>CM069454.1:54364030-54883909 GCA_035610835.1 Ophiura sarsii
CAATCGATAAGAGCGCTGTCTATGAATGCAAAGATTGCTGTGCTGCTGCTGGTTCGAATCCGCTTAGAATCACCTTTTTTTTTAAAGTAAAGCAACACGCAAGTCAAACGAGGGCGTCTGAAAATAATTCCTCTCTAAGGGATGTGGGTCATTGGTCTGTCCATACAAAAGTGTTAACCACTTTTCACGCACGCGACTACTAGTTTTACAATATATATATATATATAAAACATATTGTAAAGTCTTATTTCAAGAATTACAGAACCCAAAACTAGGCATGTTTGTATTTATTGTGATGCATTTCTCATGTTGATTTTCAATATGTGAATGAAATTCAATAAAATAAAAAATTTAATGATTTTATGAACTTTTGGAACTGTCGCCTGCAGGCCCGTAACCAAGATTTTGTGTGTGAGGGGGGGGGGCGTTTTTTCCGGGAAAAGTACATTGGGTTAGGGACATATTTTAATCCAAGCCGGCCCGAAAAAATGCTTTACACATTCCAAAAACGAGGGTAGGGAGGGGATGTTTTCCGAAAACGGGGGAGGGGGGCGTTATACAAAAAAAGGTTCATTAGTACACAAAAGGCACATTGGTACACAAAAAGGTCCATTGTAAGATTGCCCCCCCCCCCTGGTTACGGGCCTGGTCGTCTGCCGCGTAGAAAGTTTAAACTTGATCTTTGACAAGGAGAACGGTGGCGGGGAAAGATGGCTACTTGTTTGTTTGCAGTCTGCTATCAATTGAACACAATATACATGTTATAGTAGTATTGATGCGAGGTGAAACAGTCGTTGCCAATGGGGAACTGGCTTGTAAGGGACAAGAAGTATTTCTTTTTTTAATTCAATGCGTTCGTGATTGTACGTGTGTGAAAGATGGAGAGTAGTTAGTGAACTCTAGAGGGCGAATTTGTGTTTTGAAAGAAAACATCATGTTGTGTTTAAAATATAAGCATTATTATTATTCTACATTAATAGGCCCTGCATAGTTATGTGGTAAATTCATATTCTGTGTCTGACTAGCCCTGCCTGACTTGCATAATGGTCCTATGTTATAGCGCCCTCTTTTGATCGCTAGTGTTTGCTTTCTGTTAAAATTTACTTAAATTAATCATGTTTCCTACAAATATTTCCTATCCATTAGACAATTGGAAATTGAACCCCAAATTTCACTTAGGATAGGACAAGTTGATTACCTTTATTTCACTTATTAGCCTATAATAGTTGGACGTCATTCTTTACTTAGATGTTAAAGGTAGATGACCCGATCACATTTTCATAACACAGATTTTTCTCAAACATATGGCGATTTTCATATCATATGAAAGATCATATTTTTCTGATTAACATACGGAAATTTGACGGTCCAAATCAGTATGATTGCGACGATATCGGTGAAATAACATCGAATTACCGCGAAAAGTGGTTAACCACCAATATAGTTTGTGTACAACTCAATGGGCACATTTCACGGCATCTTGTGCGTCTAAAATAAGAACCAGAGTTATGCAACTCAAACTTTGGAATACGACTTTTTTGAGGATGACCTTTCATGTCGAATAGGAAACTTCAAGTTGAAAATCGGAAAATCTACCTTTAAAGGGACACAAAGTAGTGTTGAATTTATTTATTTTTAAAATAATTTACTTCAGAATTCAAGATGAACGTTAAAAATTACCATTAGTGTTGTTTCTACACGCAAAAACAGAGCAAAACTTGATTAAAACAATACCATCGCTATTTAATGAACCTTTTCTTAAAAACGCCCTCTATGTAAATATGGTTCGCATTATTTATCAAGCGTGCTGCAGGGGGACACTGCCTGACGTAAAATGCTGATCGCGGCTCGATCAGCATTTTTGAATCGACGTTTTGTTGTATAAAGAGGGCTGATTTTTCTTAATCCTTATAGGTGTAAGTTCATACATGTAATACAATTGTAAACATTATACCAATCCCAGTTTTTATCATAATTGAGGGCGCAGCCTCCAACACATCTCGTAGTGTCCCTTTAATGATAAAGGTAAAAACTTCTTTCTAGAAACATGACATGTTGTTGTCACGATGTTTCCGATTACTTGTTTGATACTGCCAAATATGACTACGGTTTGATTACGCTTGATTACGATTCATGTTAACCCCCTGAGAACTACCGGCCGATTGGTCAGAAAGATGGATACATCATTTATTGCACCAATGAGAGACATTGTTATAATAATTGTATCCCTGATAAAGATGGGAGTGAAAAATTTTACAAGCTGCATTTGAATTGGCTATTCATATGAGTACATCTTGTAATAAATGGAGTGTGTGTTTACTTGAATACTTCGACCAGGAAGTCTCCATCGGCTTCCCGAACCCAAATTAAGTTAAAGGTATACTAAGAGATGTTTATTTATTTTTTTACACAATTTAGGCCTACTTAATGTTAAAGATAATCATTATAATTGGCCATAATTGTTGTTTCTACTCACAAAAAAACAGCAAAACTTGATTAAAACAATGTTGAAATATGTTGAAATATCATCACTATTTCTTTTTTTTAAAAACCGCCCTCTATGTGATATCGTAAAATGAAAATAATAAAATAATAAAAAAATAAAAGCTAACGCGGGCGGTTTCGGGAATGCGCGCGGGTCATTTGAGACAAACCCTTTTTTTTGCATTGACGAATGCCGGTTAAATGACGGGTTTAATTTTTTTGATGATTTTAATTTTGATGATTTTTAGATGTTTCAATGATTTTAATTTCATTCAAATAATACACTGGAGTTGATTTTCCAAACCGCTGTATTAAATATATTATGACTTTTGAGGACCTTTTCTGTGTACAAAATACCATTTATTTTTTAAAGTAACAACATCTAAATTCAGTAAATTATGTACACTGTGTTTATTATATGACAATAGAAGTGTTGATACAACATTAGAAAGATTTGTGTAAGTATAAATTCTTTCGATTTTTTTTTAAATTCTTTTCTATTTCAAGTCAAACACTTTAGTCTTTATGCATGTGATCTGGTAAAAAAAGATGTTTAATGTGTGCATGATGGAAATAATAACACATTAGGTTTTGAATGCATTTTAAAATCTTTAATACACAGATTTACCATTTTTCATTACCACATCACATGCATATGAACCACAAAAATAATTTTTCTGACTTGAATTTGCAAATATATTGTTATTATTATTTTATTGTTATATCATGTTACCCATATTAAATGATAATTTACTGAATTTGGCTATTTTTCAAATGTTAAATAATTCAATTTAAGTGAAATTGAAAACAACCCCACCCGTTTGATATTATAGACTTAACTTCTATCGATAGCCCCTACCTTGGGGCTATCGGACGTCGGAACTCTGTCCATTCGTTTCTAGGAAAGCTGTATTTTAAAGAGTACTACCACATGGACCATGTCGTTTCTTTCTTCGAAAAAAAATACTTCTCTTAAATTATAAATGTTCAAATGTGCCGTTTTTTTAGGCATCTGAATTGTTATCGTCATTACATGAAGCTTAACTATCGAGCCTAAATCGCGTAGTTTTATTGAACAAAACATCATATTTATCATAATAACGAATTAACACTGCCATCTGTCATACATGCAATTTTTAAAATTCGCGTGATTTAAAGCCCCGATTTCAATGAAGTTATAGTTATTATTATACAATGCACTTGCGCCAATTTGAGCACCAAGAACCGTGACGTTATTGAAATCGGCTTTAAATCACCGCGAATTTTTAAAAATGGCATGTTGAGAGATGGCAGTTTTTGTTGTTGGTTTTTTTATGATAAGTATAATGTTTTGTTCGATATAATTACGCGATTAAAGCTCGATAATTACTTTTCAAACATATAATGGACAATGTTGTGCTTGCCGGACATCTTCTTTAAGTGACCTACCTACTGTACATATGTTAGTAATAAAAACAACGATAACAAGTGTAAATATTTTGTGATTAATCGTGTTTATTAACACTAAAATACTGATTTTATATTCATAATTATGGACGTATTGGATATCTTGTATACTTATTGGATTTAGAATCATGCAGACCACAGCATCGTCATCACACGAAGCCGTAGGTTCAAGAGCTGTAAAGTTTGTTGAACAGTTGATCATTATTCCATGGAAGTTATATAAGTGCGATTAACTTACTATGAAAATTGTCATTTCATTTTCAAAAAATGCTCCAGCTTTAAGGGGGCTTCGCCCCTCGAACCCCGCTGGGGGTTGCACCACCAGACACCCACTTCATATGATGTACTGCTTCTAAATTGGTTCCGACGGGGCTGCGTGTAATGTTATATTTAACGCCTCAAAAAATATTGTTTCAAACTCCCATATTTCGGATATTTCGTGATATTGATATTTTGTTACATATCATTGATTGATATTGATTGTGTTCCCCCTTTTCAATGATGACGCTTCAGTCAGCGCTCAGCAGAAAATATGCCCAATTCACCACTATTTCGCGCTCAAAATAACAACTCTATCGTCTGTTCGATGAAGTGTCACATATAGTACAATTGACTTTTAAGCACAAAATAGTGATGATGATTTTGACACATTCAGATTGAGATCTCTCCATGATGTTTTCAAGTAACACTAGGGATTCCTACAAATTGGGTTTTATTGTAAAGATGAACACATCGCCTCGTCAATGATAACACAACATGAGTATATCAAGAAAAATACGAAAAATTGGCGATTGGAAAACCTTTCTGGAGGAGTTTATCTATTCTGGATTAGCATTACGTTATTTCTTAACGGTCTGCACCTGTACCTCCTGCGAGACATTCGACATTGCCGTGCTACAGCTGTTCATGCTTGTTGTAGCCTTCGATGAGGGCGCCCTACCGCAACAAAAGATGAGACGAAGAAACTGCACATAACCGTCTCTGAAATGTTGATTGGTCAATGTGTATATGATACTATTGGTGCTGGAGCTAAGATGGGCGATCAAGATGGAGAATATGTAGATCTCACGCGGCCAGTTGAAATCGAAATCGAATAGCGCCACCACCGAGTATGGGATCCACAGGATGCCGAAAACCACCCAGATAGTGAGAATGGACTTGAGCAGACGCAGATCAGTGGTTTTGATGCTGGTTCCAGCTGGCATATCGGCTTTATTCTGGACGTTTTTGAGCGCCTTTTTGGTTGCTCGTGAAAACATAAGAATGCGCAGGTACGCGTAGGTCAGGGCAGCAAATGGCAAAACGAAAAGAAAAATTGCGAAGAAAATAGTGTAGGAGTAATCGGCGTCAATCTCATACGTGCACAAGAGGGCTTTAACGTCGAAAATATGTCCTCCCCAGCCAAAGAAACTCGGCAAATCAATCAGGGTACAGTATATCCACAGCCCAAGGATCATGAAGGGGAGAGTACGTTTGTTATAGATGCTATGATAGATGAAGTGATGGCATATGCAGACGTAGCGATTGATCGCGATGGCTGCGACGCTCCATAAGGAACCACAGCATGCGATGATGCAAATGCTACCCAATATTTCACATAGAATTGGTTTGTCGTGAAAGAAAACACCTGCAAATAGAATGTAGATACGCAGTTAGGATTCATTTAAGTTATGAGCTAATCTAAATTATTAAGAAGATCTTCGCAAACAATATATTATGCTTAGTATTAAAATTGAGTTGCTCGTCGCTCCTAAAAAATACACATTTTCATTAATGTTTCTTAATATTGTTATTGATAACATTCTGCCATTTTCCTAATAGGGCTGTAACATCTACGCCGATCAGGCCTTGCGCACTCGTTGCGCTGAAAAAATATCAACAAGTATCAAAGCGCGAACAAAACGAAGTAAGGTCTCTATAAGAACCGATTGGGGACGCAGTGGACACTGGCTAGAGCGTGATAGGGTCCCCATGATCGCCCTTGAGCGACATACAAAGCGCCTCGCTTATTTAAACTCTGCTCCGATCAACTGCGCTTATATTGCGCTGAAAAGTATCAATACTTGAATAACACGCAGGAAGAGCGCGGAAAACTGCTCAATATTGTCACATTTTTAAGACAAGGTAGTTTGTAGTACGCTCCCGCTTATCACATTTTCATGGCACTCTTAATACCACCCATTGTGATTTTAATTTGAGGTCTCACGGGCTCGCACTGCGCTTCCACTAAGCTGTAAACGTTCTTAGTGCGTCCAAGTCGCTGTCTGCGTTACTAGTGCGTTCTCAATACGTTTGCACAACGTTCCTTGCGTGTGCACAGAGTGTATAGAGCGATTGCACGAAGGTTATTGGTTAGTCATATCATCCCACCAAGTACAAACCCCTGTTAAACTTATATTGATCCACGTGATTGGACTCCATCCATGCATGCATGTTTTCGTCTAAAGGATGATTTGAACTAATAACCCGTGCAATCGCACTATAAACATAGCCTCCCGCCTGCTCATTCAAGAGTTTGGCAAGTGAACAACATATAAAACAACATAGACACCATGGGAAGACTCAAAGGCACGGCTTCAGCACCCAGGGGCAGAAGGAGGGGGAAAGGAAGGCGGTTTGCTCCACCCCACCGTACCCTACTCTCATCGGGGGGTGTGAGTGTGAGCAGACCGCATTTCAAAATGAGATCGTACTGTAAACCTCTACTTCAAACGCCAGAAGAACGCCATTCGTCACGCTTGGACGTATAACGTGCGCCATAGTCGCAGTGGCAATCCATAACGTCTCCTGACAGCGGATTAACTGCGCATAAGGACGGTAGAGAGGTGTATTAAGCGTAATAAGGTCGGAGAGACACGTAGTGAGAGCCTTAACTCATTCCGCTCGTTTGGCTCTCCTAATCATCATTTTTTTCAGCACCCCAGGACCTTCACAATCGTGGATCCGCCCCTTCTCACAAAGGGAAATGATACGCAGTCAAGTAAGTTTGATCAGTGTTTGATGTTACCATGGTTACTCACCTTTAGTTAGGATGCCAATCAGATTGAAACAATGGACAAAGAATGACACACAGAAGTCCGCAACTGCCAGATTAACGATGAAAGCGTTACTCAGGACCCTCAACTTCTTGTGAACCAAGACGGCGCCTATCACCAGTATGTTACCAAAAATGCCTATAACTGTGAAAAATAACAATAAATAATGGCATATGATTAATTTCCCTACACTCTTTACACGGGCTCTCTAATTTTGCAGGTTCACTACGACAATGTACGAGAGCGATAGGAAGTTGAGACCCTTTGTTTACGGATTCGCTTGAAGGTGATTTGAGAAGAGCCAACACAGAAATCCTGCCGTTCGGGTTATCGCTGTCAACTGAGATTTTGATCACTCCAATTAAGGGTTGCTGAGACTGGAAGCTCAAGTACTGATCAGTACTGTGTTGGTTTACGTGGTTTTATGAATGGGTGTAGATTCATAATAAATTTTATGTTGGCTGTGCTGTGGAGTCGAGTTGGATGAGGTGGCCTCAATTGATGATCTGCAGTATGTCGTCCACTCCAAGGGCGTCGTAGCATTGGCTCGCTGTTCCAGATATTCCATGAAAAGGTTGGCAATAATCGGACTAACTGGACTACGATGGATGTACCGTTCATCCACATTTTTTAGTTTCCACCTCAAGACGTTTAAGTTAAGGATTCACTTTTACCGATAACACCCCTCCCTAAAGCTAAGAGAGTAAGAGACCATCGCACTCAGGAAACGAGGTTTTACGCGAAAGTGGATATACACAATTTGGAAGAAGTCCTCTCACGTAGGACGAAATCTCAATTTACGTGTGAAATCCTATCATATATCACTACCAACCTCATGAATTTCACACATGTAATGTAAATCACTGTCTTTTGCATCTAATTCTCTCAGAGTATCAAGGTGAATAAATAATTACGTTATACTAATCACAGAAAAACAAGCTTTCTGATGACAATTAGTTATCCCATTGCATCAATGGACGATGTTGACAATACAAAAGGAGTCTGGCAATCAGGAAAATATGCTTATCAAAGTGATAAAGATGTCCGGAGAAAAAAAGAGGAAATATTGCTCAAGTGCGTCCATGAGAGAGAAAGTCGCCTAACAATCGTGGTTGTAATGCTGGTTAATAGGAATAAATATCAGCCGTTTGATGTTTTTCTTATCACAGGCTCCAAATTATCTTGTTTACTATACTATTCTACGTTAAACACTTCTTTTGCGCGCATGGCTGCACTAATCCAAATGTATAGGTATAGAAACAATAATGAATAGGGTCCTACAATAAAGGCAGCTTGGAGGGATTTTGAGTAAGCAGAGAATGATATCATTGAATACTAAGCAAAACCTTTTTTTATGGTTCGTTGGGTTCAGGTCTAACATTTTCTAATCCAAATAGTTTGTCAGGTGTAGGATGGACATCCAGCGATGTCTACCTATCACTAAGAATTGACGCTAGCATAGTTTATAGGGTGACAAGTTTCATGACAGAATTAAGAATCGTTACCAGTTTCCCCGATAATGTTACCAATCCCCGAAAATATTGTTTGTCTATTTTCCTCATAATTTTGACTATTTCCCCCTCTCCGGTGACTGAAACCAGGCAGACTAGGCGGGTAAATAATGATTACCTGATGCTGGGTAATCACAATCTAGTTGATTAGCAAATTGTTATTCCATGGCGTGTGAAAATTGAGCATCCTTATATCAAATTTCGTGACGAATAATATGTGATTTTGACTTGGAAAAGATGTCATAAAATTGTGTCACCCGTTTAACCACGCATCTAGCTAATGTTGTTCAATAACCGAGCCAAGGGACCAAAACTGTTCTACGGGCAATATATCTGACCCATAATTTTCGAATTTAATTTGTTTGCGAATAAGTTTGACAATTGTCACATTTTTTGACAAATAACCAAAATAAACAAGAGCCAAGCAACCATAAAAACCACCACCCAACCGATTTTTAAGTGCATTCTTTTTTAAACATAAAACCTAATCATGTTCAAAATTACTTACCCGCCATAATACACATCAGTACCATATAAATGGTGTTCACGGTATACTCGTAAGCATATGGTGATATCTTCCACTTGGTAGGCTCAACGTTGTCCATATCTCCTGCCATACTGACTAGAGTTATCCACATTGGTTGACTGGTAGTAGCAACATCGTCTTCCACTGCGCTCATATTTCCGTTACTAGTCATGTTGGATGAGTGAAGCGACTGATATGGAGTCTGCCCGGGTGTCTGGTCTCGCGTATTGTGTAAGATTTCTTATAACCCCTTCCTTTAACATGGCTAGTGTTTAATTCCATTGCATTATTGTTACAATAATATGTTTTACACCGATTGGCTTAGATTTGTTTGATAGACTCTTCCATTTTCACGTGATGCATTTATTGTATCGGCCGCTCAACACAACGAGAAAAAACCTGTTCTATGGGCGAACGGTTTTCTCGCTTTCCAGTGGTTTAAAATCTTTTCTGATTTATATACTAACTTGCTTCCAATTTTGTGATAATAAAGTAGAATCGTTCAAGTAAAAACGATTATATTTTATTGTCGCAGAGTAACGTTAGTCCGTTATACCCCTGTCACACATACGGCGATCAGGCCTTGCCCTTGCGTTGCGCTGAAACAAGTTTAAAAGCGCCAAGCAAACGCATAAGAACCGATTGGGGACGCAGTGGACACTGGCTAGAGCGGGAGAGGGTCCCCATGTAACACGTAGAAAGAGCGCGAAAAACTGCTCAAAGTTGTCATTTTTTTTAAACAACGTAGCTCTTAGTACGCTCCTATCACGCCTATCACATTTTCACGGCGCTCTTATTACGAGTTACGACCCCATTGTGTTTCTACTTTAAAGTCTCACGGGCTGTCACTGCACTTCCACTCACTGTAAACATTCTTAGTGCGTACAAGATGCTGTCTGCGTTAAAAGTTGACATTGCTTCAACTCGCGCGCCGATGTTCATCGACGTCGGCCGATGCGCAACGACGGGAGTATGAACGCACCTTTACTAGTATGTTTTCAAGACGTTTGCATAACGTTTTCTGCGTGATTTCGGACAGTACGTAGCTTCTGCCCTAAGGGTATTAGATTCGCTGGCTTGTTTCTGGAACGGCATGGTGTAGATTTGCACACAATCTTCTGTTTATAAGATCTATGATCGAGAAGTTGACAAATAAAACCGGGGAAGAATATATACCCTAGTTGGCCGTACAGTTAAATATGGTGTTTCTTTGTGTGGAGTTCTTCGAGAAACAGGCATAATTGACTACCGCAATGCAAAGGTAAATTTAAGCCAAAATAAGCTTACTTTACGCTACCACATTCAAGCTAATAAATACGCTTGAAAACGTCATTAATGACTATTAAATAAATTAACAATAACATTGATTAAACGCTAGCAGCGTCCGTCACATGGTTGGCAGCGGGTGTTCTTCAAAATTAGAGTGTAACACCCGTGATTGAAATGTAGGGACTCGAGGCAATGTCACCGAATCAACACTAACAGAACAGTCTACAGTTTCGACAGAGTTTGATGACTACCTTTACAGGGTGAAAAAAATAGGACTCTGTTTCATGACGGTGTAATTCTTATTATAATCATTGGACCATGACCAATTTGGTCTCAATGTAAAGCCCAATTCATTATTATGATATCCTGAAAATATGAGATCAATCCGATGAAAAATAAGAAAACCCATTTGATACCAGGGGCCCAAGCCAAGCAGCCCCCCCCCCCGCCCCCCCCCCCCCCCCCCCCCTTGATAAAAGAGGGGTGGGTACGATGCCGTCTCAAAAGAAACCATTTTCTAGACCATTTTAGTGAACAAACTAGACATTGTTTCGCGCTTCCCGCGAATTAGTTTTAATTTTCATTATTCAAATTATACAAAAATGGCTTAAAGAACGTTTTTCTGAATCATTTAGTTTATAAACTGACAGTTTGTACGCGTCAATTATTCAAGCTTAAAAAACATGATGGCTCAGGAACGTTTGGAGCTTTTTAGTTTTAAAATAGCCATATTTTGCGCGCTTCGCGCGAATTGGTTTCAATACTTATTATTTAAGCTTTATAACAACATATTTCAGGAACGTTTTCCTGAACCATTATAGGTAGAAAACTAGACATTTTTGCGCGTTTGGAACAAGATGGCTTCAGGAACGTTTTCCTGGACCTTTTTAGTGTAACAATAGGCATTTTTTCCACGCTACGCGCGATTTATTTTCAATTTTTTATTGTTCAAGCTTAACAAGGTGGCTTCATGAACATTTTCAGGACCATTCTAGTGTTAAAATAACCATTTTTTGCGCGATGCGCGCAACTTAATTTCAATGTTTTATTATTCAAGCTTAATAAGATGGCTTCAGGAAACCTTTTTTTATATATATACAATTGCCAATCTTTTAGCGCCCCGCGCGAATTATTTTTTAATATTTTGTCAGTCAAGTTGAACAATATGGCATCAGAAACGTTTTCTGGACCTTTTTTAGTGTTAAACAATGTTAAAATAGACATAGTTTGCACTCAGACCACATCCACGCCGCATAACGCGCCGCTCACTCTACTTCGCTCGCGCCGCTTACCTAATGATAATATTATACATAGCCATGGAATTTCAAACCCTTACGCCGTGTAGTTTGCTTTTGCAAAATTGAAAGGGGAAAATGCAATTTTAATAATAAGCCAATATTGATTGGAAATGAAGTGAAGGCTTTTCAATAAGATATTGGTCATAGGAAAAACACCAAATCGCACCCAATGTCATTTGTAATGCTCTCCGGTAGATTTCTTTTAATGGCATTCCGATTGATATTCGTTCGGTAAAGACGTTCAGCAAGGATATTCTTAAATCTATTGCCTCTCCCCCAATTTGTGAAAACCTCTAGATAAGATGCTTTCCGAATTTAATTTTCAATTGGAAACCTATCTGGAAAACAATTCCGAAAATGCACGCACGAAGCAAGGTTGATTACACTTAGGCCTAATTGGAAAATTCTTCGCAACATCTACCCGACGAAAATTTTGTTACACAAAATGTGTAAAGAGTCATCTAATATTTGTAATACTTGTAATGTAATTGAGTACACAGAACATTTCTTCTTCTTCTGCGAAAGGGTTCAATTGATTTGGAAGCATGCAGAAATTGTCATTTCTGCCAAATTAAGCTTTGTTTTTAAATTTAATGTTGAAAGTGCTATTTTGGGGTACATAACTTCAATAATTCTGACAACAATCTCATCAACTATGTGGGTGCTATTGCTAAACTCTGTATAAGTAAATTCAGATATGGTAACCACCCAAATTAATTTGCTCTTTCTTTTCGATTCAGAATTAAGAACGCGTAAAGTTATTTAACATCTTTGATATATTTGTATGTGAAGGTAATAATAAATATTAAAAACAAAAACAAAACAAAACTCCCCACAAAAATCCAGCGACCCCTAGTATCAATGGTTTATCCCTAGTATCAATGGTTTATGGTCCTTCAAAAGTTAAACCATCTTACATGATTAATGTGAACATTCATTGTCATGGCTTATTACTAATTGTACAAACGAGCATCGTCACCTATTGTATCCATGGACGAGCATTTATTCATGATAAAATTATCTCTGTTAATTATTTTAGGTACTACTATATGTAGCGACATTAATAAATTAAATAATGCTAAACATTTGATAAATGTTGGTAGACATAAAACAAAACAACAATCGCACCAAATGGGTTCGAAAATTTAAGAAGCCTTTGAAAGTCTCAATGTGAAGCCCAATTAATCATTATGATATCCTGAAAATATAAGATCAATCCGATGAAAAATAAGAAAACTAGCGTACTTTGCGTAAACCATATCATTTACTGGTTTGTACAATGGGATCTACATGTACAGACCAGTAAATAACATGGTTTACGTTTACATACATACATACATAGAAGCATTTATATAGCGCTGCTACATCGAGATCGTAGCGCTGAACAAGAAAGATGGTAGCAAGCCTTACAAAGCACATAAAACAAAACTACAGCAAAAATAGAATAATAAACAGAGGAAACTTAAGTGAACAAATATGTTTTTAGGTTCTTCTTAAACTTGGTGACTGTATTGCACTCTCTCAGGGTCACGGGCAAATTGTTCCACATATGGGGCGCAATGTACGAGAACGTCCTGCGTTCAGCAAAGTGGAGCATTTTGGTGGTGTTAGTCACAGTCAGACGTGTAGAATCTGACGCTGAACGCAGGCAGGCTCTAGGAGCACAATACAGGGACAGACACGATGAGAGATAGCAAGGAGAGATTTGATTGATACATTTAAAAACAGTCAGAAGCACCTTATAAACAATTCTACTCTCAATAGGTAACCAGTGCAGTTTCAATACGTTATAATAATTGTCAACATAGTAAATAATCTATCAGTCAATAGCAAAAGTTTAGCTTGGTAATCCATTTTATTCTGGCACAAATCAATACTTGCTAAACAAAATCCGCAAAACAGATGCATGCATATTTTGTGCAAATTAAAAAAGTGTTGTTAAACAGTTCTCGAACCCACTGTGGATGGTTCTTTGAGTTACAAGTCGAGCACTTTCATGTTTACTCGACTGCTACTGTGTGAATTCCCATTGTACAAACCAGTAAATGATATGGTTTACACAAAGTACGCTAGTTTTCTTATTTTTCATCGGATTGATCTCATATTTTCAGGATATCATAATATTGAATTGGGCTTTACATTGAGACTAAATTGATTACGATCCAATGATTATAATAAGAATTACCCCTTCATGAAACAAGAGTCCTAATTTGTTGGGGTCATCCTGTATGTGTTTCAGTCAAACACGCTATTCAAGAGGTTTGCAATCGGCGAATACGTATCCGATCCACGTCATTCAGAAATACTTTGGTGGGGGGCTGGGCAAAATGAGGGGGGGGGAAACATTTTGAAGTTGCCGAAAAGGCGGGACCAAAAGATTTTCGGTACTCAATACGGGGGGTCAAAAAGGTTTGGCCAAATGGATAGATTAACGAAACTTCGGCTCGCTTCGCGCGAATTAGTTCCAATGATTCATTATTCAAGCATGGCTTCAGGAACGTTTTCTGGACTATTTTAGTTAAAAAACTGAAAATTCTTTAAGCGCTTCGCGCACAAATATTATTGCTTCCACCGTCACTGGTACTGTAGGGAGTAGGGAGAAAAGAAGACAATGAAAAAAGGAGACTGTTTGGATTTGAACATACAATACTATTCTTGGTTTGGATGTTGTTTAATTTAGAATTTAAATGTGGTGAAATTACCAAACAATTGATCCGGTAACCTCCCCTATTTGTGACGCCTGATCCTTGCCCTTCATCCTATTTCAGTGGCGTAGACAGAGGGGCGATGGCACAGTGGCGTAGCCAGATGAGGTCGAGGGGGCGATCGCCCCACAAATATTTTGGGTCTGTCCGTTGGGATTGGCACTGTCGTCGTGCCAAATCATGGAAATGACGGTGAGGGGAATGAGGGGAATCATGGAAATGACGGTCAATTTAGTACAAATATAGCAATTGTTCACGCACCACGCATGTGCTCGTTTGAAGCCAAAATGTCTCAATAGGCAACATAAGTGTGAACGCGCTTTTCAAATTAATCCGCTGCCACTAAAGGATACATCTGAATCAGTTCACTTCACTTTAGGTTTTGCTGCATATCATACAAATACTGATAATTGCGCGTATTCCTATCAAACATTATAGTGATTGTCCCCAAACAGTTACCCATTTTACACCTGGGTTTAGAGAGGCAAGTGTCTGGACCAAAGACACAACACGTTGACCGCAGTGGGACTCGAACTCACAACCTTCCGAATGTGAGTGCAATGCGGTGCTCATTCCCACTGGACCACACGTACCCACGTACTAGAAATGCAATTTTGGGACACGCTCTAGGGTGCACTACACTAAATGGGGTATCCCCTACCCTTAACAACGGTGTTTAAAACTAAAATCGGAAAGTATGCATCACAAATTACTCAATTAAAAAGACTTTACAGTAATACCATTGCGTACATGCCTATGATTTTTGATTAATTATGATTAATGGGACATCACCTACATGAACCGTGACAATAAACTGTGAATATCATCTAGGTAAATTTTGAGAGATCTTTCAAGTTTGTGCTTTTTACTGGAAACATTGGCGATTACGGCGACATTTCCAAGCTCGTCAGAGAGGTAGTCAACTCCATGGGCAGGTTCACCTTCCTATTTTTTCTCGATGGCTGCATTATATTATAGTATTTCTTAAAGAATATAACACAACCTTCCTTGCGCCTTTGATCTGTCTGCTTCACTAATGCAGCCATCGAGAGTACTACAATAGTTATATTGTTAACGCCAGATAAGTAGAGAGGTTTCTAGTTAATCACCGATCTTTTTCCGATGCTTTTAACAATAGAACGAAATACCGTTGGAATATCGTTGTAAAATCGCTAGAAAAATGCTTTAAAATCACTGTAGAATTTGGATATCGCCCCTTAGAAACACTTACAAAAAGGTTAGACAATATGAGGGCCTTTGGAAAACAGGTGAATCAACTCCTAACATGATAAAGTATAAACACATTAATGGAGAAAAGCCACCTACGTCGAATAAAATAGTTATGGTTCAACTATAGCATTAAGTTTGTTTGAATTTAATACATTACGCTTTCTTTTAATTACAACTTAACAAACTTAAAGCTATTTAGCTTCGTATCTCTGTGATTCAGACACAATTAAAGCAATTTAATATAAAACACCCACAAATCTGAAGTAATAATGAATACAACGAACTTCAAAAAACTTTATTGATCTAACTTTGTGTGAAAAATGGAGTCGATCGGATTGTCCGTTTGTCTTTGGTGACCCTCTTTGCCACACACTCCAATTTACGTGTTTGTCCACGAACACAGTGATTTTCAATTGAAATTGCACACGTTGCATTTTCATATTTGAATATCCCGCCAACAAAAAATTGGAAAGGTTCAGTTTTTCATCCAAATTATGCAAAATATCTCCATGAGCACTTATCATTTCGCCAATTCTAAGAGACGAACTACATGTATACCTAGGCCTATTGGTCAAACATAACCGTTATAAATTTAAGATATCTCTTTAACTGCTTTAACAGACTATAAACAACAACGTGACTGATTTAATCTGAAAAATAAGACATCTGATTAGCCCGCAGAACCAGATCAGGGAACCAGATCAGGAAAATCATTAAGCCCATCACGGTCATATTTGTTTTTCATAAGAACTGACAGATCTTGTTGATTTTCCACTACCATGAATACTGACTATCTGATTTACTATTCTTTAAGGTTGCACATAAAGAAACCTCATAAAGCTAAAGATTTAACAAACGTGGCATCAAGTGGTATGAATTGTAACAACGAATTCATCCTTTTCTTTTTATAATGAAATAATAAAAATTAAAAAAATGAATGAACAATCTTGAAAAAGTATAGGTTTATCGATGGTTTTCAAATGCAAAAACGAATTCTAACACGCGAGTATTGTATGTTGTTATTGTTCTTTGTCGATTTTGTTTGCAAACTGTAAATATTCATTTTGTAAATCCTATTATGATTACTAAATTATATTTTGTCGTTGCAGGTCAGGAAAGAAAAGAAACCCGCGTTTCTTCTCTTTCCTGTTCGTAGATGACTAATGGAGTTTGCCAATCAATGTCCTCTTCATTGCTCAGTGCAATGTGTGTTAAAGATTTTGTTTAAGGGACTCTTGAAAGGCTGGTTCAAATAATGCTAGTGTGATCGATTCGTAGTTCTTCAATACATTACTAGTGCTACTGAATGCGATATATTTCTATCATAACCAACATAAATATTAAAAATAATATTTAAATATAAACTATAAAATAATTCATTTCATTTCATTTCATTTCATTTCATTTCATTTCATTTCATAAAATAAAAGGTTTATTAAAAGGTTTATTAAAAAAGGCCATAGCAGTCATGAACTGAATTGCGGCCAGTATACAATAATACATTACAATATGCACAAAATAAAAGCAGACAGACAAAAAAATAAACACTAAACACACCATACTATATGCACAAAGTAACCACGCCAAATTAAAAACCACAGAAATGCAATCTAAATTTAAAATATTGCACGTGAGATATTTAAAAAGCATTTAATTTTAGGGTAAATGACATATTGGAGATAAAATGCACTACTACTACTCAAGACCCTAAATTCCATAGATCTGTCATGTATACCATCGGGCTGTTTTTGTAACGAGTTGTATTGCACTTTTGGGTTGACAGTTTGTTAGCACCACGCAGATTTCCCTATGTACACTACCTCGGGTAGGTGGAAACCAACCACTGAATTTCTCGGATTTCATTAGTGAATTAAAAAAATTCAAGCAAAGTTGCTTCCTTCTAGTAAAAAAATGATTTAATCCACATACATCAAGAGCCTCATCATAAGTTGAGTACTGCTTACCCGGCCATGATGATCTTGCAAGGCCTTCTCTGGATTCGTTCCAAAGCGGTACATTCGTCGGATTTAAGACCAGGGTGCCATGCAAGGGCGGCATATTCTGCCAAAGGTCTGACAAAGCCAGAGAAGATGGTGACAAGATCATCACGGGTAAGTTAATACCCGTGTTTTTAGGTATAATGATTTCCCGTTGATAATGATTGAGAGCAAATAACGCTTTACAATGATTCAGTGCTTGAAATGTGTGTACGCAATCGTATAAATAAATGCAACACTCTCCGTTTTGATTATTCATTTATTTCAATTTTTTATCATTTTATGCATGATTATATAGGGTAGGTGCAGGCAGGCATGCAAAAAGTGCGGGAGCGGGGAGCACCGCTCCTAGGAAGAGACAGTTAAAATTGAGGAAATAATGCCTTCGGGAAGAAAAATTTAATGAGGGAAAAAAGAAGGGACGATTAATAAATTTTAAAAAAGGAAAATAAGAGGAGAGATAAAAATAAAGAGGAAAGAAAAAAGGGAAATTAATTAAAGAGAGGAAAAGATGGCAGCACAAAAGCTATATTCAAGTTGGAAGTGAGGCAGTGAAACCACAGACTGGAACAATGTGAAATAAATACCAACAAAGAAATCTCAAGACCTTTGGTGGAACTTACATTATTAATGTACCAGTCGAACATGGAAAGAGGTACAGTACAACTCATAATTTATTTCCAATTCATCATCAGGGCAGGCATTCAATGAAAAATAGCGAAAAAGAAGCCGAGTCGTGAAGGTGGAACTAACGAAGCACATGTTATACAGTGAGGATTCCGAGCCATAACAGAAATTCAGTTTATCAATGCCGCACTAAAATATTGAAGGTAACGCTTTTGAGAACGACCTGGAACACCTCGAAGAGAAAATATTGGACCGAGGAGATACAAAGAAGAACCACAAGCATCAAGTCCTTGATCGTACTATAATTGTAATGGCATATTTGGTTTCCTCATGCAATTTCCCTTCAGAAAATGTATACTTTTACTACCTCAGGGGGTATACAAGCAAATATAAATGTGTAAAGTTAAAATCATGTCGCGAAAGCCAAAATCCGTGTGTAACGCAAAAGGAGGCGAGCTAGTAATACATGACCATAGTTGTTTGTAACCCATACATCATTATTTAGTAAAAAGTAATTATGCTTGAATGATAAACTGAAACGTAAAAAGCACCATACGATGATTGTTTTAATCGCTTCAATAGCCGCATGTCGCGTTATATGCCGAATCGATTTGGATCACCATGATTAAACCATAAACATTATAATTATCCTGCGACAATGTAACATATCAGATTCAGTAGGCCTATAATTGTTCCATCTATGTTGGTTTTGTTACATCGACAAACGGGAAGTGCTAACGTATTATTACTGTGTCCTGAAAGAGACCAGTATTAAGTTTGGCTCGCATTATTTTCATCAGGATCCGACAGCTATATATTACAAGCCCTCGAATGCAATGGCTCTTATGGGTACTGCAATGGCTCTTATGGGTACCAAAGGGCATATGAACTTTGCGGTTAAATACGATACGAGATTGTTAGGAGAGTATACCAAATGGATGATCACGTGACTGTGCATTTTGGTGGAGGTACCACACGGAACAGGTCGTAGCGTAGCGCACACAGACATGAAAGAACCCCATTCGCTGTGAAAGGAATACAATACATGTACATGTACATGTACCGTTTCGTAGCGTGTATTTTCGTGGTCTTGTCAGAATGGTCCGGGAGAATGGTTTCACAATATTTGACAGATTGCCTCAATGGAAATGGCTAAATGTTGTCTCATTTTGAAGAGGAATGTATATTTATTCGTAAAAGTGAAATGTTTTTGTAAAAATAGTGTATTTACAGTTTACCTGTTAATTCTTCGCCCGATGAAATCTTGAATTTATAGCATCAATTTCAAAAAGAAAAAAATAATTATCACATAAATTGTTACGGTGATGGCAGAAAAAACATCGTGCACAAGAAATAACACCAATGTGTTATCCTTTCTCAGTGTAAGGATAAACAATCTTAAATTCAAATAAGTTAGTGAAGAACACGGCGTTTTATAGACCCATATATTCTGCGAAGCTTCCAAAATGGCCATTTTAAAACCCGACACATCGGGGCACACATCGGCACATGCTTTTAATGTTTTTGCAGTGTTGCTTGCTCTGAGCATGGACTTATTAGAATAAGTCCATGCTCTGAGCTTGTTATTTTTGTAATACATCGGACCGAAATTCACAGAGTATGTGGATATACCAATGAATTTTGATAATTCCTAACAATGATTTAAAACGATGATACACTTTAGTAGGCTACATTTACCGTGCTTCCGCCGAATTTGGATTGCAAATTTGTCACTCGGAACAAAATAAATAACACATTTCTGTAAATCCGAAATTATAAGCTTATTTAGTTCTCTGCACGAAAATGTGAAATATTCTGTCCAATTCCAAAATCTACAACTATGCCCTGGCTGGGCAGGTTATGTTATTGTTCTGGGGGCACCGCACTAAATAAACTGCCCGTTGGATTACGTGTAAATTAGGGCTAAAAGAGGCCGGGCTTGACCCACAAAAATCAAAAAGAGACTGGACCCACAAATATCAAAAAGAGACTGGACCCACAAATATCAAAATTTGACAAATGAGCCCAAATACCATTATTTGGTTAAATAATTCATTTTTTGGGGTACATATGAGATCGATAATGCAAAAAAGTCAAGCCGCAATCAATTTGACGAAGAAAAAAAATCGTTCACATAGAAATCATAAGGATTTTTTTTTAGATTCTAGGCCTGACCGACAAATATCAACATTTGAAAAATGAGCCCAAATACCATTATTTGGTTAAATAATTAAAAATAATTCTTTATTTTTGATACACATGAGATCGACAATACAAAAAAAAGTCAAGCCGCAATCAATTTGATGACAAACAAGTCGTTCGCATAGAAATCCTAAGAATTCTGTTTAAATTCTAGGCTTGACCGACAAATATCAAAATTTGAAAATGAGCCCAAATACCATTATTTGGTTAATTTTTTTTTTTTTGGGGTACGTATGAGATCAATGACACAAAAAAGTCAAACCGCAATCAATTTGACGACAAAAAAGTTGTTCGCATAGAAATCATAAGGATTTTTTTTTTTAATTCTAGGCTTGACCGACAAATATCAACATTTGAAAAATGAGCCCAAATACCATTATTTGGTCAAATAATTCTTTTTTTTGTTGGTAGGCCTACGTATGGGATCGATGATACAAAAAGTCAAGCCGCAATTAATTTTACGACAAAAAAGTCGTTCGCATGGAAATCATAAAGATTTTTTTTAATTCTAGGCCTGACCGACAAATGTCAAAATTTAAAAAAAAATCTTTATTTTTGATACGCATGAGATTGATAATACAAAAAAATCAAGGCGCAATCAATTTGATGACAAACAAATCGTTCCCATAGAAATCATAAGAATTCTGTTTTCTAGAATTCTAGGCTTGACCGACAAATTTGAAAATGAGCCCAAATACCATTATTTGGTTAAATAATTATTTTTTTGGGGGTACGTATGAGATCGATGACACAAAAAGTCAAACCGCAATCAATTTGATGACAAAAAAGTTGTTCGCATAGAAATCATAAGGATTTTTTTTTTTAATTCTAGGCTTGACCGACAAATATCAACATTCGAAAAATGAGCCCAAATACCATTATTTGGTTAAATAATTCAATTATTTTTTGGTAAGTATGAGATCGATGATGCAAAAAAGTCAAGCCCCAATCAATTTGACGACAAAAAAGTCGTTTGCATAGAAATCATAAAGATTTTTTTAAATTCTAGGCCTGACCGACAAATGTCAAAATTTAAAAAAAAAATCTTTATTTTTGATACGCATAAGATTGATAATACAAAAAAATCAAGGCGCAATCAATTTGATGACAAACAAATCGTTCGCATAGAAATCATAAGAATTCTGTTTTAAATTCTAGGCTTGACCGACAAATTTGAAAATGAGCCCAAATACCATTATTTGGTTAAATAATTCTTTTTTTTGGGGTACATATGAGATCGATGACACAAAAAAGTCAAACCGCAATCAATTTGATGACAAAAAAGTTGTTCGCATAGAAATCATAAGGATTTTTTTTAAATTCTAGGCTTGAACGACAAATATCAACATTTGAAAAATGAGCCCAAATACCATTATTTGGTCAAATAATTCAATTTTCTTTGGGTACGTATGGGATCGATGATACAAAAAAGTCAAGCCGCAATTAATTTGACGACAAAAAAGTCGTTCGCAAAGAAATCATAAGGATTTTTTTTTAAATTCTTGGCCTGACCGACAAATGTCAAAATTTGAAAAATGAGCCCAAATAGCATTATTTGGTTAAATACATTTTTTTTGATACGTATAAGATCGATTATACAACAAATTCAAGTCGCAATCAATTTGATGACAAAAAGTTGTTCGCATAGAAATCATAAGGTGTTTTTTTTTAAATTTTGGGGCCTGGGCCTGACCGACAAATGTCAAAATTTGAAAAATGGACTCAAATATTAGTTTGTGATTAATGAGCCCAAATAGCATTAATATTTGGTTAAATAATTCATTTTTTTAAAAAGAGCCGATCGTTTCTATGTGCGAGTCGATAATATAGCTAGTTTTTCAATTAAAAGGTAAAGCCTATGCACAGTATGTCATCATGCAGTTATTAACAGTAAAATTCATGACGACATTTACAAGCATTTAACCAGTTCACCTTGTTACACGGTCAATAAATCTATTGAGGGACCAATCAATGATCAATAATCATTGATTGATAGGAATACAATACACTGCGAGGAGTGTCGTGGCGCAATGGCTAGAGCATCAGACCTGCAATCGAAAGGTTGTGGGTTCGAATCCCATCTCAAGCGATTGTCATAAACTCCAAGAGCAATCATTGTAACGTCCAAAAAAGGAGCATCCTTTATGATGTTTCCAAATAGACGTAAAATTTGTATGTAACGATACTGGCCAGTAATGGTCAGCTTGGCGAAATAGCGACGAAGGTCGTTCCTGCCGAGTTCCTTAGGGAGGATCAAACAAAACAAACAAACAAACAAACTGCATGACCAGTTGACTTGGGTTAAATCATTTAGGATGAGGGTGGGAATCATGTTTTAAAAATGCAGGACAACCGACTAAACAGGGTCGTATGTATGCCAATAAAAATCACATGAACATGTGGGGAAAAGTATTATCTTTAATCTGGCCCACTTGTACTTTGAAAATCGACTACAACACCAATTTGGAAAGTGAATACATTTTACTATAGTAGGCCTAAATGTTACCAGTTTTTACGCCCAATTTGCTCAAATCGGCTCTCGGGAAAATGGTAGGACAACCGAGATCCTTTCAATATTTTGTAATAAGAGGGGGGGGGGGCTTTTGGTTAGATTTTGGTTAGCCTTTTTTGGTTAGCCTTTTTGCTAAGCCTTTTTCTTGAATACTGTATCTTTTTGAACGGATGGACGAATTGACTTCAAACCTTCAGCGATAAGTAGGCCATGGTCAAAAACTGTGGCTACTTGTTTGGAGTCTAATTTACATAGGTCATCTGAGGTCAAAGGTCTTCCAGAGGTCAAATCTTTAAAGTTGCCCGATTGACGTCTAACTTGGAGAAAAGAAACATGAATGCCGGGTGAACATTTTTTGGGGTCTAATTTGCATAGGTCATCTGAGGTCAAAGGTCATCCAGGGGTCAAATCGTAAAAGTTGCTCAATTGACGTCAAACTTGGAAGAAAAGAAACATGAACACCGGGTGAACATGTCTCAAATTAATTAGAGGTCATCCGAGGTCAACGGTCATTAGAGGTCATCCAGGGTCAAAGGTCAACAGGGGTTAATTCGTGCAATGAACACCGGGGAACATGTCTAAAAATAATTTTAGGTCATCAGAGATCAAAGGTCATCCAGAGGTCAAATCGTAAAAGTTGCCCAATTGACGTCAAACTTGGAGAAAAGAAACATGAACACCGGGGGAACATGTCTAACATTAATTAGAGGTCATCGGAGGTCAACGATCATTAGAGGTAATCCAAAGTCAACAAAGGTTAAATCGTGCAATGAACACCGAAAAACATGTCAAAAATAATTAGAGGTCATCTGAGGTCAAAGGTCATCCTTAGGTCAATTCATTAAAGTTGCATGATTGACGTTAAACTTGGAGAAAAGAAACATTAACACGGGGGGGGGGGTGTAGAACATGACCCCTATATGACCTTTGACCTCATTTAGTGTGCTCCCAGCCAGGGGGATTCGCAAGTCGTGCTTGCAGTATTTTTTATTTGTTGAAACTTCTCATACGCTTCAACACATGACATCAGCTACAACTAACCATACGCCACAATACTGCATTCCATTACAATAGCATGCATTATTCCACCCATAATACTCTGACACCAACTAAATATATTCACTAACAGGACACAGTCAGGTTTTGTTCAAAATCTAAAACTATAAACCCGAGAACCGCGAAAGCCGAGAACCGCTCTAGTTTCTCATAATTTCAATTATAATAAATATTCGCAATGGATAATTTTTATTATTGACCTGGTGTGCCCCTATTGTTTTCTAGTTTAAGACCGTAATCCTGTACTTGCACTGTCCTTTGTTTTGGTTGTGTATAATTATGACTTGTTGGACACACCACCTGTTTGTGTGAGGGTGCGCCTACAAAAAATTTTAACAAAATCAGATTTGTGGAAATCATATTTTTGCTTTTATAGGAAAAAGCACAACACGTTTGCAACAAGCTCTTCACGAATTGTTAGGCATTTGTTTTGGAGCTGAAGCCAATCGACATTGCATAGGAAAGGTGTGTCGCAGCAATCAATACAAAGAAGATGTGGCTATTGCACAGGCCTTGCTCAACAATATTCTCACTTTTGAAGGCCTGCAGAAGCTATATTTTAAGTTACGGTTTGATTGAGGAAATATTGAACCTTGGAACCATGCTCCTGAAATAAGGATAACTTGTTGCACTCCTGGACCGTGCATGTTATATGAGACTGCAGGCATGGGCGTCAATCAGGAGGACACGTCCCCCACTTTTTAAAAGGTGGGGACACTGTATAAAATGCCCCCCCCCCCCCCCCCCCCGGTTTTCCAAAGGGGAATCATGTCATCATTGGAATTATGACGTTCATAAAGTACAAAGATGGATATTAATTTGCCCACTACGCGCGCATGTGCACAAAATATTAATTGACGTTTTTAGATACATGTATCTCCATTAAGAGTGTAATAAAGCAACAGACGTGTTCTGTAAAAGACTTTTAATTGATACAGCGTTCAATCGGCTCCTCTCAAATCCAGCGAACAAGGCGGATAATCGGAATTTTTACTTATCCAAATTTTACCAATTTGATATATATTTAATGAACAAGGTCGTGGAAATTTCATAATTTAGTCATGGCAAAGTCATGGAATTTAATTATCCCAAAGGTGCATGAATCCTGTTTTAATCTACCTCTTCTGAGCCATTGATTGTCTTTTTTAAAGACTCTTCTTGTAAATAATGCATTAATTCAGTTGCCGCTCCCACTCATAAGCAAAACATTGCTAATGGATGCATCCTTTGTGCAACAATAAATTTTAAAATGACTAAAAGTACATTGTTCTAATAATGTTGAAAAACTTGTCGCTAAAATCAATTGATCAATTTTGCAACTTACTTCACCATACGTCTTTTGGTAAGACGAATTCGGGTCGTTTATTGTTATTGGAAAACTGGATGAAATATCTAGGTTATTCCATTTTCTTAAGAACTTTTAAGAAACTTGAAATGTGGAATAGAATGGAAAACTGCTTATGCTTAATTGCTAATGGAAAACGGGATGAAATTTCTAGGTTATTCTAGGTTATTCAACGTCATTATTAACCCGATTGAAAAGTGGAATAAAATGTTAACACTTTCTACGCGCCTATTAGTTTCACCAAGTACAAAACAGATTTTTCAAAAATCTTTTCCCAACTTTCAAAGCCTTATCTCAAGAATTACTGAACCAATACTATGCATGTTTGTAAACTGCGCCAATAAAGTATCTAAACACTTACAAATGGTCAGATTTATCGGAACCTGAAATAGTATGCAAAAAAATAATTTATTTATTCGATTCACAGTTATCTTCTGCGCATTTTGACACCTCTTTTGTTGCGCTACGATGTTGAGCGTTGTATTGTGACGAATAAGATCAGCATTATTTTTGCCCGCCTTTTATAAATGATTTGTTTGTCGCGTGTTGGATAAATCGATTGCGATGAACATCAGCATTAATTGTCAATAACAAAACAAAAGGGTCAAAGATGGGAGGCATAAATCAATAATTTTTAATTAATAAAACTGGTGTCTGTCTTGATTTTGTCTGTGTGTGATGCTTGTGTGAGTTCCCTTATAGAATTGGGGTGAATAAGAGCTTTTGCAACTTTTGAATTCGACCTTAAGCCACTCAAGTGCCCATAAATCCGCCAAACAACATCGTAGCGCAACAAAAGAGGTGTCATAATGCGCAGAAGATAACTGTGAATCGAATTAATTAATTATTTGTTTGCATACTATTTCAGGTTTAGATAAATCTGACCTTTTGTAAGTGTTTAGATACTTTATTGGCGCAGTTTACTTAATTTAATAGTGACTCCAAATATGGTGAAATTAAATAATGTTGACATTTTTGAAACATTTTGTGACCATTTGGAACCGTCGTCTTGCACCATGTTTAATCACTGTTTTAAAATTTGTTGTTTAAAACAGTTTACCCAACATTGTTTAAATTTTAAACAACATGGGTAAAATATACTTTAATGTTCATAAATGTAACCGTTAATTGTTTAAATTAAATTAAACCAACATTGTGCAAAAATATTTTGAAAAACTGTTGAGCGATTCACCGGTTAACTAACAGTTGTTTAAAAGAGCATGTCTAAAACAATTGTTTAGAAATTACCCAACGTTGTTTAAAACATGCTCTTTTAATTTTTTAATTTATATTGTGGGCAAGATTGCTTTATCCTATTTATGAAACATAAATGAACAACCAGTGATGTGGTAAATTTCAAAAGTGCATACGGTCGAATCCAACGAAAAGTGTCCACGGCTAGATTTTTAGGGTCCAGTTTCAAAATGCTTCGATCTCTTATTCCTTTTCCCCACTCAAAGTCAACATATCAAGCCTGTATGGAAAAAAAGTGCCATCACTAATCTCCCCAATTGACCACGTGGCGGAATGATGAAGTTGAAGGTACACTTCTCAATGTTACCTACAAATACAAGTACCATATTTTGATTAAGTGATGATTATTCCACCTATTTACATATTTCATTCAAATTTGTGATTGTTTTGTATTCAGAAGATGCTAATGCTGATAGAAAGTGATCATATTTGTCCAGGTACTCATTTTGTTTTACATTTTAGATTCACACAGTTAGGTAGCATTTTCACGCTCTCAATAATTTGAAACATGAGGTTGAGTCACTTTGTGTACTTTCACCAAGATAATTTTAATGAACATTTGTTTTCATGTACCTCAAAGAGGGGGAATGACCCTTTTTGTAAAATTTAGAATTTTGAGCATGCGCCCAAAACCTAAGTACATAGAGGAATGTGGACATTTGGTATTCGAAGGTAACAGTTAATGTATACGTAGGTAAGAGAAGTAAAATGTTACATTTTGGGGTGAAATAATCATGCAGGGTTGTTAACAATATTTGTTTTTTTAAATAAACATGTTAAAACATGTTTAAATCCTAATAGTATGAACATATTCCCAGGAGTTTACTTTTAATAGATACTAGAATTTGTATTTAATGTTGAAAAAATAAACAATATATAACTGTCAATTGTAATTTTGAATAGGTTTATTAAGAACAATATGTCAGGCAACATTTTGTAAGCATTCCTATAAGAGAAAAACATGTTAAGACTTAAAACACGGTAGCTTACATTGCAATAATCAAAGTATTCGTAGGTAACACATTTGTTCTCAACTTCAACTTCGTTGATTAAGAACAGTTGGATTCGTTTATTTAACATAGGTGTAAGGGCAAACTTGTACTCGACGTAGTTTTTTATGCCCTGAATCGCGTGTGAGGGGGAATGTCGTATCAAAATGGTGTCTTGCTTGACTTTATAAGTAGATATAAGAATGTGCGCTCAGCGCTGCTTTT
The DNA here is from genome assembly GCA_035610835.1 of Ophiura sarsii. NCBI lineage: Eukaryota > Metazoa > Echinodermata > Ophiuroidea > Amphilepidida > Ophiuridae > Ophiura > Ophiura sarsii. The sequence goes on from CM069454.1 coordinate 54,391,742, forward strand.
ACAAAACAATCAGAATTGCGTAATATTCAACATTTGAATAGAACAGCAAGATTAACCAAATAAACATTAAAATAATATAAAACCATGTTCCTATTTCTAAGATATAAAACAAAACACCCTAAGCATCAATAACCTCACTAGTGATACTGTTATTATTCTTGATCCCCTAATTTGGTTAAGGCATATTGAATAGAATTAACCTTTTACACAAGATAATTATGGCAGAAAATGTTTTATTATGCTAACGTATCTGATCATCCAATTTTGTTAGTGTATTTCTTGCTTGACTTTCAATTATTAAGAATGTGCGTTTAACTTCTACAAACAGTCAGAAGTGTGTAAGTATATTTAATATCTGATTTAAGGCAGGATGATGACAACATACATATCGTACTGGGTTAAAATATCGTAAAGGTATAGTTAAACAATCAATTAACTCGCTAGTAATAATAATATTATTACTGATCTAATTTGGTAAAAAGCATGTTCATCATTAAAACTAAACATGACAAAAATTAAGCACATACATGTAGACACATTTGATCATTCAGCCTTGTAATCTCTATTTAACAAGTTTAGTGGTTCTTGTTGTATTCTGTGTGTAGTTAGTTCTTCAGGTCTCACATGTCGCGAGGATGGATTATATCTAATAGAACATAATTACTCTTTGTTTATTATGTAGGACATTCTAGAATGTTAAGAATGAACGTTTCAGTTTCCGTGTGAATCCAAAATATTGGATCAAATCAACTATTGAATAGTTCACCGAGCCATCTTTAATTAGAAAGCGAGCGGTTTCCTTTAAGCAAACAGTTTGATTTGCCTGTAATTCATAGTCTTGAATGTCAATCGTTTTAAGCAATAAAACGATTGCCTTCCTCAATTTGTTCTAAATAAAGGAGGCAAGTGAAAGTTATCATTTTGAATAGCTGTTTTAAACACGAAAGACAGATCGCTTTTTGATTCATTTAATATATACTTTGAAATAATTTCATATCAGACCTTATATAATATATAAGTTTAATATGAGCCAAACGAACATGTTCAAAGTCTAGAACATTCACATATTTTGCCTTTCAGTCCACAACGGAATAAAGCACACACAACTTTCAGCAATACATTCAGTTGTCAGATTAGAATTAAGATATAATTTCCTAGTTTGGAATTTGTATCATTCTAAATGTACATAGTCAGTTTTTATCGAGTTTCAACCGGAGGAAGATTCCGTTTGACATAGAATCACCAATATAATATATTTTGTCAGATGTAGACAAAATAGGAATTTTATGTTTAGAAATTCAATGTTGTTTGATTTAACAAAACTATAATCTAATAAGATTTGCCTCGACAGAGATATTGTCGGGCGTGTGCCTTTTATTATGATATTCTTTTAAAATCAACCACTGCTTAGTTCAATTTCACTAATTAATAAATGTCGGAAGCAATATTCATGAGCAATTTTTTTATTTGAGACGGAAATACGTTAGGCCTACCCTTGACCCCCCCCCCCCCCCCCCCCCCCCCCCACCTTTAAAAATAAAGGAAAAGTTTTTACTTAATTTCTTGTTCACTTAAAATACGTTTCGGTGACATTACACAACCTACCACAGCAAAAATGAAGCAAGTTATTTTATATTTGTTACACATGAATTCCATTTTCAAATACAACTACAATATAATGACCAATATTATGTACCTCAGTCACCTGGTCACTGCTCTGCAATTCCAGGGGAAATTGGTTAACTACGCATACATCATATCGACAAGCTGGTTTAAAACAATATTACGCACCAAACCATATTATTCCCGTCTTATACATTCCTACTTAATATTTACAAAATATTAGTTGCAAATGAAAGCGACAAACAATACAGGAATTGTACCATGCTCATTAACTAATATATAAGATACCTACGAATACAAAATGGAATATGAAAATATTGATTATGAAACCGAAATTTCATGGATGTTATGACTAAATGTACCCATTTTAAGACGATCAACGTGTAATCTATGGATAGAAATATCATTCATTCACTATAACACCAACAAAAAATATGTTCTCGGCAACAACAGTGTGATTACACCATGCATTTTTAATTGAATCAACACCTCCCATTTTCGTTTAATAAGGGAATATTATGTTTTCCCCTCCAAATATAAATATAATAATATATCCAGTCAGATTGTATGATTGCGCACTGCTTTTATGTAAAATAAAATAGTTTAGGGCCAATATGCACCGTGTATATTATTGAATGTTGCCTACATATACATGTTACCTCCGAATACAACATGAAGTCATGCACGAGATGCTGTTACTAAATATTTATTTAAACATTAATCACCCCTATTGCGATTTAAATCAACTATCAGAGGATGTCTTTACGTGAATAGCATAAAAAACTACACTAATAGGAGTAATAAGATTGAGACAGAGGGAGGCTATATACAATCAACTTTTAAGACAACAACATATTATTAATGCACTTGTACACAAACTACAGAATTTTGTGAAAAGTTACTTACAAAAGCTGAAAGATTGATGGAAAACTTCTCCGTTGCTTGCCGAACGCAGCGCACATTTCTACTTTATTCCAGTCGATACAAGTATGTAACAACAGAGGAAAGTACCACGGTATCGTTATTTGTATTTGAAGGTAACAGTTCATATTTCAAATTTGCCTACGAATACAGCCTTTTATTGCAAAAAATGTTGCCTTCAAAATGTTAAAACTTGGCACACATGTACATTGTCTCACACTTCGCTTATTCTATAGATATTATTCACTATTCTGTGTTTATATTAAAATGGCAGTGTTTTAAATAGGTATTCGGAGGTAATGCATTTTTTTTACCAAACCGATCGTTCCCGCTTTTAAAATTTCTAACAGCTTTATCAAAAAATCGACTTGAATGGGGACAATGCATTTAAGTATTTAACATATAGGCTTCCTTACAGCACAAATTACTCTACCTCGTGCGAATTCTTCCCCGAAAGTGAGATTTAACAAAACATGTATTTGTAGGTAACGTCAAAACTTACCACAGCGAAAAAAATCACAACAATTCAGGGGATTGATCGAAAGTAACAAAAATTAAAAGAGGCATTCTTGAGATATCCAGCAATCAAACAAGCAAAATTATTTCCACTTAAGCTCGTTTTCATCTAAACGGTTATATGTCTAACAAAAAACCTTAACAACTATTTTGTAAAAAGGGTAAAAAATAGCAGGTTTATTGCTCGTATACGCCCAAATGTGCATTTAAGTTAGTCATGTTATATATGGCGCGAACCGTCTCATCGAGGCGGATACGTATAACATAAAAATAAAATTGTCAAGATATAGATTATTTTATTATAGGCCTGAACATCACGTGTACACTTTTCGTTGGATTCGACCATTACACTCTCAGCAAAAATGGTTCGGAAAGGGTTCTTTGAGTAAGCTCGGGGTTCGATGTAGAACCTTCTGCACTCAAGGAACCTTTAATGGTTCTAAGAAGGATGCAAATGGTTCCAAACCCAGAATGAAAGGTTCTTCCTGAGTCAATGGTTCCTTATAGAACCCTAAAATACGAAGAAAAAAAAGGGTTCCATGAAAAGCTGTGAGAGTTCTTTATAATGACTTGCACTTCAGAACTATTTGACAAACAGGTCCCAGCCAACATCGATCGTGGGCCTTATAATATTTTGTCCACTTTGGCCTGTATACGGGCCAAAGTAGACAAAATATTAAGGGTCACATGAGGGCCCACTGTGGGCCATCGGTCGATGTTGGCTGGGGTGTGCATCGGCTTCTTCAAAATTAACACCATGGAAAGTTGATTTCGTAAGGATTGATATATCCATTTTATTAACATGATTAATTCAAGACGTCACTCACTTAGTGATTGTTCACAAACCAGATACATGCATTATATTAATGAAGTAAATTAGAAAAGTATGCAAACAGCAAAATAAAATGGTGCTTGAAACAATCTATTTCTAAATATTTCAAGAGGGTTCTTTAACCCTGAAGAACCCTCAGGTTCCATATGGGGGACAAAACTGAAGAACATTTTTTGGTTCTTTAAAGAACCTTTCAAGAGGGTTCGTTAAACCCTCAGGGTTCCATATAGAGGACAAAACTGAAGAACTTGTTTGGTTCTTTAAAGAACCTTTCAAGAGGGTTCTTTAACCCTGAAGAACCCTCAGGGTTCCATATAGAGGACAAAGCTGAAGAACCTTTTTTTGGTTCTTTGAACCTACCTTTCAAGAGGGTTCTTTAACCCTTAGGGTTCAATAGAGGACAAAACTGAAGAACCTTTTTTGGTTCTTTAAGGAACCTTTCAAGAGGGTTCGTTAAACCCTCAGGGTTCCATATAGAGGACAAAACTGAAGAACTTGTTTGGTTCTTTAAAGAACCTTTCAAGAAGGTTCTTTAACCCTGAAGAACCCTCAGGGTTCCATATAGAGGACAAAGGTGAAGAACCTTTTTTTGGTTCTTTGAACCTACCTTTCAAGAGGGTTCTTTAACCCTTAGGGTTCAATAGAGGACAAAACTGAAGAACCTTTTTTGGTTCTTTAAAGAACCTTTCAAGAGGGTTCTTCAATAAAATGGTTCTTGGGAAGAACCCTTGAGGGTTAAATATGGAGGACAACGTGAAGAACCATTTATGGTTCTAAGTTGAACCTTTTTTGCTGATAGTGTACAGTAATTTATAGTTATTATAATAGCTTATTAATAACAAAATTGACAGAACAATGGGAAAGGTCATGGAAAATGGAAAAGGTCATGGAAATTAACAATTTTGGAGCCGTTCATCACCTTGCCGTTGATAGATCAGGCTATTGAACATTGTCATTAATGTTAAATAACCATTTCTTTCTTAGGTGTGCCATTAAATGGAATAAGCTTGACCAAAATATTCAAGTCATTCATATTCTTAGTACATTGACAAGCCGTCTAGTCTATATATTTGTTTATATTCATAAGTTATAAGTTTTGTAATGTTGTTATTTCATGTTGTATTAGATGATCAGGAACCTCGGGGAAAACAAGGCATTATGTACATTATGAAGCTGTTCTTTACCGTAAATCAGTGGCGTCCCCCCCCCCCCCCCCCCCCCCCCCCCCCCCCCCCCCCCCTCTGTAAGCTTGGATAACCAAAATAACCAAAAAATCGCATACCTCATAGCCTATTTTCTAAAAATAAAAATGTTTCTGAGACAGACTTTCTTCTTTGTTTGGCCTAAGTAGGTGTTAATTCCCGGTGTATGTACTTTAGCCTTGCCATCAAGGCCTTCTTATTTGTAAAACCATTTCACTATCCAAAACAATAACATTAATATTGCCACAGTATTTCACACTTTACACCAGGCAATGATTTTACTCCATCCAGTATCCACCTGTTATTACCCATCATTGATAGGCCAGAAAGTTTGGTTGCAGCGGCCAGCGGTTGGTGTTTTGGGAGCTCAGTGTTTGACAGGAAAGAGCCTAGGGTGTAGTTATGTTTTGTCAAAATATCCATATATTGAAACAGTTAATATACATGTCATTGTCATGAATGATAAGTGTGTGGTGTATGATGTTCATGACCCTATATGAGGACACGGCATCTCTCACACATTGTCCCAAATACATAGAATACATGCGATAGGTATAGGGTCAATGAGATATGCACTAGCTCTACAGCATATTACAGTTTCGAATCAATGGAAAATATTACTTGTAACCAAGAATTGGGAGAGAGAGAGGGTAGTGAGTCTGAGACTTGAGATCAAGTCTAGTACTTACTGTCTACATGGATGTTCAGGGGAAGATATCAATGCAATTACATGAGTGCTATCTACTGACGATCGCAATATAGCATATGCTATCTAAAGATAGCAATTTAATATATGGGTACTATATATATATACTGTAGATAGCAATATAACATACGGGTATCTACTGAAGATGGTAGATTTTTGTTATTCTACAATAAGAACTATAGTGTCCGGATTTAAAAGGCAACACCAATTAAATTTCTTTGGGTCCGCACTGTTGACACGATACTTTCAGGTATTGTAAGGCGGGTTTTGATTATCTGATTAATGTCACTGAAAACGTGTTCAGCCAATATCAGTGTTTCAAAAGCTAGGAAACGGCAACCCATCAGTCCATTTCAATAGTGTCTTAACTAAGGGTTGTTTAGGTACTGGTGTTTTGTTTCGCTTAATTGGGGTAATTAACACACATTTTTATTCCTATAGAGGAGGAAAAATGCTACACAACTACACCAACCCATGCGTGCATGCTCCAACACGATGGGGACCACGGAAATTATGTCAATGAGCTACCTTTTCCTGTACCATTATGGTTATTTATATATAGGCCTATGCAGAGATGGAAATGCTCATACACCTTTCGACCTCAGGTTACCTAACCTTAGGTTGTATTCACTTTTATTGAAATATAATACTACAATAAATAAACCTGAGGTTGTCAATAAAACAACCTCAGGTTGAATACTGCAATAAATAAACTTGAGGTTGAGAAAAATTTCAATAAAACAAACTTAGTTGCATATATCTGACCCCGCTTTAAAACGGAATAAAGCTGTTTATTCCGTTAAGGTAAGGGCGTTCTTAAGCTAGTATTATATCCAATTTATAGTTTAAGATTGATCCACCCTCGAGACCCTGAATGTTGTAACATATAATTTATCATCAATATAGTTTCCATGGTGTTTTTGTTGTTGTGAAAATGAAATAGACCTTAGACCTGAGGTTAGGTAACCTGAGGTAAGGTAACCTGAGGTTAGGTCACCTGAGGTTAGGTCACCTGAGGTTAGGTCACCTGAGGTTAGGTCATCTGATGTTAGGTCACCTGAGGTTAGGTAAAACTATAAATTGGATATGATACTACAGCTTTAGAGAGATGATACTAGCTTTAGAGCGCCCTTACCTTAACGGAATTCCGTGTTAAAGCGGGATCAGATTATATGCAACCTAAGGTTGTTAAATTGGATTTATTTTCAACCTGAGGTTGTTTTATTGAATTTTATCTCAACCTCAGGTTTATTTAAACTTTTATTTTGTTGTGAAAATGAAATAGACCTTAGACCTGAGGTTAGGTAACCTGAGGTCAACCTCACCTTTATTTATTGCAGTATTCTATTTCAATCAAAGTGGATACAACCTGACAGTGGCGTAGCCAGAGGTGGGCGACCGGCCCCCCCCCCCCCCCCCCCCCCCCCCCCATAATGGCGTCGTGTCGGTTGAGATTGGCCGGTTCATTTGGCCAAAGGAATCATGGAATTATGATGGTCAAAAGTACACCTATGACAAATTTTCTCGCGCTACGCGCGCATATGTCTTCCTAAGCCGCAATCGTGCCAACCTATAAAGTCTATAGCGGTACGCGAACATTTCTTGACTCACAAAAATCTTGTCGGTTCATTTTCATTTATCGCCCCCCCCCCCCCCCCCCCCCCCCCATATGAATAACCTAGCTACGCTACTGCAACCTGAGGTTAGGTAACCTGACGTTAGGTAACCTGACGTTAGGTAACCTGACGTTAGGTAACCTGACGTTAGGTAACCTGACGTTAGGTAACCTGACGTTAGGTAACCTGACGTTAGGTAAACAAGGTTCTGGCTGGTAAGATTGGTTTTTTAAAAGGGATATTCATTGACTGGTGACAAAACGAATGATTGTATGATGATATAGGCCTATCGTGTATATTGGCATGATTGGTGCGTACTCATACTTTGATTTGTTTGGGAACCAAGAGTGCAAGCAGTAGTATTTATTCGGGTACTGTCACGACAAAAAGGTGGAATCGTTTGGTGAAAAACATTTTGTTTATTTTGTTGGCATTACGAACTTTTTCATTGAGAGACTCAGTGTACCGTTTTGAGTAAGGGTTTGCAAGCAATTCATTTTGATTAGCATTTTTACAATTTGTCCCACTAATTAAGAAGGCAAATTACAGGAACGTTTTCTGGACCATTTTAGTGTTAAAAGAACCAATTTTTGCGCGCTACGCAAATATGTTGATGACTCAGTTCTTGCTTCAAATGTCACTAATTCTGCTAAAAGCACCCTGCAAGATGACTTAGACAGTTTTGTTAATTGGACCAAAAACAATAATTTGACTCCTATTCCATCCAAGTGTCAGGGGTTTCAAGTATGTTTCATGCGGGACCCTCAACACCAACTATGGCTAGTATTGATGATGTTCCCCTTAAGTTTGTGAAATTTGCTAAAAGCTTAGGCATTTACAGGAACGTTCAGTATATGAGCAATTTAATATATATATCTGTGAAAGGAACACTTAGCTCGTATGCAAATTCTTCGACAAGTCGAGGTGGAATCCCATCAGGGCCAGTTGCTTTTGAAGCATTGATTTTCTTTAAAACTGCATACACATTCCATGGATATAGACATGGTGGTAAACTTGCTGGCAAAAATGCAGGCAGAATAATCAAGAGGTTCTGTATTATTAGAAACAATTGTCATCGTACGTGACAAGTAAGCAAAATTGAAGACCATGCATTATATGTTTATCAAATTTGTTTTAATAAAATAACACACTGGATGCATTACATCAGATGGTCAACCTTTTTGAGTGAATGGGCCAGATATCAGGAGTGAAAAATTGAGTGGGCCGCACCTAACCAAATTTTCTAGCAAACAAATTCGCACGGTTAAAAATAATCGCACACTGCCGAGACCGCGATTACGGCTTGTAAGGTGTCGATATTCGGATCCAGCACAAAATTTCAGACAAGACTGACCCCATCAGATGCTTGACCCCTCTCGGTCCATTAAAAGTCCTGTAGCTGATAGACTATGACGTACGTATAGCTTAACAGGTCCAGTTTGCATAAATTAAAAATGCAACAGCGCCACTTTATGATGATCACTGGAATCAGGGGCGGATTTAGGGGGGAGGGGGGCGCGGCGCCCCACGGTTATCCAGGCGGCATGCGCCCGTTTCAGCCGGCATCCATAACTCAAAATATGGACAAACCCATCCATTATCACACAATAGTCGGGCAACCACAACTAAATTTCCATCTTTTAGCAGCCCGTCGCTGAGATGGTCGACGTCCACCACCGTCCATCAGGTGCGCCGTCCTTTATAAGGTCCTTATACCTGGCCCTCATCATTCGCCGGCAGGGGTTTTGAGCATGCTCGTTGCTGAGATGGTCGACGTCCACAACCGTCCATCACCACTCTACAAACGGGCGCAAAACGGGTGTCGATATTCGGATCCAGCACAAAATTTCAGACAAGACTGACCCCATTACATGCTTGATCTCTTTCGGTCCATTAAAAGTCCCGTAGCTGATAGATATAAGGTATAAGAGGATGTGCCGCCATCTTGTTAAGCTTGAATAATAAAACATTGGAATTAAGTTGCGCGTATCGCGCAAAAAAATGTTATTTTAACACTAAAATGGTCCTGAAAACGTTCCTGAAGCCACATTGTTAAGCTTGATCCTTGAACAATAAATTATTAAAAATAATTCGCGCGTAGCGTGAAAAAATTGCCTATTGTTACACTAAAAAAGGTCCAGAAAAACGTTCCTGAAGCCATCTTGTTAAGCTTGAATAATAAAACATTCAAACTAGTTCGGGCGTAGCCAAGCAAGGGCGTGTAATTTACAAAGACTACAAACATGGCAGCCCCCACTTATGTCTAGAAAGACCTAAATGTGTAAGTTTTTGCAATCCCATGCTATAGGGTGGCTTCGCCCCCAAAAAGCCTATATAAGCATGCTGGCTAAATTAAATGAAAGTTAGAAAAGATGGAAGAAAAGAATGAAGTAAAAAGAGCTACTTCCAACAAATAAAGATAACAATTTTGCTGTCAGCCTTGGACATAATGAGAAAAGATTGATCCAATCTCATTTGCCAATTAGTTTAATATATTGGAATTGGATTTGAATTCAATAGTTTTCAATAGCTGCCAGATAACTATAAAGAGTAGTCTATGTACCTTAATAGGACGGCGGAAGTGACCAGACCCCCTAACTTACTGGAAAAAAGCACCGAACTTGTGGCAAACTTGTAGACGAAATTATAATAAAATATAATACATTACTTTACTGTTATAGTGTGTCTTTTGTATGCAGTCCTAAATTCTTAGTAGTGTGTCCCACGTTAGGTGTGTTGAAGTTGAACATCCTATGCTCCTCTATAAAAACTGCGCCAATAAAGTATCGTAACACTTATCATTGGTCAGATTTATCGGAATCTGAAATAGTAGGCTATGCAAAAACATAATTAATTAATTCGATTCACAGTTATCTTCTGCGCATTTTGACACCTCTTTTGTTGCGCTACGATGTTGTTTGAAGGATTTATGGGCACTTGAGTGGCTTAAGGTCGAATTCAAAAGTTGCAAAAGCTCCTATTCACCCCCAATTCCATAAGGGAACTCACACAAGCATCACACACAGACAAAATCAAGACAAAAGACACCAATTTGTTCTGTTTACTTAACCATAACAATTAATGATTGATTAATTATTGATTTATGCCTCCCATCTCTGACTCTTTTGTTTTGTTATTGACAATTAATGCTGATGTTCATCGCAATCGATTTATCCAACACGCGACAAACAAATCATTTATAAAAGGCGGGCAAAAATAATGCAGATCTTATTCGTCACAGTACAACGCTCTTGCTTGAATAGGGGCTTTTGCAACTTTTGAATTCGACCTTAAAGGGAAGCGGTCATGGTGAGGATTCTAACGAAAATTGAACAGCGGGCGGCGACTTTTTAATCTAAACAAATTGGACATTGGCGCAGGCTGTAATTGTTCTACGTATGTTTACATGCAAGCGGTATTGTGTGCGACTCTACAACAATCTCTTAAAGGTATATTATGTGATCTTTCCTGGGAACGCCCTCAACATCGAAAAAAAAATAGAAAGCAGATTTTCTTGCAGATTTACATTTCTGATCATAAATCGTACATACATTCCAAGTTACAGGGCGATACGATTCTTAATTACTTCAAAATCATGGTTTTAGAGTGAAATTAAACTGTCGTGATAACACGACAGTTTATATTTTCACTCTAAATTCACTCTATAACCATGATTTTGAGGTAATTAGGAATCGTACCGCTCTGTAACTTGGAATGTATGTACGATTTATGATCAGAAATGTAAATCTGCAAGAAAATCTTACTTTCTAAAAAAAATCATGAATAGAGGGCGCTCTCTAGAAAAGATCACATAATATGCCTTTAACTAGGGGGGGTTGGGGTACCGCGCCATTTTGCGATATTTTGCGAAATCGATCGTGGTTATCACGTGATACGTATCGTGGAAAAATAATTTACACTGTTTTAACGAAATGCACTGTGGGATTGTGTTACCAGCCTAAAATCATAGAGGTCGCAAACTTGCTTATAATTGAGCCTAGCTATAACAAGCTAAAAATGACATCTCTGAATGTATTACCAAAGTGTGCAAAGGCGAAATTGTTGGACACACTGGTAAAATGGTTTAACAACAAGTTTTGCTATCATTAATAAAACTGAACTCAAGTTAAATCACTCTATTTATCGAGCAATAATACAATTGTTTACGCATTTTAATTGTTTAGATACAAAGTTAAATAAATCAAGGATACATTTATGATAGATAAATAAATAAAAAGAAAACTATAAACGCATGGGCGGCATTTATAATTGATAAAAATTGACATAACAATGATGTTACATTTATCCACCATCAAGTTTAAAAAATAGAAAAATAAAAGGAATATTTGAACCCGAGATTTCCGATTGCCAACGACATGGCCAACCTACGCACGCCACAGAGATCAACGAGTGTAATTGTGATAGTTTTATTATTCAACCATATCTATCTATTTATAACGAACGGATTTTTATTGTGCCATTTTTGCCAAATGTATATGTTGCTCTCGCACAAAATGTGTTTGTAATTTGATTATAATCCTTATTTTTAAAAGAACGGTAATTTTTTTTGCCATTTTCGAGAAAAAAAATGGCGTAACTGATACGGTAAACTCCAGCAGTCATACAGATGATGCCGGCAGGCTAAGCAAATCCAGCATATAAAACAAAAGTGCTCCTAATGGGGCTCGAACCCACAACCTTTCGCTCCTCATGTCGACATTCTATCCACTACACTAACCGTGCTAATTGGAAATAATCATTGCAAATAATTTATTTATATCATGGGTCATGGGTTAATGCACTGTGTTAAATTCTACAATCCCGGCCGCCACTCTGTTCAAAGGCACAAAAAAGTTGACTTGTTTTATGCTTTTTTTGCAATTGTGAGGAGTGCAGTTCGATTTTCTTTCTCGAATTGTTTAGAAAACCATCCATTTTAGAACATCTGAAATTTAAAATGAACTGCACACCTGGGAAAGTATGATGCCAAGGGCATATTTTTTGCACGTAAATCCAATACAAGAGTTCAGAAAATCGACAAAAATATGACGTCATAACCATTGCTTCGGGACAAAATGGCGCGGTACCCCCCCCCCCCCTAGCCTTTAACCCAATGTGAACGGCGCGCTCAATCAACCATCCTTCATTTGATTGAACGCATTTTCTATCGTGTGATATAAGTGATGTAGCCTATTAGTTATTAGCTAAGGTTTAGCTGGACCAACAATCGCCGTCACAGGTTCTTTTCCTCACCATGACCACTTTCCTTTAAGCCACTCAAGTGCCCATAAATCCGCCCCGGAAATCCGCCAAACAACATCGTAGCGCGCAACAAAAGAGGTGTCAAAATGCGCAGAAAATAACTGTTAATCGAATTATTTAATTATTTTTTTGCATACTATTTCAGGTTCCGATTAATCTGACCATTTGTAAGTGTTTAGATACTTTATTGGCGCAGTTTACTACTCCCTTGACGCAACGATAAACAGTGTCTTTCTATTGTCTGGTTATATACAATATCGACGGTCACTTTAGGTACTAGTATAGATGCGTTGGATACCCGACGCTCTACACCTAGCACCAAAAGTCCCGGACCAGGTGCTTTGAGGTTGGCTAATTCAAAATAGATAATCGGTACCAAAAATCTGAGATATACATTAAATGAGCAAATTTCTTCTCGGCAGTTTGATACCTCATTCAAAAAAATCGAATGGATACTTTTAAAGTTATGACCGCGCATTAAAAACAGCAAAGTTGCAATAGGTATAGGAAATCATTGATTTGTGTGTGATAACGCAGTGAAAATTAAATGTGTGTGTAAAGACTCACAGCTAATCAGCAAAAGGTTTCACACCACTAAATAACGTCTGGCCCTACCCCCTTTGAGGCAAAAGTCCAAAACCGGCCCGTTTCTATGCCGAAACGGGAGACCTATTGTAAATTACAGTTTAAAATTAGGGTATTTACTACATGTTATGGCGAAATTAATATAGTGTGAATTTTGACAGACACATCAGCGTTCTTCAGGTCCCAAAATAATTGATGCAATGATGATTTTTTAATATTTTAACAGAGACATTTGTGTTCAGGTCATTTCCGGTATCTGACGCAATAATCTTAATCAACAATTGCGTGTGACCAGGAAAACTCAACTCGTACTTTTTGAAAAGGCTCTAGCTCAAAATTATGCCGGTTACCCCCCATATATGAGTTGTTGAGTTAGTAGTCATGGCTTTCATCTTCAAGTTGAAACCAAATTTCAAGTTACCAGTTTCTTATAACGTCGAGAAATATCCATTTTAAAATTGTGCATTTCACGTGTAACCCTATGGGAGATGTATTTGGTAAATTGGTGGTGTGCAACCAAAAGAGTTTAATCTTCACAGCTAGTCACATCCTTTATACCGCAATCCCTCCAGACCCATTCATCCAGATACCTACAATCAAGGAAAATAATAGTTGGTACACTTGACGCAACTTATTACAACAAGGCCTATCCCTGTTCTCGCCATTGAGATCAGACTTGGGACATAATTATAGCACTGTTTAGAAAGCAAAAGTCTCCCCCTTTCTTATATCCTTCCCCACCTCCCACCAATCAATGTTGGGGGAACTGCCAAGGCTTCTGATAACATGACTCGGATCAACATTGCCTCCGGGGAGAGGGGCGGGGTTTTTTCCGTAATTAAGATAAAGTGTGCCAACCTTTTTTTCCTTGATTGTAGGCGCGTTCAGTAATGACAGTTATGACAGTAATCACACACAAATCAATGATTTCCTATACCTAGTGCAACTTTGCTGTTGTTATGCGCGGTCATTGAAATCGTCATAACTTTAAAAGTAACCATTCGATTTTGTTGAATGAGGTATCAAACTGCGGAGAAGAAATGTGCTTATTTAATGTATATCTCAGATTTTTGGTACCGATTATCTATTTTGAATTAGCCAACCTCAAAGCACCTGGCCCGGGACTTTGGTGCTAGGTGTACTACTACTCCCTTGACGCGACGAAAAACAGTGTTTCTCTATTGTCTAGGTATACAAATTCGTCGCGTAAAGGTAGTAGTATCTGAGACGATTATAACTAATTAGTTAGTTATTTAGTTATAACAGGAAAGGTGAGAAGAGACCACCTTTCCTGGTTATAATCGTCTCAGGTAGTATAGGTGACGCTCTATATACTACTCCCTTGACGCGACGAAAAACAGTATTTCTCTATTGTCTAGGACCTAGGTATACAAATTCATCGCGTTAAAGGTAGTAGTATAGGTGAGTTGGATACCGGATGACGCTCTAACTACTCCCTTGACGCGACGAAAAACTACGCGCAAATTAGTTTCACTGTTTCATTATCAGTCAAGCTCAACCTTTCTTTTTACAATAGCAAACATTTTCGCGCTCCGCACGAATTATTTTTAATTTATGCGCAGTTTCAAACCCTTACGCCGTGTTATTTGATTTGCAAAATTGAAGGGCAAAATCCAATTTTGAATGATATTGATAATAAGCCAATATTGATTGGAAATGAAGTGAAGGCTTTTCAATAAAATACTGTCAAAAGTACTCACCAAATGGGTTCGAAAATTGAAGAAGAAAAAAATCAAAATCCAAGGGGCACATCCATCCCCCCTCAGATTCCCCCCTGTCCGCGTTACCACGGATAGCGGTGCTTCGCACCGCTTTGATTAGTCAATCATGCATACTCAATGAAATTTATTTTTAAGCCCCCCGGGTAAAAAAAATCCTGCGCACACCTACGCAACTATATAACTAAGACCCCCCCCAACTATAAAACCAAGACCCCCCCCCCCCAACTATAAAACTAAGGGGTCGTCCAAAATTATCGCCATTTTCACTTACGTACGTAACTTTTTACCCCCCTCTCCCCCTCGAGTTACGTACGCAATAAATGGCGAAAATTTCATGGCTTGTGGGTTACTACAAGACATTGTATTGAAGATGAATTGCCGTATTTTACAACATGTCTTTTGAAACTGACACCGCCCCCCCCCCCCCCCCCCCCCCCCCCCCCCCCTCCCACACACACACACCCTAAAGACAGAAAAAATATTTAGAAATTGTGCAGTCAATCATGCATACTCAATGAAATTTATTTTTAAGCCCCGGGTAAAAAAAATCCTGCGCACACCTACGCAACTATATAACTAAGACCCCCCCCCCCCCAACTATAAAACTAAGACCCCCCAACTATAAAACTAAGGGGTCGTCCAAAATTATCGCCATTTTAACTTACGTACGTAACTTTTTACCCCCCTCTCCCCCTCGAGTTACGTACGCAATAAATGGCGAAAAATGTCATGGCTTGTGGGTTACTACAAGACATTGTATTGAAGATGAATTGCCGTATTTTACAACATGTCTTTTGAAACTGACACCGCCCCCCCCCCCCCCCCCCCCACCCCCTCACACACACACACACCCTAAAGACAGAAAAAATATTTAGAAATTGTGCAGTAGCATAGCCAGCTTTTTGAAACGAGAGGGTGGGGGCGCATATGTACAGAAGCACTAAGTAGAATTTTATAAACTTAAAACACATGCAGTGGGGCAAACACGGGGAGCAAGAAAACTTCTGAGTGTATGCAAAACATGTGGGGGTGCGCACGATTTTGTTTTGCTTTTATTGTAAAAATGGCTTGAAATTATATAGATTAATTTATCCTGAATTAGACATTTCTGCTTTATGCTGGCACGATATTCACTCAGATGTTTGAAAAGGATTTTTGCACTGATGACCATGTGCTGTGTACGTGTCGTTCCATAGCCCTTTTTCGTAGAAAAGGGGTAGCAAAGGCATGCATTGTACGAGACAAGCTTGATATGTACAGTCATCTGAAAACTGTTTACTCCTTAGCTTATTTTTGCCCTTCCCTATATTTTCAGTTCGATTAAATATTTATTTTACTTTAATAAATTTCCCATCTCTCAAGATCGCCATTAAGTTACGTACGCTTGGGAAATTTTTGACCCCTCCCCCCCCCTGTTACGTACGCTTTGTACGTAACTGAAAATGGCGAAAATTTACATTTCTGATCATAAATATAAAACACGACAGTTTATTTTCACTCTAAAACCATGATTTTGAAGTAATTAAGATCGTATCGCCCTGTAACTTGAAAAGTATGTACGATTTATGATCAGAAATGTAAATCTGCAAGAAAATCTGCTTTCAATTTTTTTTTCGATGTTGAGGGCGTTCCCTGGAAAGATCACATAATACCTTTAATGCAAATGTATAGCGGAGATGTATTTGAAATTGATTTATTTAGTCAAATCTGTTGATTTTTCGTACTCCTATGCTCGCTAAAATGTGATCTTCGCCGCATTATTTTCACTTCATTATCGGCCGCGCATCGCGTCGCCATCTTTAAACTTTTGACAGATTGAGTTTATTATTGCGCCATCTATTGTCAACAAAAAACACACTATAAAACTAAGACCCCCACTATAAAACTAAGACCCCCCCCCCCCCCCCCCCCCCCACTATTTAGATGTGTGGCCCACTGGCCCGGTCCAGAGGTGGGGTGAAAGGCGAGATCCAAAACAAGAGATATCTCCATTGTATAAATAGACCAAGACGGAATAAACTGAAACACACACAATCATCACTTTGTCATAATCAATACATTTAATAATGTAATGCAATCTGACAAAATCATATACATTATTTCAACCTTTTTTTATACTTTTTACACCAACAATAAATTACATGTACTGTAGCAATGGAATATGCTACATTTCACGAGGTAATTGTTAACCATTTGTAACTGGGCCTTCCGTGGAAGTAACAACTACTCTATGTACAAGAAAAATACACTTGTTTTATGATTGAGTGCTCTGTCCAAAACCTTGTATGTTTTCCTAGCCCTTCAGCATGTATAAAGTAAAACTGCCCCATGGTTATGCTTATGAAGTTTTGCTTTATACATGTTCAGGGGCAAGAGCACTTTCAAGGTTTTGAAAGAGGTGTTTTGGCCCCAGAACATGCCCAACGGTTAAACAAAGGACGTACTACTTCAATACATGCTGAAGGGCCGGATGGAGATACATGGTTTTGACAGAACAACTACAATATTTTCTGTATTATTGAGAAAATTGGGAATGGAATAAGGATACATGTTTTTCAATGAGACTCTTTAATTACACTCCCTGTTAATAACAGTACGATTAGGCATGACAATCTGCGAGAACTGTTTTCGGAAAATCACATGCAATTGCACAAAAACACCTCAACACTGGCTGAAATTGGACACAAATGTGTGAATTTTGATATTAAAAAGTCCGGTTCCAGATTTGTATGGAAATTCTCATGGCTGATGTGTACGATTAAAAACGGATGCCTGTGGTCTGGTGCAAGACTGAACTGTTGGATTATGCAAAGCATTCACATGGCCTATTAGTTTGGGTACAATACTGTGTCTCGCAATGTGTCTATGAAATTTGGATGGCATGCACACATACATGTAAAAATACTTTAATTAATTTACATGAATAATACATGAACCATAATGAGGCAACGAAATAAACCTAAACCTACCCTATCAAACATTTCCAAATGTTTTTATAATGACCAAAAATAAAAAATAAAAAATCCAAAACATTTTCAAAATAATGTATAATTCCCGCCCAAAATATGGGTCGGTCATAGAGCAGGTTTCCCCTGAGAACTACCGGCCGATTTGATTGGTTACTAATACAGTTATGTGATATAATTAACCAATCAGACAAATGGGCAGAAAAGCTTAATAGTGCATAAGTTATCTAGAAGGTCTATTTTGATTGGTTACTCACAGAGGTACATCATGTTATATTATGTAATCAGCCAATTAGAGATAGTGTCACAAAGGTGGTAGACCCCAGGGGGGTTAACAGAACAAAAACATACATGTCTCCTTATCTCTTTGCTACTTTCTTGAAATCTAAGTAGTCAACAAATTACATGAAAGGCGTATGTGCAAGGATATCGAAATATATACAGACAAAAATATTTTTGGCAAATCAAGAAGTATTGAGTTGTGAATAAAAACTCATCAAAACATCCACCTCAACACAAAAATAATCAAACTGATAACTGTATAATCATTGTTATAGATAGTAAGCATGGGCTTACTTTAAACAGCCATATGATTTAGGAATGACTTGCTTCAGGTTTGGTTTCAGGCAAACAGTTAAAATGAAAATTAACAATGATAGCTTATACAAACAGTACAATAACCCCATACTTGTGTACAATCAAAATGATAAATGCAATCATTTACAAACTAATGAAACCAACTCCTGATCAGCACCGTACCATAACCCCGGAGATATTTTGCATGTATGGATTTGATCAAGAGGTATGAGTGCTGATAATTTCAGATAGGTCCATGGTGTAAACCCATTGTTGTATGAATACATCAAATACTAATGTCATATAAATTATTGGTTTAACTAGTATAATGTACATGAAGGTATTCATAGCATAAGGTACCATTGGGTAGGCAGGTACATGTATATGTGTGATGCAGCACATCGAAAAGGGGACTTTGCAGGTGAAGTTAATTTTGTGTGCTCTCAGAGCATTTCCTAAGCTTTAAAATGACACCAAATTTATCAAAATTGATGAAGGCATTCAGATTTTACGAGTGAAAATGACTCCTAAACTCCCATTTTCATCTATATCTTGAAAAACACACAGCCCCTTTTGATGAGCTGCATCAAATATGATACGGTTGGAGCAGTTGTGGACCATTCATATTGCATTAATAACACAAACATTATCTCTGGCTAAAATGTAACATGGCACAGTGTATATTCCTGTTTGTTAACATCACTAGAATGAATGAAAAATAAATATCAGGATTCTTTCAGTAAACCCAATAGGAAATGTACTTACCTTGTAACCGTTTCAAGTATCATGGCAAACATTCTTCTTCAGAATGATGGCATACTATAATAGTAATCCGGGACATTTATGCTACAAAGATTGGAGACTCATATTTCAATGTAATTACTTTTACAGCTACTGGGATTACCCATTACATAAAGGGTTCAACAAAAGAAAGTATACCACTTTGTTTATGTCATTTTGAGTAACATTCAACTTTTTTTTTGACCAAACAGGCTAGATAGGCAGTTAGATGAATCTTTTAGGCATACTTTGATACCGAATTTGCCCCCTAACAAAGATAAACCATGATTAGCACCATTTAAAGAAAAATATCCCATTTTCTAAAGTCGCATTTCCAATACACAGCACGAGAAAAAAGGACCAATTGTTAACACACACAATGTCGTAAGACCCAACGCATTTAAACTGTGCGATCGATAGCCCCGTAAATCCTGACTAATACACACACCCCGAGAGACCCCAATTGGTCCTTTCTTCTCGTGCTGTGTATTGGAAATGCGACTTTTGAAAATGGGATATTTTTCTTTAAATGGTGCTAATCATGGTTTATCTTCGTTGTTAGGGGGAAAATTTGTTATCAAATTATGCCTAAAAGATTCATCTAAATGCCTATCTAGCCTGTTTGGTCAAAAAAAATTGAATGTTACTCAAAATGACATAAACAAAGTGGTATTCTTTCTTTTGTTGAACCCTTTATCTGGATATGTGATAAAACCATTATTTTTGAAACAGGAAATTACATACAGTTTTAGTGTTATCTCAGGACGCATTAAAAATTAGTATACCAAGGCTTATACGTATAACTTTCACTTTAAAAGACTTTTTATCACGATAGGCGCCAAAGTTAATATTTTGCATCAACATACGTACAGGCAACAACAAAAATTAAACGGAGACCGATGCAAGTATTTCTATAATGGAATTACTTGCCTTGTTCTCAGTTCAATCTTTATAGGTGCTTGTATGGTGATGCAAAATATTACTATGGCACCTATGTAAAATAAGTCACTTTTATACCTGTGAGCCATACATACTAGTTTTGATAATTAAGTATAATTAATTATGCAGATGTCTTACAGCCTCCCGCAGCACAGGAAACTTTCTAAAAACTATATTTAACAAGCTTCCAAAATTTCAGCTTTGTAGCATTTATAGGCCTACTTTTCTTGTAAAAATTAATTAAACATTTTTGCATAGAATAATTATTTTGCTAGGCCAGCTAGGGGTCAAAAAAACAATAAGAAACAAAAGAAATGAACGCTTCAATTTTGCTTCATTTTTGACAATAAAATTGTCATATCTAGAAAACCGTACCTCCGATCAATCTCAAATATTAGATTATTGTGGAGCTCAGCAAGCTCTATTAAAATATCAAATAAAAAATTAGCCATAGGAACAACCTTAAAAGCAAGAAAATGAAGCTGATGGTACTTCACAGTGTGAAATTAAAATTTGAAAGAAAAAAACCCTTTTTCGAAAGTTAAAGAAAAAAAGTTATAAAATAAAGTATGCCATGAAATGCGAATTTAAAAGCTACGTGCACGGTCTTCCTTGTTTTTTTATTTAGCCTAATCAAAATACGTTCTTTTGATAGTGAACATTTCCTTATTTTTTCAACTTTCCTTCCTGAACAAAAGCATTATGGGAATGCATGTTTTCATTATTAAATGGTAATGTTCTGTATCCTGATACTGTACATTATGGGTAGTATTGCTGTACCAATGACTGCATACAAACAACGAGCTCCCAATTCCTGTAGCATAATTGTCCAAGACGGTAATTAGCCAACTGACTATCCTTTCTACAATCTACCATAGGTGGCGTCCTACACATTATTCGGATACGGTAAAATTGTTGATCCACTCATTGACTGGCTATCTGATTTCTATTTATATCTCCTTTCAAATGCAGATGGCTATAACGGTGCTTTCAAGATCTCGAAGAAAGCCCTCAGTTCAATCAAATCATTCTCCAGAAGACATGCTAATGTATGGAGTACAATAATAATCACCTATTTAACTAAAATTGAACCAAGTGATTGGTATTGTACTCCATCCATGCATGTCTTCTGAAAGATGGTTTGAACTAGTGACCTTCCATTCCATGCAAGCTCCTTCGTCTCGTTACGCCTCTTCCTTGTTGATGACATGTTGGTTATGATGTAGAGATGACCCATCCAGCTGACGTATCAAAATGCCCAGTACCCATCTATGGTAGATCCTAGCCAAGGAAAGCCAGTTTAAACAACTATACCATCATGCTGAAGACACATGTAGACCATCATACCCTGAACTATATCAACAGCAGTAAATGTCCTATTGATAATGGTGAAAAAATCAAACTATTTGTCTTTTCTACAAACTGGACCCATATATCCGGGTTTATCACCACCTCAGCCCACCTTATTTCATCTACATACATTACACACTGTATAATAGCTCCTATAAATCATTCAGCATCAGATGGACTAAGATCTTTGATAAATGGGTCGATGGGGATTAGCTGGGAAACGAGGTTAGTTGAAACATAATTAATTTACATTATAAAATACTATCACCCATTAGCTACCAACCCCCATCGACAGCTGCTAGCAGGTACGCTTAGATGGTAGTATTTTATATAGGGCCTATGCCTCAAAGAAGCCTGAATGTTTCATCCAACCTCTCTTTCCAACTTGCCCTCATCTCCCCATGGCATTGAATTTACAAAGAGACGGTCCTGTTCATAAAATTACATGGAACACATGTATTGATTTTGGATATGCAATAAGTCACGTATCATCATCGAACTACAAATGTTGTTGACAAGTAAATTTGCGATTGGAACCTTCCTACCGTTTAATAGGGTGAACATGGGAGTTATTATAACATCACAGTGATGGCAATACCTCAATAGGTGACAGACTGTCCTTTTATTCCTCCATTTCATTCCATGATGAGAATGAAATCGAGGCATAACAGGAAAGCTTTTCACCTTATCTTAGTCAAGCTGTGAATAAACTCCATATTTATCGCATCATGCAGAAAGACTCCCAATTCGTTGACGTAGTGCATGTTAGTAACTCATGGTTACTGGTTCAAGCTTGGGCCGTACATAGTTCCGAATTATGATACTGCCATAGGATTTATGTTATGATCAATGTGATCAGTGGTTCGTAACCCGTAACATTTGCGCGAGTCAGTTGACCAGTCAACAGTTATATTCTAACGTGCACTATGCCAGCGAATTATGAATAACGTATATGTGACGCGATCAAGAGGAATGAGTCGGATGTCGACCCTGGTCGAAAATGAGTTTTTAATACAGTTTTAAAGAAGACACCTAGAGCTTTCAGAAACTGAAAACCCCATTTGTTCCAAAGTTATGTCAAATTGTATGTATACATGAATTTCCATCAAAACTTATGTAAGCCGCCATTTTGAATTGGCCATATCTCAATTTGGGATTCCCCGACATCCGACTCATTCCTCTTGATCGCGTCACATATAAGATGTCAACAAATCCTGTTATACGGGCCTGGTGGACCCTTTTTGTAGAATTTAAGAATTATTTTTGATGTTTAAATATTGGACTTTCTTTTTTGAAAAAAGAGGTTTTTTATGATTATTTGTTTGCATTTTTTATTGAAATATTTGACCCATTCAGAAAATTTCGAAAATTCACCAAAATGTTTGTTTATAAAATCACAACAATGCCAGACTCTACATGAGAGGTCCATTTGCCCGTAGAACAGGGTTTTTTCTTCGTCGCCTAAATAAAAGCCTTCATACTACCACAAAAACACATCATTTTGCATCTATAGAACATGGAATTTTATTAAAAAAGAGAATAATACTAGTTGTAGTCACTATTTTGAATAGCTTCAATGTCTAACCCGACATAACATACATGTGTATTGGAGGCTAATACAAGCTCCTGCCCCCTTGCACAGTTAAGAATGACCAAAGAATTATGGGTCAACCATATAATTCTTTGCAGTGAGTGTACAATATATTGAAGTTGTAGAGAATTCTCCTGAGTAATAACTCAGGACCTGTATAATATAACACTTTTTACACCATCTATGCATAGATGTGTTAAGTATCAGTACAAGTTGTACAACCAACTTGATATCTCGATGCAATATGATCGTACATTTCCGGCTATTCATATCCATATTCTACGCGAACCAACATTCTAAGCAAACGTCCAACCGATGTTCTCTATGCAAATAGCTACGACAAACATTCTGCGCAATGTACAGGACCATCATTTTGTGGTGCAAATCTGCAGTTATTAACAACGTATTTATGCTGATCCTGTAGCAGTTTCAATCACTTTGTTTAACACTTTCAGGAAGTATCCATTTCGCCGGCTTTCTGCTACAATCAGACTCAAACATCTATTTCACCACACCTAACCTATGAACAACCCTCCCCTTCCCCCCCCCCCCAAAAAAAAAAACCCCTCTCCCCACCCCACTCACCCTGCAGTGCAGTCACATAAGATACTGGCTGATGTATTGGTTAGAGACTTGTTAATTATGCCCACTAGGAAATTGGCAATTAAAGACAGACTTTGTGGCACAGCCAGCAAATACGCTAAATTTATAGGAGAGACGTTATCGACAGACAGCAAATAGGTGAGATCTATTATAGGACAGCAAATAGGCGAGGTCTATTATAGGAGAGACTTCATATCGTATACATCCAGCAATCAGGCTGGATTCTTGTAAAGACAGACCACCACCAATAGCATCCACATTCAACAACAGCAACAGGCTTATGAGCAGAAGCAACACTCTTTTGACTCTTACTAGCTGATTTGATCACCATCATCATAGCGTTTTCTTTAGAGCAAATGACAATCGTGGTCGTGATGCTTTCTTGTTTAAGATCATCTCTTGTTCGGCCTTATGCTGTCTCTGCTGTTGCCTTTCAAACGCCTGTCTTTCCTCGTCCATCTTACGCTGCCTTTCAACCATTTCTAAACGCTCCTCGGCCTAAAAACAAATCCAGACAAGAGTTATATTAGACACACGGTAAAAACTACCTTTGTGGTAACATGTTAACTACACTGGTACATGAGCAGTGGCAATATGTGCGTTCACAGTTCACATATTGACTGTTGGCTAATTGCTTTAAGGTGAAGTTAAGTGGTGTAGATAGATAGAAAAAATGGTAATTCTCGATTAACACCACTTACTACACTTGTATCATTGGCCAGCAGTCAACATGTGAACGTCTCTAATAACATAAGCCACTGCTTATATACCAGTGTTTATGATTTGTAAACTAGTCTGTTTCATGATTTTAAAATCAAAACCAATTAATACACATGATACCTTTAACGCTTTCCATGCGGCTGTCGTCAGCAGACGACATTCCAAAATGTCACCAAATCTTTCATTGAATTTCATTACCATATTTGGAATCACCATGAGAAATGCAAACATGCCTAGTACTGGGTCAGTGATTCTTGAGTGAGATAGACTTTGAAAATTGGGAATGGTTTCTGAAAAATCTATTTTGTATAGTAAAACTAGTAGCCGCATGGAAAGTGTTGAATAACCAACAAATGCAGTGAAACTGATCTTGAAAATGATTGAGTAAACATTCATTTTACCACCATAGCTTCATATTGCAGCAGTTTATTAATATCTGCTGAAGTGCTTCGGTCCCATTGTCGATGTTGATCATTTCTATCCCTAGAAAATGTTCAATGAACTAATTATGATTTAATTTTAAAGAGCTATCAAAAATAGAAATGTTGCATTCAAACCATACCACTATAATTACGAAAAGTTGTAATTGTTTAGATGCATTTCTATGGTTTGACCTTTAATGTAATTATAATAGTCTTCCCATTAATTATTTTCTGCATGAATGCATTGTTAGGAAAAAAGATAGTCTTTTTATTGTGATATTGTTTGTTTAAAAAAATTTAAGGCGATGAAAACCCTGTTCTAAACACTCAACCAACCCATTTTCTCTAAGATTTTTGTTTTTTTACAAATGTTTTGGATTTTTAATGTTGAAAATGTCAACAATTGTTGAAAATTCACCAAATGTTCGCCAAATTTGTTGATCCCCTCCCTAAACACATCGAACCGACTGACTTTATACCTCAGAGGAATCTAGAACAGGGTTTTTTTCACCACCTTACTACATGTATACTTATATACTGGTATATGTAAAGTTTCATCAAGAAAACTAATGGCAAAATTGTTAACGTTAGGCAATATATTATGCAATTTGCATAATAAATTCTTAATGGGAACACTAACCCATGTAAAATATACAAGTGTTAAATTATACAATAATTTAATCAAAAGTATTTAATTAGAAAAAAATACCAGTTGAATTTAAGATAACTTAAGTTTGACAAGTTTGTTGATAAAAAAAAACCAGGTCCTCTTACGACTCAAACTGAATTATCTCAAGAATTAAAGGTCACATTTTCAACCTCATGAGAGATATTATAAAATGTAGGAGTTCTTTATTTCAATAATTTTCCTAAGTGGCACATACATGTAAGTACACAGCATCATATGATCGAGCTACTACCATTCATTAATTAGAATTTGACACAAAAATCACTATGACGTTTCAAAAGAGGCAAATAATTTTTCCTCAAAAATAATTGTTTGATTTGGGGAAAGATCCTTCTAATTTTGCCAGTTCATGATAACTGATGAAATCTTATTCAAATGATTGAAGTCTTCTTTAAACAGATTCAAATGATTCTATTTAGGTCTATTGTGTAGAATTGATTCAAAATAAAGGTGCAAGTCCTGTTTTTAATCACACGATCTATTAAAACGCTCGTCTCTTGCATCACAAACCCAGTGTAGTCTGGTTAGTAAGTAACCGTGGTAACCTCTTTGATCTGCCCGGTAACCGCTTTGATCTGCCCAGTAACCTCTTAAGATCTGCCAAGCTCCGCTGACGTTCCTGCTATACGCGCACACACATCTTACTGCCAGCAACCCAATGTTCATCAAGCCTTGTACTGCTTTTACCTGGCCAGCCACATAATTACAAGCATGACGCTGCTATGACAGCGAGAGAGGGCGCCACGCCAGAGAGCGGTCAATTCTGCCAGGCACCTTACCAGCAAACTGTGCGTCAGCATATAATACAGGCAGTTCTGTCTTTGTTTGCAATGCGACTTGCTTTGTGATTGCAAGTGAATAACAAAACATAGTTTATCATCAAATACACATAGATCTGGTAAAAAAAAGAGAGTTGACACTGCGATATTTACCCAACATCCTTGGGTGAGTGATTGAGAAGGTGGGTGGGCAAAATGAGCATATAAACCATGGGCACTTTAGTGTGTGCTTTATACACCTACAAAATAACAAGTTGAAAGTTAAATTAAGAGGAACAAACAGTTTAATAACAGAAAAGAGAAAATTAGCATCTGTAAAAAAAGGAAGCTTTAGCCGGTTAAAAAATGTTACAGAGCAAAATACCTGAACGATAAATGAAATTGCTGTGTATCCTAAGGCAAGACTAACTCTTTGTGACTTAGTAGGACTGAAAAGCAACCATTTGATAATGTATCAACATAAATATTGTTGTACAAATGCATTTAAAATGACCAAAGGCTGCATACCAACTTCCCACCATTTAAAACTTGTATTTCATTCTTACCACTTTTTTATGATTGTTAAAGGGAAATTATGGTACCAATTTTTTCTGCAAACATTCATAATTTCAAACATAAAATCCTTTTAGCCTTTCCCTAGGTCACAGGCATGAGAATGATCATACATGGAAAACCTGAAAAGTTTATGAAATCGGGCACCAAATGCCAAGAATGGACTGAGATTTAACAAAAGTGTGGACAATTATAACGAATTGGTTTACGTTTTTCAGTTCTGAATTTCTATCTAGTCATGCAATGTCTTGACGCAAAAGCTCTTCTTTCTCTAATCGAATTGAAAACATCATTTTAGAATTTTTGAATTGAAACCATCATTTTAGAATTTTAGACAAAATGGTAAAATGATTATGATGATTTGGTAACGTAGACAGTCCTTAATCTTAATAATAGCCTAAAAATTATCAAAATGTAAATGCTCAACTTATCCATTATTATAATGCCAGGGTTTATTATTCTTAAAGGCGAGCTACTACTCTGGAGTTTTTTTCTCGCCACATCCGATCCATGTCTTTTGGGGATTTGACAAGGTTACAATTTCTCCATGTTAACTCTGTACTGGCCGTCACCAAGTGAACAGGTGTATGACCAATTCGTCTGTGGTGAACTGCCAAAGTGGTAGGCCAGCTTTAACAAAACACTGCATGATGGATGATCACAAAGAGTTAGATGTCTTGCGTTAAGATTTTCACACAAAACGCCTTAAAAAAGTCCAGATATTTTTTCGATTGTCAACTTTTCCAATGTTTCAAGATATATAGTGATAAATGTCAATGGAAAGCTGATATGTTGATCTTTCCGACGATTCCAAATGTGTAGCAGTTACTTGTTTGATCTAGTGATCAATCAACCACTTGCTTGAGATTATGGAGAGGTCTCAATCTAAATGTGCTAAAATCCCCACTGTGACAATTTTGGCACATTCAGAAACTGAACTGACCCTATAGGCTATATTCTCAAGCAACATACTGGGCATTGAAACACAGGTGATTGCTACGAATTTGGTATCATTGGAAAGATGAAACACATCAGCGTCCCAAAACAATATGAACATATAACGAAATATATAAAATATAGGTGACTGGAAAGAAATTCTGAACTTTTTTTTGAGGAGTTTATTTAATTAATTGATTGTGCTCACATTTTTTTAGTTATTTGTATACATTTGAGCAGCAAAAAAGTTGTACATCTCTAAATCCCATACTTCCCAGTCTAAATTGACATTAATGCTAGTCTATAATTAGTTAGCACCACGGAATGGACACTGTTAGACTAAACTATTTCCCGATCATCATACTGTGAAAAACGTGATCATGAGTACAGGTATTTAGACACACAATATTGCTCCATGTTCCCATGTAGGTGTTGATGCATGTACATGTATGTATGTGGTACATGTAACAGTATACACAGCCCCGGATCACCAGTGCGAATCTTACCAGTTTCCTTTGAGCCTCTTCAATTTTGGTGCGATTCTCTTCCATGATTTTCTCCAACTCCTCCCTCTTTTTTCTCTCCTCTTCCTACAAGAAACCAGCCCCAGGGTTATATGTTAATTCATGGAATTATATAAGCGGTGGACTACCATAAATATATTGATACTATAATGAGTGTTATACATTTTAGTTGCCAATATGCCACGTTGGTAACATGTTTGTGAGATGCTACCCACACTAGGAAAATCCTGCTCAAGTCAAAAGAGTATTCTGAGCCTTATGAATTTTTCATAGAAAAATTCCAGAATGGAAACTTACTATTTTTCCATACGGGTTTCAACAACTTGTCTGTTGTCTTCCTGAGGAAGACAACAGACAAGTTGTTGAAACCCGTATGGAAAAATAGTAAGTTTCCATTCTGGAATTTTTCTATGAAAAATTCATAATCTTCGTTTGAATTCCTGATGAAACTATTTCATGAAGTATTCTGAGCCCTTTTGATAATCATAGCTGAATCTTGACAAAGCTATCAAGGGTCATTGTAGAGTTGATTGGTGAATAAAATGGGTGAATGATCAAATGGAAATATGCATTTTTGTTGTTTTCTAAATGACTTGTTCAGGATTTTGTTAGTGTGGGTTACAAATGTACCGTTGCATTGTGGGTCAAAGATATACTCTAACTCTGTGAAAGAAAAAGTTCATTAATCAACATAATAAATCAAAACATGTTTAAATGTTATAATTTATTTTGATTAATGAAGTAATGCATTGTGGTTGTGGGTATTAAGAAAGTATACCTTCTGGGGAAGAAAAGTTGATTAATTAGCATATAACATAATAAATCATCAATTCACACATCGTTACTTGAGCAGCCAATGATCGGCTGGCTCTGATGATAAGGCACTGAAAACTATGGATAGAGATAACATTAACATACCTTGTGTTCATACCTACTGCATGTATAATGTCGACTTGTCCGCTACTGTGTGTATCGTTGCTAACTCCTTGAATGCGGTGTTTGCTACGTCCAGATCATATGTGACGGCAGCCTAAACTTGCTTCATCTTTTTGTCATTTATACATTGTATAGAATTGTTTTACTTTTATCTAAGCGGTTGGCCCTTTTTTTTATTGCAAAAGGGGGTATCGCCTTTTCAATGTACCTACACTATACTTCCTTTTGTAGGGTTAGAATACAAGAATCCATTCTTGCAAAGATTCCCGTAAGCATAATAAGGGAGAATCCAAGTAGATTCTCACAAACTTTTTAAGTTTTATACACAAATTAAATTGATGTTGCGAGAAACTTAAAATCAGTTTGTGATTTTATTAATTTATAAAAACGGCTAACCACCTGTCTAGCTCACAACTTGCAGCAAGGTCATGAAGAAGCTAAGCCACATACCATGTCCATAGCAAAAGGAAGTATATTATAAATAAATTGTGTGTGAGATGCACCATTTTGTCAAATAATCTGGAACCACACTGCAGTGCTCCAGGGTCAGCAGCAGTTTGTCAAAGGGTGCGAGAATCCATTTAGATTCTTGCTAAGGATTTGGCGAGAATCTATGGATTCTCCTCCATTCAAATAGTGTGTTTAACAGATCCATGAGAATCGACATGGATTCCCGCAACAAATCTTTGCAAGAATGGATTCTCGGATTATCCTCGATTTCTGACTCTGTTGCTCTAACCATGGAACATACTGCAGGTTGGTAATTATTTATTATATTCATTTATCAATTGTGTATGGTTGGGTCAAGTTATTTCCTGTATAGTTATAGCTATTTTATATTTGAAGAGCTTTGTTGCAAAAGGGCCACCAGACCACTCCAACATGTTACTCATTTTGCATTATTAAATTTGCAATTGACAAGTCCATGGGAATTAATCAAATTATTGTATGGCTGTGTTCATTGACTTGGATTAGTGCATCCATGCACGCCAATTGCACGCCATCCATGCACACCATTTGAGGCACCAACAATACAAGCCAAATTCCACATAATGAATAGCCATCCATTCAATAATGCAAAATGAGTAACAGGTAGGCCCTTTTGCAACACAGCTCTTCATTTCTAGATCAGTATAATATCAACATTTCCTATTGGTGAGTAAGTAATTTTGTTCTCTGAAAAGGCGCTACAATTTATCATCAACAAGTTCACATCAATACTCTATTAATAACAATTGATTATGCCCAGTGGTGGCTGAAGCAAACCTTTTTTTTTTTGGGGGGGGGGGATATTGAAACTATTTTGCACAAAGCGCAAACAAATTGGCAATTTCAATACTAAATTTGTCCAGTATGGTCAATATGTTAAAAACATGCCACCTGTGATCGTTTTAGGGGGACGTCTCCCAAAATGAATTTTTAGGGGGAGGGGGAGGGGGGAGGGGCGGGGGGGAGGGGCGGTGTCCCACCCCCACCCATTATAAAGGCCAAATGCCAAGCAGTAGATGTGACTAAAGGGCAAGTCTCAATCATTCAACATTCTCTGTATAACTAGGGAAAATCGTTGGTATAACAATTATGCTTTATTTTGAAGGTTTCCTATCACACACAAACAAAATGATAGAATCTGTTTAGGTCTTGCCTGCAACTCATCAACTCAATTGATTGGAAAGATTATACTCACATTTACGTGTAACGTTTTTATGCTCAACTATAGTATTTGACATCTGATCTCTTTTACCTTTTTTATAGTGAGTACCGCCGGATGTAGAGAGCGGTATAGAGATCAATTTGTCGTAGATGCTGATGTTGTATACATGTACTGTAGAGTTGGTAGGCCCCCTTGTCTTTATTAAGAGTGGACAGTCCTTTCCTCCTTCGAAACCAGATTGTTCAGTTGAGCATGAAACCGTTACACGTAAATGTGAGTATAATTGTATTATACCTTCCACCATGGATTCGTAAGAAGAAAACCTTGCATGTATAGTAGTAAACGAATCATGATGTGAACTTGTTAACTTACATTGTACAAGTTAAGTAGTGCATTGTGCAATGTGCAGCCTACAAAAAAATGTATGTAATGTAATGGAATACCGAGATTAAACCAAAATCATTTTCTAACAACTTTAATTCAAATTTATACCATAATGAATTTATTTCATGTGCTGACTTCAAATCGCATTAAGTGCTGAATCTGGAGCCATACATTTGTACAGAGCTCAAAATAAGCCATGGAGTTCCTATACTTTATCTCTTCTCTCTGGACAGTGACGTAACTTTACCAGCGCAGCATTTACGCACATACATATGAACTGTCCGTCTTTCTAGGCGTGTGTGTGTTTACGAGTTTGTGTGCTGCAATTAGTAAGGTATACAGTTATGTCACTGTCTTGTGATAGATAAATAGACTGGTTCAATCTCTTAACTGTTGAGCTGTTCTAAGGTATTATTAATTCCTTTTCACACTGGCCCGACGATCGATCTTTGGACGATCGATTGTCGCTAAACTAATTTAGCTGTTCCAAAATGTGCAAGAAATGTTATCAATCATTGGTCAGTCAGTGGATTCACACATAGAAGATATGTACATTGTAGAAGTGGCCCATTTCTGGCAATTGACTGTCATTGCGCCTACAAAAGGATGATCGATTGTCTGGCTATGTGAAAAGGCTTATTGTTTAGTGAAGTTGAGGGTCCTACTGTCATCATTCAAAACCAGCAGGCCCCGCCACCCTATTCGAAAAGCAAATTTACTTGGCATTCCATTAGACCACCCTTATTTTGAGCATTGCATTTGAAATGTAGCACTGTTTCCATGTCAACTTCTTTTTTTAATTCAAACTAAAGAACGAATTGAATTTTCAGCCTCTTGGAACTTAGTTTCTCTTTAGGTGTAGTGTCATGATAAAGATATGGGTTTGATCAGTTATAAATGTTGTACAAATCATAAAAATAAATTTCATGCGACTTTTAAGTACCTGTACCGTAATTAAGTAGGCCTACCATACCGTTACAAGACTTTAGATGAATGTTTTAAACATACACACACATAAAAAAGGACAAACCAAACATAATTTTGTAGGGAAAATTGTAAATCTTATGACTATGTTAAACGATGGAACTTTATAAACCATGTCTATATTTTGCCCAGTGTGAGTCCTTCGGAATCAAATTCAGAGTTCAATCCTCTGTTCATCATTTCCATCGTAATACAAAATGTTATCCTCATAGTCAATCTACATGTCTCTGTTCGTATATATTCCTGATCAAAGATTTTACAGTCTCATGCTTGGCAGCAAAGTTCCATCAGTTTGATCCATTTCCATTTGGCTTTTGTACTCTGAAGATCAATTCATACATTCACTCACATGGAGATCCCAATTGCAAATCGATGTGAATTTGTGGTATTAATATTATAATGTTTATTAGCAAAATTGAGCTGTGTTTAAAAAATGTTTTTGGCGCATCACATACTTAGAGAAATGGACACTTGTTATTTGTTTACTGTCTGATCTGATCTGTTTTACTGGCCCTTCAGCATGAATAAAGTGAAACTGCCCAACGGTTATGCATAGAAAGTGTTGCTTTATACATGTTCAGGGGAAAGAGCACTTTTTTGATAGATGTGTTCTTGGCCCTTGAACATGTTTAGAGCAGACTGTCCAATGGTTATACGTAGGAAGTATTAGTTTATACATGCTCCTCAATGGCCAGAAAAACATGCGGTTTTGACAGAACAGCGACGAAATGTAAACGCCCATCAATAGTAATTGTTGCTTACTTTCGAGAAGTTTCATGGGTTCATGGCGTATCTGTGGTCATCAATTAATTAGTTTAGCAAAGGAATTTTGATATCATGCATAGACTCTACAGAGTACTACCTATCATGGCTGGATGAAATACCTAAGGGAACTCAGAAACCGGTTTCCCACAAAATTTTGACTTTGGTGGGAGACTTTGGAGGAAGATTTTTGATAATAAAAACTTACAATAAAGAAAAATAATTAATAATTTGAAGATAATTTTTCTTATATAAATAAATTTTACCTATAATAGTGTCCGGCTGAAAAAGAATGACCACACCTTAAAAAGAGTTGGTTTTTGTAAGGGGGATTTTGAAAAGGATGTACAATTTCTCAATGACTGTTTTTATATCTTTTATTTCATGATTATTGTTTGTTTAAAATTGTTTTCTAGAAATTCAATTTATCATTTTAAAAATAAAAACCTTTTCTTAAGTAAAAAGTAGCAGGAAATTACAAAATAAGGTCAATAAAAGCTTTGAAGATGACCACTGACGGCACATGGCAGACTTTTTTCGATGCATGAACTGAAATTTAAAGTGAAGAATTGCTTAAATTTGGAGAAAAATATAAAAATAACATGTGCCATTTCTGTGATTGTAATTTCTAGCAACCTTGACAAACCAGCAATATAGGGAAAGTATTGCATATTATAACAGCATAAATCTTTTAAAAATGACCGATTGGGAGAGGACGGGGACATCTTTTCCTGATTTTGATACATTTTAAAGGCAGTTAGTTAATAACATGTACTCATGTAGGCATAGATTACAAATTTATGACCATAAATTAAACTAACATTTTGTTATTGTGACTGAAATATTGTAACATTTTATACATTAGCAGAGTTTTAATTTCACCAACTTATAACATACAGATTAAACAGTTAACCAATGTCCAATACTTAACAAGACTTTGAACTTGTATTCAGAATTCAGTGTAACAGTACATACATATACATGTACTAACTGTGACTTCTAATCTCATTATACAAAGCATTGTGGGAAACATTCAGGATATCAGGGGTTAGGGGGTCGTCAGGAGGTCATAGATGGGTCATCAGGGATGCCGTTGTTGTACAGCTAGTTTGTCAAGGTTGCTGTAGCGCCTGTCGCTCAGTACCAGGTGTCTTACCTCTTTGGCTTTCTGAGCTTTCATTTCTTCCTCTCTCTTTCTCTCCATGTCTTCGAGCATTTTTTTCTCCATGTCCTGTTTGGCTTCTTCTACGCGTCTCAGCACCTCCTCTTCAATGTCGTCTTTGCGCTTCTCCAACTCTTCTTCGACACGCTTGTGGACCATTTCTTCCACTCTTTTGGCGACTTCCTCTTCAATTAGTTTTGCTTCCAGCTCTTGTTGACGACTGTAAGCAGGAGCATAAACGTTTTTGTGATTGAATTATATTCAACACATCAATTAAAAATGGAACATTAAGGCAAAAAAAAGAAGGTCTGTCTTTGTGTCTCGCATACATTTAGGAAAATAGCTATGCGGTATGCAATTATTTAAAATTTAAAAAAAATAGCTACTGCTAACAGTGTTGTCACTAGCCAAAATTTAGTTTCGGTTAATTTTACTGATGGCGAACGGAGTAAGTGCAGCGAACGAAGTGCCAGGGCTGTAAAAAATGCAGTTTCCCGGGAATGACAATTTCAATTCTAAAATATTTCCCGTTTAAAAAATGTAACAATCCATCGCGCCACGTAAGCGGGGGGAGGGGTGTTCCCCCCCCCCCCCCCCCCCCCCAGAAGCTGGAGGTTTTTTGAAAATGACAATGTAAATGATGCGATTTGGTGCAACATTTTGAGTAAAAAAAGGGGGAAAAAAAGTACTTACTTTTTTTTTAGGCCAAGTTGCTTTGTTTCCCGCGAGCAACATTACCCACTTTTTACAGCCCTGTGAAGTGCAGTGGATCATGGCATGGGGTACAAAGGCCTTCTTATTGTTTTTTTAGGGTTTTTTTAATGCACTTTGACGGTTCCTGCCACATAATTTCTTGTTTCATGAGGCAGTTTAATGATTTTATCCACAAATTATGAAAAAAAATTTAAAAAATTTAGAGTGCCTTTTTTTTAAAGTGCCTTTTTTTAAACCTTTTTTTTTCGAGTGCCGTACACCCGACCGCCACAGTGACAACCCTGTATGCTAATAAATGCGGAAATTATTATGTTTCGGCCAATTCTTTATGCCCTTTCACCTCGGGTTCTGCGGCAAAAGTGACTCCACATAGGAAAAGAAGAAAAAAAATTGTTTGGTTGTCCTTGACCGCCCGCACGTAATAAAATAATATGCACATGCAATAAATGAATTTACTTAAAAAATGTGATATGAGAAAATATTAAAATTGTTTTTTGGGGTAGGCCTATATTTGTACAAACAGTTTCGCAAAACAGCTTTATTATAGGTTTTATTAATACTTTCAGGCGTACATTTCTAAAATGTGCACATCAACGCAACGTTCTTTTAGGCAATCACAAGACAAGCAATGCAATGGCGACCCAACTGTGTCTGCCAGGGGTCGCATTCTGACGCGTCTGCGTGTCCTAGACTTCTCACTTTCTTGTAGTGACGCGTCAGGTTTCAAATTGGAAAGACTTGCGGGTCCCGATCAAAATTGAAGGGACCCCTTAAATTTGACGATGTATGGAAATGGAAACTTAGAAATTCTGTAAATTACATATCCATCCTTTGCTCACAATATAAATAAAATACTAAAACTGTCCGTAAAAAAGTAAAATTTTCAAATACCCAAACTTCAGGACCCTCAATTTCTTGGGGGACCCCTTAAATTTGTTTTTTTAAGTCCTATGGGGTCCTGAAAAATGTCATAGGACCTCTCACATTTTTGATCCAGTGCTATCCCTGGTGTCTGCCCAGTACCCATCGCAACGCTCAATTTAAAAATGTTACTTGACCGAGTTTGCAGTTTTGCAACTCATTCAACAATATTTGGAGGTTGACATAAGCTTAAGCCCCGGAGTAAAACGAGATTGCGTTATTCACGGCATGATTCTCGCTTTTAGCAACATTTCTCGGTTTATTGAAAATCACCCGCGAATTCTCGGCATCGTGGGTTTTATCAAAGAAAAATTCTGAAATCGCAGGTTTTTTCAAAGAAAAATGTCAATCATTAAAATAGAGATCAAATCGACCCGTGTATCAAGCATTTTAACAGTCGTCCGGGAATGAGATTAAATGTCATTCAAGTGCCCAGGAAGTAGCTTCAATTTTCCGCATCAATGCGGTAGAATACAATTACATCATAGCATGATTAGAAGGGCTTTTATACTAATTAGCGTACCGACCGATTATCCACAATCGATTGCGGAAGCATACAAATATACATCGCATCAGTCTGAGCCTCGTATCCACGATCGACGATTTTGTCATCTGAACACATCGAAATACTGATGAAATCGACCCTTGTATCGACTATTTTACGATCCAGAAATTGGATTAAATGTCAAGTTAAATTCTTCATTTTTTCAATCGTACCTTTTCAAGTTTGGAAACCTCATGGGCGTGGGAACTGGGAAATACCCTTCTCTAAATGTAAACAAAAGCGATCGTGTTAAAAACTTGGCACATGTTTAGTTTTGTGACAATAGGAACATTTTAAGACTAGGGACAGACAAATCCATTGACATAAGGGGAGAAGATGCACCCTAATGCAAGTTATATTAAAGGTAGATGACCCGATCACATTTTCGTAACACAGAATTATTTCAAACATACGGAGATTTTCATATCATATGAAAGCTCGTATTATTCTCATCATCATACTGAAATTTGACGGCCTAAATCGGTATAATTACGGAGAAATAACGTTGAATTACCGCGAATGGTGGTAACCACCGATATAGTTTGTGTACCACTCAATGGGTACAGTTCACAGCATCTTGTGCGTCTAAAACAAGAACCATTAGAGCTATGCAAC
Organism: Ophiura sarsii; assembly: GCA_035610835.1. Classification (NCBI taxonomy): domain Eukaryota; kingdom Metazoa; phylum Echinodermata; class Ophiuroidea; order Amphilepidida; family Ophiuridae; genus Ophiura; species Ophiura sarsii. The sequence continues at coordinate 54,428,846 of CM069454.1, forward strand.
TCAAACTTTGGAACACGACTTTTTTAAGGATGACCTTTCATGTAGAATAGAAAACTTCAAGTTGAAAATCGGAACATCTACCTTTAAAACACCAACTTTCAACTCTGTACCTGCTACGAAGACGTCAAACGTGAAAGAAGTCAAAAAGTCACTTTTCGCGACTCGCGAGCGCGAAAATTGGCAATTTTGCGCAAATTTCAAATGGCCATAGCTCAAAAAGTACATGAGTATGACGTATGATTTTTATTTTTTGTATGTGTTCATTTGAGCCACATTCCATATCATTCATTCTAATGAAATAAATGTCATTAAAATCTGCGAGGGTCACCTGGGGACCACTGGTTGATCTGACACGGAAAGACATGACCCTTACGACTTTTGATGTACGATAATATAATTGCTAGAAAGTTCTTTTTCCTGTCATGCCTGTACTGTTTTAGGCCTACTACTAGTACTTATACTACTACTAATAGACCATTTCAAATCCGAAAATATACGATCGGTTCCGAATGTTTCCGATTAGCCGAGTGTTTGACACTCGGTTCCATGACCTGTCAGGAGCTGACAGGTCATGGCCATGTGCCGGAGAAAAACAACGTGTTTTTCACCCGTCTGCCCGTGTGGTAGATTGCGCTGGTGTTGGTGATAGATTGTATCCCTCACAAAGTTGATGTTGCGGCATTTCAGTTACAAAAACGAGTGAGATGAAAGAGATTTGGGGTCATATTTTCACTTTTTACCGTCTGCTCGATACATTTGGAATTTGTCCGTCAGCGCCTTTGTTGATAAAAAAACCAAAATAGTCTCGTTCCACGTTTTACTTCTCACGCGTGCACGCGTGTATGCGAACATAGTAAATCACTGAGGCGGACAACCAACTAGGACATTCTGTGAATGCGATCAACTGTTGCGAAGAACGCGCAACGCACCTACTCCACGTGACCTGTTTTTCCGAAGATTTCCGATCTCAATTTGAAATGGTCTATACTAATGAATGTAAAACATGAAATCCCTATAAGCCTATATAGATCTTTTGACACCAGCTTGGCAGCTTCCCAATTTGCCTATTGTTTCCAGGCCTGTTTGACACCTATATTTTAAGGAGTCTAATAAATAACAAAACCATACAAACATCCTTACATTTTTCGCTGTCTTTCCATCTCCATCCGTCTTTCTTCTTCCTCTTTCCGCTGTTTCTCCTCCGCTGCATTTCGGCGACTAATGTCGCGGCCAAATATATCGACGATCGGGATTTCTACGGGAGGCGGGCTAGGTCTAGTTGATCTTGAGCGTGACCTCTTTCTCCTTCTTTCTCTAGGAGGGGGAGGAGTGCTTGATCGTTCACGTTTTTCACGCTCTCTTTCTAGTCTTTCTCGTTCACGTTCCCTTTTACGTTCTTTGTGCTCTTTGGATCTGTGACTGTGTGATTTTTCTTTTGAACGTGAACGACTTCGCGATCGCTTACTTTTCTTGCTGTGTTTACGCTTCGGAGAGGAGCTCCGACTCCTGGAACGCGGCATATTTTGCAGTTATTTCAGTCACTAATCAATCAAGATAACATTGATATCAAAATCTTTGCTAAAATATTTCAAATATAGCTACAAATTCGATTTTACAACATGCACCAGACGGCGGCTATTTCACTGCTCATTGACGCCATGTTTGATGTTTACCAATTTGACCCCAGGAGCAGTGTTACCAAATTAGTAGCCCAGTTACTGTAACAAAAGGAGCCCAAGTAATTGGCAACAGTGATACAGCCAAAAATAAACTTATTCATGTTGTAATAGAGAATTGTTTTTTCGCGAAATATGGGATCTATTTTCTGAGGAATGTTCGCTGAAGTTTGAAGGAAAAAAAGACTGTTTGTAAACTTTGTACCGCCGCTACAAGGCCAGGACAATCCAAATTTATTTTTTGGTAGTGATAATTTGAAAGTCCATGATTTGATCATGGACTTATTAGAAAGGACTAGGCAGGCCTCCCTTTCCTATTGTACCATATGTAGAGCAAATCAATATTGATGGCCATCCTCTGAAATAAAACAGTTTTAAATATGTTGGAATACCACCCAAACCATGTAAAATGCTGCTGCGGCACAATCAGCATATTTGAATAGACGTTTTGTTGTACAAAGAGAGCTGATTTTTCTTAATCCTTAGGCTATTTAGGTGTAAGTTCATACATGTAATACAATTGTAAAAATATACAAATCGCAATTTTTATCATACATTTTTGTAATTGAGGGCGCTGCCTCCACCACATCTCTTAGTCTTAATATGCCAGGGAGGTGTCCATGCATTTAAATTGCCTTGATCCGACTTTTTTTTAAATTTAAAATAAAACAGAACAAAAAGCACAGTCGTATCATCATTTTTTAATCATTTATATGGTAGAACCCCTTTTTTCTTACAGCCCCCCCCCCCCTCCCCCCCTCCCCCCCCCCAACCCCCCCCCCCCCCACCCCCCCCCCCCCCTCCCACCCACCCCCTTTCACGGTCCAATATTTTATTTGCAGTCACTGCTTTGCAATGTAGCCCAATTCTAAAGATTACATTAAGACTGGGCCATTTGGGCTTCTAAGCCATTATTTTAGCAATACTGACCTGGATGGCGCAGATTGCAAGGCATGACACGTGACGTCATGGAAATTTTCAATCGACACGACCAACTGCTTGATGCGTTTTGTTTTGACAGGGTGATCAAAATAATTTCCCATGGATGGGGTGGCAAAAGAAAAAGTTACGTTGTTTCCATAAATGAATGACGTATGCACACCAAACCAAACCAGGGTACTGCTTTTAGTTTTATTATACAGGGTTGCTTTTAGTTTTATTATACAGGGTTGCTTTTAGTTTTATTATACAGGGTGTCCCGGCCTGATTTATACCGGGAAATGTGCATTAATAGCTCGGGGTGCTCAGTGGTCATTACAAGGGGTAGGCCCTATCATGCGCGTCCAAGGACTTTAAAAAAGTAGGCCTACCCTAAATACGTAATCGTGTTAATGTGAAAAAGCACCCCTAAACAAGTATGGCACAGTAGTTTACATACCCTTACAAGTAATATCAGTATTTCCAATAGGGCCTACCGTAAACAAGTACTCAAAATATTTTGATAGGCCTACCCTATAAGCAAGTAATTTGTATATGGTTTAAACCTCTGCCTCTTTAGGCCTACTGCATATGACACATTTCTAACCCTTTTTCCTTCCCTATAAGCTATAAGTATTATGAAACAAATGCCGAGCTGATTTATCAGATCACTTGCGAAGGATACAATTTGAGAAATATATCTTGCCCATGTATCATGGCTTTTTATAATCCTCATGGAGCAAATAAGGACTATGAAAGCCAATTATGTAAAAAGTATACCTTTTTTCTTAATTGGGCTTGTTTTGATACCCTATTCATGTTACGTACGTAACGCGTGCCCCAGCTTGAAAAATTACCCTAATTACGTGATTTCTTGGACACACATGATACCCCTCTTGTAATGACCACTGAGCACCCGGGATTAATAGCCATAATTATATAGGCCTATTCAGGGTTGGAACTTATATTTTGATGAAATTAACAGAGTAGTGTAGGAAACATGCACTGCAAAAACACCGGTGTTAAAAATAACCCCATTGGTGTTGTGAGAGGTCCACACCAAAAAAATTAACACCGGTCGGTGTACCGGTGTTAAATTTTTGGTGTTATATCAACACCATGTAGTGTCATTTTAACAACTGCAAGTGTGAAAAATAACACTGTAAGTGTTAATGTAACACTGTAAGTGTTAATGTAACACCAAGATAGTGTTAAAATAACACTAATTGGTGTGGACCTCTCAGAACACCGAACGGTGTTATTTTTAACACCGGTGTTTTTGCAGTGTGTTCCCCATTATATCGCATGCATTAGACCTTGACTGCAATGTTGTTTTAATATTTTATTATTTTTTCAAACACGGTAGGCCTATAAAATAAATCTTTTTGGGACACATTGCATTTAAAGGCATATTATGTGATCTTTTCGAAGTAGCGCCCTCTATCATTGATTTTTACTATGAAAGCAGATTTTCTTGCAGATTTGCATTTTTTATCATAAATCATAAAGATGATCCTCTAAGTTACAGATCGATACAATTCCTAATTACTTTAAAATCATGGTTTGAAAATAGATTGTACCGAGCGGTTACAATCTATAATTTTACTCTAAATTCACTCTAAAGCCATGATTTTGAGGTTATTAGGAATCGTATCGCTCTGTAACTTGGAATGTATTTATTATTTATGATCAGAAAAGTAAATCTGCAAGAAAATCTGCTTCCAATTTTGTTTTGAGGATTGAGGGCGTCCCCTGGAAAGATCACATAGCCTAATATACCTTTAATCCATTACCATTTGCCAGGGGATTGAGTCTCTTATCTGCCCATTGTTGAGATTTGGTTCAGTATAGCGCACTCTATAAAACCGTCCACCGGAAGTTAAGCGTAAACTGTCAATCATTCGTTGTGAATGAATATTCAGCCATGACTATTCATAACCTCACACGATGTGATCGTCGCGATCCAGCGTCTTTCCCAACTGATCTAATTACAATATTCATAAAATGCAAATAACGCCACGCCCCTCGTCTGTCACTGTCAGACGAAGCCATCCACAATTCAAAATTCGTATTTTGTTCCACGTACAAATTAATTTCAAATAACCAATTCTTGATCTGTCTGCAGCATTCGACACTGTTGACCATGGTTTGTTAATTCAGCGCCTGCAAAATGATATTGGTGTGTTAGAAACGGCACTCGGTTGGTTTAAGAGTTATCTGAATTCTATATCTAGTTGTGTAAGCATTGATAGTGTATTTTCTGAGCAGTCTAAATCAATGGTGTACCACAGGGTTCTGTAATTGGTCCAGTTCAATTTGTTTGTTACACACAACCAATGGGTGCTATTATTCGTAAGCACAATGTTAACTTTCATTCATATGCTGATGACTACCAGCTTTATGTATCTTTTAATCCAAAGTTACCTGGTGCAGCTGAGACAGCCCTTCACAAATTACAACATTGTATCTCTGACATAAAAACCTGGATGAATAAAAACAAACTCAAACTTAACAATGACAAAACTGAATTCTTTATAGCAGGAACGTATCAAAGCCTTAACAAGCTCCCCAAACTTCAGTTGTCAATCGGTGAGAGCGTCATTGAACCAACAAGCAATATCAGAAACTTAGGGATAATTTTCGACTCAAACATGACCGTGGGCAAACAAATAAGTATGACTTAAGTTATAGCACGAGGCAGCGTAGCTGCCGAGAGCTATAAGGAATTAATAGCACTCATCGACAGTACTAGTGTTAGTGATGATTTATATGGCAGAACTCTGCTGTACAAACCCCTGCACAGTAGGACACTGATAGAACTTAGAAGTTTTGATTCAAGCAACACTGATCAAGATGAACAATCATCTAATAAACACACACACACCAAGTTGGGATATAATTAATCAGGTTATTTACGATGTCAAATTTACAGCACTCTGAAGCTGTACGATAAGTGAAATTTGTGGAACTCTGGACTGGCTGTGTATGTGCTATTAACAGTCTAATATCATCTGGTAACTACCAGCTTCGTAATATCCGCCGTATATGCAAATATCTTGACCAGGACACACGACACCTTGTATGTAGTTCGTGCACTTTTCCTTTCCCGTCTTGATTTAATATGGCAATGCCCTTTTATACGGTTCAAACTCAAAAGATCTTATCGACTTCAGTCTCTCCAACATCGTGCCGTAAAACTTGTCTTCTCGGCATCAAGACTTGACAGTCCATTACCTCTAATAATAATAATAATAATAATAATAATAATAAATAATAATAATAATAATAATCAGTATTTATATAGCGCCTTTTCCAAATGGCTCAAAGCGCTGTGATTTTGCTGCTGGTGAATCATCAGAATCATGTCGCATCAACTAGGGTGCTGCCAATTTCTAGCGCAAACCTATCCGCAGTTAGATTGTAACATCCACCATTTTTCAACGCAGACTCTGCATTGGCTACCAGCCTACCAGTCACAAAACGCATTAAGTTCAAAATTTGTCTTTACGTTTACAAATGTTTAAATGACTGTGGTCCTAAATATCTTTGTAACTTACTTTCTCACAATTCAATCCCTTCAATAGGCCCGGTGACTAGATCTGCAATGGACAGGACTCTACTCTTAATACCTTCCAGTAGGAAACGTATAGGTGACCGTGAAAGAGCCTTTTCCGTTGCAGGTCCGTCACTATGGAACTCACTTCCACACCATATTAGAGATGCCGGTTCTACTGCAATCTTTAAGAAACTCTTAAAATCATATTTGTATTGATTGTATTGGTATTTTGTTAAATTTATATTCTCATTCATTGCTATAATTTTGTTTTGTTGCGCCTTGATCATGTATTTGGATATTGCGCCTTATAAGAAATGTTATGTGTGTATGTATATATAAGAGAAATATTGATTTTTCATGGGCAAAAGTTTGAACAATTTTTCCGAGATACATCATTTTAAAGCTTGTTATTTCAGCATTTTCAATCTCAACAAATCAGAAAAAATATTTTTCAGCACTTATGTCTGGTTTTGTAGGAGCAGGTCACATATGTCATTCTTGCAACGTTTAAAAAGTTTCAAAATTCAACATGGTTTTGAAAACAAAATGGATTCTTTCCACTATTGCAGGGGGTTTTTTGTCTCACCTGTATTTGAATACTTCTGCTGAGAGTTGTAGAACAATTGTCTATTCTGTTAAATACCTACAATATCATAAATGTTCAACAAGAATATGACATAAACTTTTTAAAAAAATATGCAAATTAATAAATATGTTAATTAGCTAATTAATTAGTAAGGTGTTCCATTTACACCACCACAGATCCGATCGGGGTAAATGGAACACCATTGACTCCTATATAAATACATAATACATCATATTGATTATTATTGACAACCATTTCTGGTTAGACTAGACATTTGAATAGAGTGCTCAATACCGTAGTAGAGCTTATAAAAATTCAGAGGTATAGACCTTCCGGAATATTATCGCTTCTCTGAGTTTCATGGACAATCCCATACGGTCATTTTGTCCAATCTTCAGGCGAATAGATGTTTCTCTGATCGCAGGTTTGGTATACATACTATGATAATGCGAATACACAATCAATGGTGTTTTAGACCAGCGGTCAAAGCAACATTATATTCCCGAAGTGGTCAATACACATCAAAAGATAAACAGAGAGTGCTCAACTGATAAATCAGGAGCGTATAATTATTGACAACCATTTCTAGTTAGACTAGACATTGGACAAAATGTCCGTATGGGATTGTCCATGAAACTCAGAGTAGCGATAATATTCCGGAAGGTCTATACCTCTGAATTTTTATAAGCTCTACCGTTTACGGTATTAAGCTCTCTATTCAAATGGAAATCTTACTTATTGGATTTAGAATAATGCGGACCACAGCGTCGTCATCACAGGAATCCGTAAGTTCAAGAGCTGTCAAGAATGTCTAACACTTTCCACGCGGTTATTAGTTTTACCGTATATAAAACAGATTTGTCAGAAACCTTTCCCAATTTTCAAAGTCTATCTCAAGGATTACTGTACCAAAACAATGCATGGAAGGACCTTCGTCCCTTTGAACCCCCACGAGGGGCTCCACCAGACACCCGCTAATGCCGTACTGCTTCTAAATTTGTTCCAACGGGGATGCGTGTAATGTAAATATTTAACGCCTAAATAAATTGTTTCAAACTCCAATATTTCGGATATTTCGTGATGTTGATATTTTGTTACATATTGATGGAAAGCTGGTTGTGTTCCTTCCCCTTTCCAATGATACCGCTTCATTCAGTGCTCAACAGAAAATATGCCAAATTCACCACTATTTCGCGCTCAAAATAACAACTCTATCGTCTGTTCCATGGAGTGCCACATATTGTGCAATTGACTTTTTAAAGCACAAAATAGATTGAGATCTCTCCATCATGTTCTCAAGTAACACTAGGATTCCTTGATAAGAAAATTCCAAAAAGGAAACTTACTTATTTCCATACGGGTTTCGACAACTGATCTGTTGTCTTCCTCAGTGAATTGTGTTTGATCCAGAGCTAGAAGTGTTTCTAGACTGTCTGCTGATGACGTCATCTGAAGTTGATGATGACGCCCTCTGGATCACCGAATCGTAAAGGTGACTGAGTTGGTACGCCCCCTCGTCGCCATTCATTAGGTGCTTCTGTTGATCTGTGCCGCCTTTCCTCCGAATCCAAATCGATTCGCAGATCCATCTCTGGCAATGATCCGCGGCCAAATTTATAAACAGAAATTCGGTACATCAATGGGTAGCCCGGTGTTCCCGATTATTGCAAACATTGTCATGGAACATCTCGAACAGCTAGCGATTGCCACTGCCCCACTGGAGTGCAAATCGCGGATCTTCAAACGCTACGTAGACGATATCCTCGAAATCATCGCCCGCGGCAAAGAAGAACAGCTGACAGAACACTTAAACAATGTCGACGACACTGGCAGCCTCAAATTCACATATGAAAGTGAAAAAACCGGCTAAATCCCATTCTTGGACACACTCATTGTCAGAAAACCGGATGGCAGCGTGAAACTTCTCATATACCGGAAGCCGATACACGACACTAACCAATACTTGAATTTCCAGTCAGCACACCCGCTGTATCACAAACTCGGAGTGATAAGAACCCTCTTAGACCGGAAAAACAAGGTGGTAACGGAAGACGCGGACAAATGAATCGAGGAAGAGATAATCAAATCAGCGCTTAAAGTGTGTGGCTACCCGGAGTGGTTATTCAACAAAATAAAGAAACAAATGTCTCAACCCAAAGCCAAAGCGAAAGTCAACAAAAAGACGAAAGACTCGGTTAAATCGGTAACTTCGGTCACCCTCCCATATATCCAAGGCGTCACTGAACCGGTTCAGAGGATACTGCGCAAACACAACATCAGCACGGTAGTTAGACCACACACTAGCCTTAAAAAAATGCTTGTCCACCTAAAAGACAAACTCTCCAACGAGGACAAGGCTGTGTACGAGATTCCTTGTGCCAACTGCCCAAAGACTTACATTGGCGAAACAGGCAGTAAATTCGGCACACTTAACACTTTCCACGCGGCAGGCAGCTGCAGACGACATTCCAAAATTTCACAAAATGATTCAAAAATTTCATGATTATTTAATTTCATCACCAAATTTGGAATCACCATGAGAAATGCATTGAAATAAGTATAAACATGCCTAGTATTGGGTCAGTAATCATTGAGATAGACTTAGAACACTGGGAAAGTTTTCTGAAAGATCTGTTTTGTATAATGTTAAAACTAATAGCCGCGTGGAAAGTGTTAAGAAACACCAGATGGAACCGCGAATCGATTTGGATTCGGAGGAAAGGCGGCACAGACCAACATAAGCGCGCACCTAATGAATGGCGACGAGGGGGGCGTACCAACTCAGTCACTTTACGACTCAGTGATCCAGAGGGCGTAATCATCAACTTCAGATGACGTCATCAGCAAACAGTCTAGAACACTTCTAGCTCTGGATCAAACACAATCCACTGAGGAAGACAACAGATCAGTTGTCGAAACCCGTATAGAAATAATTAAGTTTCCTATTTGGATTTTCTTACGAAAATGTTATCAATGTTCTTCTGATGAAACTTTTCCATGACTAGGGATTCCTACAAATTGAGTTTCATTCTAAAGATGAACACATCGCCCTGTAATTGATAATACAACATGAATATATCAAGAAGAATGCGAAAAATTGGCAATTTGAAACATTTCTAGAGAAGTTTATTTATCTATTCTGGATATGTTATTTCGTAACGGTCCGCACCTCCTGTGAAATATTCGAAATTGCCGTACTGCTGTTCATGTTTGTTGTAGCCTTCGATGAGGGCGCCCTACCACAACAAAAGATGACACGAAGAAACTGCACGTAACCATCTCTGAAATTTGGATTGGTCAATGCGTATATGATACTATTGGTGCTGGAGCTAAGATGGGCGATCAAAATGGAGAATAGGTAGAACTCACGCGGCCAGTTGAAATCGAAATCGAATAGCACCACCATCGAGTATGGGGTGCACAGGATGCCGAAAACCACCCAGATAGTGAGAATGGACTTGAGCAGACGCAGATCAGTGGTTTTTATCCTGGTTCCAGCTGGCATATCGGCTTTATTCTGGACGTTTTTGAGCTCCTTTTTGATGGCTCGTGAAAACATAAGAATGCGAAGGTACGCGTAGGTCAGGGCAGAAAATGGCAAAACGAAAAGAAAAACCGCATAAAAAAGACTGTAAGAGTAATCGGCGTCAATCTCATACGTGCACAAGAGGGCTTTGTCGTCAAAAGCATGTCCTCCCCAGCCAAAGAAGTTTGGCAAATCAATCAGGGTGCAGAGTACCCACAGCCCAACGATCATGAACGGGAGAGTACGTTTGTTATAGATACTCGGATAGATGAGTCGATGGCATATGCAGACATAGCGATTGCACGGCTGTTTGACAGTCCGATTTATTATGACGTCATCTTAACGTTTCTCAATACTTTCGATAGTTCGATTATCACGCAAACCAGTTGAGTGCATGTACTATGTACGCGTCCTATATCTCAACGTGCAATTATGCGCAAGCCGCAAATCTAAGCACCATTTACACTTATTTTTTTCTCGTTTGGCCTCTCTCTAGAGTCTCTTATTTAACGTTGGACCAGCGGGAAATCTTATGATTCATACACTAAATACAACAATTTCTTGTGCATAAGATGCTATCATTTTCGTATCCGGGCCTCCAATATTTGGTTTGTATGTTAACATTATTTTGGTAACATCGTTTTCAAGTTTGCTTACGAAACAGCAGTTCCCTATATCTCAACGTGCAATCATGCGGAGCTCCGCAAATCTAAGTACCATTTACACTGATTTTTGTCTCGTTTGGCCTCTCTCTAGAGTCTCTTATTTAACGTTGGACCAGCGGGAAATCTTATTATTTATACACTAAATACAAAAATTTCTTGTGCATAAGATGCTTGCATTTTCGTATCCGGGCCTCCAATATTTGGTTTGTAATTTCACATTTTACTGCTCACACCGTGTGTTTCTTTTAGTATTCGTCATTTGGATTCTCAAAATGGATGCCAGTAACACACAGGCAGCAGGTATAGGACTAGTAAAAAAATGTGCCCTCCGATTTGCTTTTTTGTATATTATATCACATTTTGAGTTACGTATAATGTTTTTTTATCGAACTGGTCAATCTGCGACATATTTGGCGGAATAACTTACGTTCGCGTTGAAACCTCAACCAAAAAAGTCTTTTTTAGAGCGCGCAAGGCTAAAAAAGCTGAATATCCTAATATGTGCCCCACGATTTGCTTTTTGGGATATTATATCACATTTTGAGTTACGTATAATGTTTTTTTATCGAACTGGTCAATCTGCGACATATTTGGCGGAATAACTTACGTTCTCGTTGAAACCGCAACCAAAAAAGTCTTTTTTAGAGCGCGCAAGGCTAAAAAAGCTGAATATCCTAATATGTGCCCCACGATTTGCTTTTTGGGATATTATATCACATTTTGAGTTACGTATAATGTTTTGTTATCGAACTGGTCAAGCTGCGACATATTTGGCGGAATAACTTACGTTCGCGTTGAAACCGCAACCAAAAAAGTCTTTTTTAGAGCGCGCAAGGCTAAAAAAGCTGAATATCCTAATATGTGCCCCACGATTTGCTTTTTGGGATATTATATCACATTTTGAGTTACGTATAATGTTTTTTTATCGAACTGGTCAATCTGCGACATATTTGGCGGAATAACTTACGTTCGCGTTGAAACCGCAACCAAAAAAGTCTTTTTTAGAGCGCGCAAGGCTAAAAAAGCTGAATATCCTAATATGTGCCCCACGATTTGCTTTTTGGGATATTATATCACATTTTGAGTTACGTATAATGTTTTTTTATCGAACTGGTCAAGCTGCGACATATTTGGCGGAATAACTTACGTTCGCGTTGAAACCGCAACCAAAAAAGTCTTTTTTAGAGCGCGCAAGGCTAAAAAAGCTGAATATCCTAATATGTGCCCCACGATTTGCTTTTTGGGATATTATATCACATTTTGAGTTACGTATAGTGTTTTTTTATCGAACTGGTCAATCTGCGACATATTTGGCGGAATAACTTACGTTCGCGTTGAAACCGCAACCAAAAAAGTCTTTTTTAGAGCGCGCAAGGCTAAAAAAGCTGAATATCCTAATATGTGCCCCACGATTTGCTTTTTGGGATATTATATCACATTTTGAGTTACGTATAATGTTTTTTTATCGAACTGGTCAATCTGCGACATATTTGGCGGAATAACTTACGTTCGCGTTGAAACCGCAACCAAAAAAGTCTTTTTTAGAGCGCGCAAGGCTAAAAAAGCTGAATATCCTAATATGTGCCCCACGATTTGCTTTTTGGGATATTATATCACATTTTGAGTTACGTATAATGTTTTTTTATCGAACTGGTCAATCTGCGACATATTTGGCGGAATAACTTACGTTCGCGTTGAAACCGCAACCAAAAAAGTCTTTTTTAGAGCGCGCAAGGCTAAAAAAGCTGAATATCCTAATATGTGCCCCACGATTTGCTTTTTGGGATATTATATCACATTTTGAGTTACGTATAGTGTTTTTTTATCGAACTGGTCAATCTGCGACATATTTGGCGGAATAACTTACGTTCGCGTTGAAACCGCAACCAAAAAAGTCTTTTTTAGAGCGCGCAAGGCTAAAAAAGCTGAATATCCTAATATGTGCCCCACGATTTGCTTTTTGGGATATTATATCACATTTTGAGTTACGTATAGTGTTTTTTTATCGAACTGGTCAATCTGCGACATATTTGGCGGAATAACTTACGTTCGCGTTGAAACCGCAACCAAAAAAGTCTTTTTTAGAGCGCGCAAGGCTAAAAAAAGCTGAATATCCTAATATGTGCCCCATGATTTGCTTTTTGGGATATTATATCACATTTTGAGTTACGTATAATGTTTTTTTATCGAACTGGTCTATCTGCGACATATTTGGCGGAATAACTTACGTTCGCGTTGAAACCGCAACCAAAAAAGTCTTTTTTAGAGCGCGCAAGGCTAAAAAAGCTGAATATCCTAATATGTGCCCCACGATCTGCTTTTTGGGATATTATATCACATTTTGAGTTACGTATAATGTTTTTTTATCGAACTGGTCTATCTGCGACATATTTGGCGGAATAACTTACGTTCGCGTTGAAACCGCAACCAAAAAAGTCTTTTTTAGAGCGCGCAAGGCTAAAAAAGCTGAATATCCTAATATGTGCCCCACGATTTGCTTTTTGGGATATTATATCACATTTTGAGTTACGTATAATGTTTTTTTATCGAACTGGTCAATCTGCGACATATTTGGCGGAATAACTTACGTTCGCGTTGAAACCGCAACCAAAAAAGTCTTTTTTAGAGCGCGCAAGGCTAAAAAAGCTGAATATCCTAATATGTGCCCCACGATCTGCTTTTTGGGATATTATATCACATTTTGAGTTACGTATAATGTTTTTTTTATCGAACTGGTCAATCTGCGACATATTTGGCGGAATAACTTACGTTCGCGTTGAAACCGCAACCAAAAAAGTCTTTTTTAGAGCGCGCAAGGCTAAAAAAGCTGAATATCCTAATATGTGCCCCACGATTTGCTTTTTGGGATATTATATCACATTTTGAGTTACGTATAGTGTTTTTTTATCGAACTGGTCAATCTGCGACATATTTGGCGGAATAACTTACGTTCGCGTTGAAACCGCAACCAAAAAAGTCTTTTTTAGAGCGCGCAAGGCTAAAAAAGCTGAATATCCTAATAAAATCGGGCTTGTATGAATGGCCACCGTCAGAAATAAATAGCTGAACAAAGTAAATGAACAAAGCACGTGATTAAAATGGATCTAGCAGTGATAAAATGTATTTAAAAGCCCCCCGTCCTAACTGGTGCATATCCCTTTGTTCTATAATCCTTGGTTACGGAGCTGAGCAGCACGGTTAGATTTACCTAGTTTTACCCGATAATCGATAATTGATAATCAATCTGTGCTGCTTCTGTTTTGAAGATGCGATTATAAATCGGACAATTTACACGCGATCAAACAGCCGCACGGTGATTGATCGCGATGGCTGTGATGCTCCACACGGAACAACAGCACGAGATGATACACATGCTACCCAGCATTTCACATAAAATTGGTTTGTCGTAAAAGAAAACACCTATAAATAGAAATGTATACAAAGAAAAGAATTTTATTCGATGTCAAATCAGCTGTGATATTGATTGGTCTGGTGCGAAATCATCAGCTGCGAGATTTGCGTTTGGATACTAAATGAAAGTTTCTTTTTCTACTCAAAATAGTCTCGTTACTCACCTTTAGTCAAGAGACCAATGACGTTGAACATATTGGCAAATAATGCAATACATAGGTCCGCCACTGCCAGGTTAATGATGAAGGCGTTGCTGAGGACCCTTAGTTTCTTGTGTGTTAAAACGGCACCTATCACCATCATGTTACCGAAAATGCCTGTAACTGAAATAACAAAATAGATAGACCTTAACACTATACAAAAGGCATGGTCATTTATTAAAAAAACTCTTTGTGTAACATCCGCTCTTCAGATGTTATAATGAAACAAAAGACGAACGGGGTAAGGCATGTCCGTACCGGATGACAATATGCTGCGCCTGGTGCAAACACAGTACCGTTTTATACCTTGCTGCTTCCAACAGTGTGTAGTGTACAATGCAAGGAAGCCCACTAAAAATAATGTATCTCACAGAGTCTTGGCATATAATACTGCCCTAAATTTCTGTTTTCTCACCAACATCTCTCGACATAAAGTCCCTGTACTTTATAAATAATTGTTTTGGGGTTCACTTTCACTTGGAATTGATTGAATCGCAATATGATTGGTCAATGCTAACAATAATGTCTCCCCCACCCCCACCCTACCCCCAATTTCCAAATAATAATGATATCAATGCAAATTGCTCGATCCCGATGAGTGCGGAAGTTTTAAAATGAGCAGTCCCAGCTGCAGACAAGATGAAAAAAACGTCTTTGCTGTCGATACTGAGTATTTTTAATGGCTTGATTTGATAGTTAGCCTGGGCAAGGCATCTGGATCTGGATCTGAATGAATTATACTCGATAAAACGGTGAATCCGCATCAACATCAGAGTTTGTGACATACCGGGTGTCCCTAAAAATTAAAAAAAATTGTGCACATGTTTGCGCAATTTGTTGACCATGAAGTCCTGAAGTTTGGTGTAATATGTTTATACACACGAAAAGGAAAAACACTCAGCTTTCAGATGCCGTTTATTTGATCTGATTTGGATTTGTCAATCCTGAGATATGGACAATTAACTAGAGCTATCCAGAATCGATGTTGTGCCACTTTACAGTTTCAAAGGTTTACTCCTAAGATACAACTTCCACTTGAACGATTGCCCTTCACCAGTGTTATGCGAAATAACATTTTGTATTGAGATTGAATAGGTTTAGATAGTAGAATGAGTGCCTGTATCCAAGCAGAACTGAATATAAAGATGTTTGTTACATGATTCGAACCCGTGAGTCCTTTTGACGAGGTTTCACAAAATGTTTATTGGGCCTACATTTTCAAAACAAGACAGACATCCATATGGCTGGGTGCGGCCTTAATTTTCAATAGACATGATAGAAGAGGGTGTTCATGGTCTTAAAATATCACGAAACGCGAAGTCCAGCAGAAGAGTCACCAGAGAGTTTGCCATTCATTTTTTAAACACTCACGTACCATCTAGGAATACACCTATATAAAAAGGAGTATTGGAAATGCTTGGTAGATGGTATGGTTCAAGCACCAATATGAATAAAGAACATTCTGGAAGACTAAGATATGAAGAGTGGCAGGACACACATTGATAACGTGCGGCGCCAGTGCACTTCGGAGTGATCCCAGAATAACTGCTCGTAGAAATCCCTTACCACATATTCCAAGGACATCATTTTTATTCCTCAGCCTCTTTTAAACAATTCTGCCCACCTCAATGTTTCAAGACGATTGATGCCCATGGATAGACCAATGTTAGTATCGTTTTGACGCACATAATCATTTATTCTGTAAAAGTGGCACAACGTCGATTTTGGGTAGCTTTGATAAACTGGGTATGTATATCTCAGGATTGACAAATCCAAATCAGATAAAATAAACGGGATCTGAAAGCTGAGTGTTTTTCCTTTCCGTGTGTATAAACATATTACACCAAACGTTAGGACTTCATGGTCAACAATTTGCGCAAACATGTGCACAATTTGTTAGGGACACCCTGTAATTATGGCTAAAATGGTTTTGTTAAGAACATGTGGTAAATCGTATCAAATCTTGGTGGTCCATGTGAAGAAACTGAATTCTTAGGTTTTAGTCTTCGTAACTGATTTGCTGATAGGTTAGGTTATGAGTGCTTTTTAACTGTCTAAGTTGGTTTGGTGAGATGATTTTGCCACATACTCACGGAAAATATGACATGGATATGGATCTGATGACACTGTGTTCAACAGCAAACACAATGCCGGCCACATGAGTACTTTCATAATCATATAAATTGAGATCAAAATATGCACGCACCGTTTGGCCTTGTGAATGCTATCAGCAGTAGATAGCAAGTGAATGTATATTGCTAGAAGTACACAACCCACGGTTATATGAATCGCGATCAATTTTGGTGGTTACCGTGGTCTAAACCCGTCATTGATTCATTCCGACAGGCAATGGTCAGACGACATGATGGTAGAAATTACCTTATAATGATATTTGGAGATATTAAAACAGTTTTGGTTAAATTGTACCATTAAATAAGACATTTTGTTTGCGATATGGGGACCTGGGGTGATATCCAAATTCAACGGTAAAATATGATAGTAGTAAATTAGCATGTAAATTTACCGGTAATTTACCTGACCTACAACGCACCTAGGACCACCGAAGGACAGACCAAACCTACAATCGCTGTTGGGGATGTAAACTCCATTTAACGTACACTGCTAAAATGTTGAGTAAAACGTTTACTCAACGTTGACTAACTATGCAACAGTTCAACAGTTGAGTAAACAATGCCCAATATATTCAACAGTTGAGTAAAAATGCCCAATATATTCAACAGTTGAGTAAAAATGCCCAATATGTTCAACAGTTGAGTATAAATGCCCAATATGTTCAACAGTTGAGTAAAAATGCCCAATATGTTCAATAGTTGAGTAAAAATGCCCAACATTTTACTCAACTGTTGAACGTATTGGGCATTTCTCCTCAACTGTTGAACATATTGGGCATTGTTTATTCAACTGTTGAACTGTTGTATAGTTACTCAACGTTGAGTAAACGTTGTACTCAACATTCTTAGCAGTGCTTGAGTTCCCAAATCCACCGATTCAGTATTATGAAAATACTGACAGAGGCATTCTTGATTTTTAAAGCATAATTTCTCTTCTAACAAAATTATAGATAGGAAATTGTTCCTTTCCTTTCCTCCTCCCCATCTCTCTCCTCAACCATCACGGTAACTGTTTAAGAAAGGGGGAGAGAGAGGGGAGAGAGAATAAAAAGGAAAGAAAACAGGGGGAAAAACAAAGATCTGTGAATATCATACAAATGGTTTCCATGGTGATATTACAGAATAGTATGATAATATGCAGCCTGCCACTGAATTTAAACTTCGACATGCGATAAAAGCTGTACATCATAAAGTGATTACCTGATTTTATATCATCTCATTAAAACTTGTTTGTAATGGTTTGGATACTATTCTTGCGCAAGACACCGGACCAGGTGCCATCTCGCAGTCTAACGTACTTTTAATGGCATGATTTTACCATATCTGTTTTTAATATCTGCGAAAGTCATTAACACAACGACCGTTATAAAACTTTGGCAGACGCTAAAAGCTGCATTATCATTAAGTGATTACCTGTTATTTGATATCATCTCATTAAAACCCTTTTAAAGGCATATTATGTGATATTTTCCAGAGAGCGCCCTCTATTCATTATTTTTTTTAGAAAGTATGATTTTCTTGCAGATTTACATTTCTGATCATAAATCATACATACATTCCAAGTTACAGAGCGATACGATTCCTAATTACCTCAAAATCATGGTTTTAGAGTGAATTTAGAGTGAAAATAATAAACTGTCGGATTATCCGACAGTTTATTTTCACTCTAAAATCATGATTTTGAAGTAATTAAGAATCGTACCGCCCTGTAACTTCGAATGTATGTACGATTTATGATCAGAAATGTAAATCTGCAAGAAAATCTTCTTTCAATTTTTTTTTCGATGTTGAGGGTGTTCCCTGGAAAGATCACATAATATACCTTTAAATTTATTTGTAATAGTTTGGATATTACCAGGTCCCATCTCTCAGACGAACCTTGTATTAATGACGTGATTTAACCAAAACTGTCATTATCACAACGACCGCTTTAAATCATCGACGGGCGATAAAAGCTGAATATTATCATTAGGGACGCACCATTAGATTTTCAGGGTGGGTAGGAAGTGTTCGGAAGAAGAAAAAATTCCCCCTCTATGCAGGCCACAAAAAAAAATCACCCCCTGATGAGTAAAAAAAAAAGAAGAAAAAAATTCTACCCCCACCCAACTCAATATGAATGGATACATTAAAAAAAAAAATTCGCCCCCTCCGGCGGCGCAAAAAAAAAATTCACCCCTTGCGGCGGCCCAAAAAAAAAAATTCTCCCCCGAACCCAACTTCCTACCCCCCCCCCCCCTGAAAATCAAATGGTGCGTCCCTTAGGCTCGTGAAAGTCAATTGCGAGTTTCCCGTTACTTTTTTTTTCTCTTCAAAGTGATGAGGCGACTTTTTCATTATTCATTATTCATTATTTGATCAGATTTCATTATTGATATGTGAATGCATGTTTGATCAACCCATATTGATACGGTGCTCATTTAAATAATATAAAAACATGTTTTTAAGGTGCATATGCACATGGGTGTATGATTTACAATTAAGTTCTCTAGTTAAATGATCAAAATCAAAATTATCAGAACAAACACATTTTTACACAAGTTATCTCTTTATTTAAAATATTTGCACATTGCACATCACTCAGATGAACTTTTAACCAGGTATAGGTTTACGATTATAAAAGCCTTGCTTCGAGCCTAGTTCTCAGAATTCATATTTTAAGAAAGTGAAAAATGTGTTCAAATTGATAAAACTGGCAACAATTGTGTTTAAAAATAAATAATGAATTTTTTGGGAAATCTTTTAATTTTGATGCGGGTGAAAAAAAGTGATGCGGGCGGGTAATAACGGGAAACTCGATATCGACTTTCATGCGCCTTTTTTCATGCGACTTAAAAGTGATTACCTGATATCATACCGTATATTATCTCAAAACTCTTTTAAACTTGTTTATGATAGTTTGGATATCACCAGGTCCCATATTGCAAATAATATTTCTTATTTAATGGTACAATTTAACCAAAACTGTTTTAATATCTCCTAAAATCATTATAAGGTCATTTCCACCATCATGTCGTTTGACCATTGCCTCGGCATGAATCAATGACGGGTTGAAAGACCACGGTAACCACCAAAATTGAATGCGATTCATATAGCGCGCGTGTACGGATGCAAGCATTTAGGCCCTAAATGCTATTTTAGGGTATACACCACCAAGACGCTCCCCATAGACGCAACGTGCAAAGTAGGGGTCATACATACAATCGGCTCTTAACTTTAGTTATCCCATACGTCCTTACATGACATTTACAGAGATTATTCCCAAGGGTTGTCCGCAAAACATATCAAAAGCATACCCCTTGATGTCAGACTAGATTTTTCAATATTTTGCGATGAATTTGATGTAGCGATTTCGGCCATTTATTTACGCCCCATAACTCAGGACGGACCTTACGCCGATTTCGGTCGTTTAAAACTTTAAAATGTTCAAACTAGTGCGATTTTTTTTGGAGATTTGTACTCTGCACACTCATAAAAATGTATAATACCCAAAGGTAATCAAAAGAATTGAAAAAAGTCTATCAAAATCTCGCAATTCGTACCGCAAAAAGGAACTATTGCTGTGATAAACTTTTACCGGACGTGCTATCCCATAGTGCATTGGTGGTGTATATCCTTTAAGAGCACACACTTTGTCTACAGCAAACGAGACATAATTCAGATTGTTGCCAGTGCAAGTGACATTTTGAGATAATTCCCGAGTTATATTACATTTCATGCTTCCGTTTTGAAGATGCGGCCTCCACAACGAACCATGGTCAAAACGTGAAATTTCACAATTGTATGTTCTAACGGTGCGAAGGTGCGCGTGTACGTGCTTTTTTAAAAAAGCACTCATAAAAATGTATAATACCCAAAAGTAATCAAAATAATTTTAAAAAGTCTATCAAAATCTCGCAATTTGTACCGCAAAAAGGAACTATTGCTGTGATAAACTTTTACCGGACGTGCTATCCCATAGTGCATTGGTGGTGTATATACCCTTTTATATATAGTACCGAACTCGGATGGTTCCATGTGCATTTCTAATCCACAGCGTGACTTGTTGAAAAGACTGATATTGGTATAATCACATATAATTACTATCGCTACATATAATTATAATATTGATCCCGCTATGGAGTTCAAATGTTCACAATTGAAGCAGTACAATCTTTCCTATGCATAACATGCAAACGTTGTTTCCCGCATAGGTATCCTAATGTTTTAAATGAAATGAAAAGTGGTAAAACTACCCAAATTTAAATATTTGCATAAATTAAGCATAATTAAACCTTGGGTTCCTCCCAAGAACAGAGTCCCTACCCTTGAGACTTATGTCCAAGTCGTATCACCCAGGTTAACACTTCTGAGCAAGTTTCCCGCAGATCTCATGACAATATCCCTAGGGAGGAACGCCAGGCACTGAATTCCATCAGGTTACGGACAGACATAATCATCAAGCCAGCAGACAAAGGGTCAGCAGTAGTTGTCATGGACCGACAGAAGTACATTGATGAAGCCATGCGTCATCTTGACAACCGCATTCATTATGCTGTTCTTGACTCCGATCCAACTAACACATTTTCTCAACAGATTCAGCATACCCTGGATGACATGCATCAGCGTCATGAGCTCTCTGACAAGGCCTTTGAGTTTCTATCTCCCAAAGATTGCAGTGCTGCCCGCTTCTACCTCCTTCCTAAGATCCATAAGCCGGGAAACCCAGGCATACCCATCATCTCTGGCAACGGCTCCCCAACTGAGCATATATCCCTCTTTGTTGATAACTTCATCAAGCCTCTTGTTCCACGGGTTCCCTCCTATATCCATGACACCCCGGACTTTCTCAGGAAACTCGAAGCCATCAAGAACCAAGTTTCAAACACCGCTATTATTGGCACATTTGATGTTAAGTCCCTCTATACCAACATTCCCCATCAGGAAGGCATAGAAGCAAGCCGTGCAGCTTTAGCTAAGATGGTTCATGAGGCATTCAATATCAGGTGTAACCAAGAACAATTTCACTTTCATGGACAGGACCTACTTGCAGGTACATGGCACAGCTATGGGTACTAGGATGGCTCCGTCATGGGCCTGTCTTTTCATGTCTAGGCTGGAGGAACAATTGCTAGCTGAAGCACCTTGTCGACCTTGGATTTGGTTGCAGTACATCGACGACATATTCTTTATCTGGACCAGTGATGAAAGCAGTCTCCTCACATTCATTGATCACATGAACTAATTTCACAGGACCATTAAGTTCAGTTCTGACTACTCCCACCAACAGGCACACTTTCTTGATGTAACCATACAGAAAGCTGAGAATGGTATACTGTCTACAGATCTCTTCACCGAGCCTACAGATACGCATCAGTATCTCCATGCTTCAAGCTGCCACCCTCGCCATTGTAAGACTGGCATAGCATATAGTCAGGCTCTCCGTCTCCGACGTATTTGTTCTAACGAATCTAGATTCTCATATCATGCACAGAATTTGAAGAAGCATCTGGTTACCAGGGGTCACAGCTCCACCAAAGTCCAGCAAGCCATCAAGAAAGTCCACTCTCTCCCGAGAGCCACGGTCCTTCAGGAGAAGCCAGAAACCAAGACCCCACCCCTAAGATTCCCCTTGTTACCACATTTCATCCTAACCTTCCTCCTCTACGTCACATCACCAACACTAACCACCACATTCTCCACACATCAGACCGTCTTCGTCGTGCAGTTCCTGACATACCCATCCTGGCCTATAGACGCCCTCGCAACCTACGAGATATGTTACGTGCTACCATTCCCCCATTAACTGATGATTCTCTCCCTACGCAGCATGGCACTTCTAAGTGCGAGTCGGCCAGCAGGTGCGTTGTTTGCCGGGAACACATCAAGGAAGGCGATTCCTTCACCAGTCACACCACCCATGCCACCTACAAGACGAAGGGTCACATCACTTGCACCACATCTAATGTCATTTACCTCTTATCATGTATAGAGTGTGTGGAGTCCAGTATGTTGGTGAGACCAAAAACTCACTGAAGAAGCGCTTTTATGGACACAGATCGACGGTCAACACCAACAAGCCACCTGTCGGACACCACTTTAACCTTCCCAACCACACTATGTCTGATATGATCTGACAGGGCATTGAATCTTTAGGTAGCCGTTCAGAAGTGGTACGTCTCAGTAGAGAGAAGCTATGGATGAAGCGTCTTCTCACTATTCAGCCCCATGGCCTAAACATCCAGGAAGGGAACGATTAGACTCAACCCCCCCCCCCCCCCCCCCCACCTCCTCCATTTGTATCTGATTAACCTATCACTCGTATTTTTCACCCATTTGTTTTCTTCACTCCATTTTTCAATTTTTTACTTCTTGATATGTGTGATACTTTGTTTTCATTTTCAACATTGTCTCCTATGCACAGTAATTTTCTTTACTCGTTCCAGTGCATTTCCATTAATTGTTACCATAGGCATAGTCCTACTCCTACTTTGTTTTATATTGTTTTCTCATGCATTCTCTCAGTCCTTTTACATTTCCATCCATTTCATTATTTATTTGTAGTCATCAATCACCATTATGGATTTTACTCACCATTTTTTTACATCCAATTTGCCTTTTAATTTTTTATCTCCCCTTTGTCTATGTCATCCTTTTGTTACATTATCCACTTCATCAATCAGCTGTCAAGTTTGATATTCCTTCCCCTATTCATCCATCTGTCACTTGACCCCCACTGTGTCACATTACCTCTTGTCACTTCCTGCCTATTGTTCCTCTGTCTATATATATATATATGTTGTGTATGTTGTATTCTGTAATTTTACCTTCGATAAAGATTCTGTTAGAATCGAAACGTCAGGTCCTCTTATATTTATTACATTTACTTACACAGGCTATTTTTGTGGATAAGCAGTTTGCATTCAGCTTTTATATTACATAGGCGGTCACCCGGGTTTGGCGGTTCTCGGGTTTGTAGCTACTTCCCTGGATGGATGGGGATTGTGGATGATTAATTACTGCACTTTTGCTGTTCCACCACCTAGATGACCTTTGACCCCGGACGATCCAAGAAAAGCAAAGGCGTTTTATTTTTTCCACGCTCGATTCGCATTCGGGCTTCCCGTCCCCGAGTTTAAGCCCGATCGGACAAACTTTGAAAAATGAATTCCTATCTGGCAAACGATTTTTTAAGTAATAACAATCTAGCTGGCTGGCAAGCTTTTACAGGTCCTAAAAATAAGGAAAAACCTCAGCTGTGCACACATTTTTTAGGCAACGATAAGCTGTCACCCCATGCCCCCCCCCCCCCTCCACCCCTCTTACATCATTTTTGGAAACAATATTGAACTTAAAAGATAATAATAAAACAAGTTAATATCTGACACACATGTTTTATTACAAATTTACATGATACATGATCCAAATATTGTCTAGTACTATGCGTGTACAGTAATGTGTCTAGGTTTTCATATTGAGGGGGAACAAATGCGCGCATAGGTCATAATTCCATGATTCCCCTTGTATGACCGACAGTGGTAATCTCAACCATGAAAGGTTTTATTTCGATATAACCCAGCCTAGGCACATGCAATTAAGTTTATCATGTGGGTACATATATATACTATAAATAAGTCATTCACTGACCATCAAGATATTGAACGTCAAGAAATCCAGGCCATGATCTTCAAAGTATTGGCAATTTACGTTCCTATAAAACTATTATATTTTGGAACATCCGAAATTCTAGAATTGCGCTGTTTCAAACTAGTTTCGGAGAAGAGCGGTGTTGATGAAATTATTTAAAGGCCTTTAATTCAATCCTATCCAGTAACCTATTCTAATCACAAAAATGGAAAACAACTAGGGATATTTTGTAATAAAGAAGCGTGTCAGTTTGTGTTTATTCGTTTCCAGGCAACGCTTCATCAATGTTTATTACCACCAAAAGCCATCGAATAGATGTTTTGAGCGGATGTATATTATGAGTGGAAGAAATTACAATAGATGATCATTTATAATTTATGTAATACTCTTATATTCACCGTCTGATCCTCTTAATCGACAGCCAGCTATCGTTTAAAATATTCATTACGTCATTTGCCCAAGCGCCGGCTCCACTTAATAAAATTGGTCTTCACAATAACCATGGAAGAATCGTACTTCCATGCAATAACGAAATATTTGATCACTTAAATGGCATCATACGAATTGATCGATACGGCAATTATTTTAGGCCAGTTAGAACTGGGTTATGTTTAACGTATTATCAATATCAATTAGATTATTTTCGAATTTCAGGCAATCATGATGTTCAAAATATTGTTCTGTATGAGCAAGGCGAAAACACTCGCGCTCCAAATGAAGTTCAGTTTCGTAAATGTATTTCATTTGTTTACCCTTCAAGTGTATGAGGAGATGGGTGGCCCTATCCACCCAAAATTTGGGGTGCTGTTTTTTCGCGTCCGCATTGTGACGCAACATGATTTGACTGATGTTTTAAACTTGTTTTGGTTGCGCAAGTTATGTTGAAACAAAATCAAAATCAAAATTAGCTTGGGTACCGTCCCGGGGTTCATAGATGGTGTGACATTACGAAAACAATATACATGTACGCTTTTTTAATATTTTCGAAGTCGGTTTTGAGCCGCAATATGTTTGTCTAAGTGATCGTTTGATTACTAGAACATTGTATTCCCTACGCATTTGGAAACCCTCTTTTGAAAAACTGGCATTTGCTTAATTATTTAATTGAAGATATTTTCGCAGCACCGATTCTACTTAATATTTAGTTCAAAATCCAGCGTTCAAAGGTGCGCGCATTATGCACAAGTATTCACAAAATCGAGATAAATAATTACCTTAATGACATAACACGAGCTGTTTCCTTCAAAGTATCGACTTGGCAATCATTCAGGCCTATTATTGATGGTTGAGTTCAACTTGTACTTACGTTAATTGGGTGTCTTTGTGACGAACATAATAATAAATTATTTATATTATTTGCATGGCAACCGTCGAATCGAACCAATATACATTATGGCCGAATATAATGAATAGCACAAGACTGTCGCATGCACAGATACAAAACGAGTATACATAGTCTAAGCGTTGAACTTTAAAAAAAGAAATCAGTTTCGCTTATTAAATGCTATGAGTTTTGTATGCCAACATTTGAACTGCACATTTTTGATATTTCACCCGCACATTTTCCAATCTCAGCTGCACACACACTGTTAGAACGGCTGGGTAAAACGTTACCCAAATTGGTTAAAGTTTTACCCAACCGCTGGGTGCTATATCAACAACCCTCTTTCTGGGTAAACGTGTTACCCAACCCCGGTTGGGTAACAGCTACCCAGAATTAGGGTAAACAAATTACCATTAAGTTGGGTAATAACATTTTACCCAATATTATTGGGTAATTATTTTACCATTTTGTTGGGTAATATAATTTTACCCTAAATGATTTTTATTTTACCATTTTGTTGGGTAATATAATTTTAATATAATTTTACCCAGTGATATTGGGCAATTCTTTTACCATTTTGTTGGGTACTATAATTTTACCCAATGCTATTTGGCAATTATTTTACTACATGGTTGGGTAAATTCTATCCTTTTGTTGGGTAAAATAGACTAGTAATATATACTATTTATTTTCAAAAGACTGCGTTGCCTGCACCATTATCAGGTTAAAGCGTTAAATTTGTTAGACTTAGAGAACAGTGATAGCCCTACATCCATTTTGGTTGCTGTATATAGTACTATTACTGCATGGTTAAATACACAATGGTTGGCATAGTGCAGGCCAACACTGCGTGCGTGCAACTTAACGGTCGAACGGAATTCAATGAATAAGCTAAATCATCCTTTAGAAGAAGAGTAGACATACATGGATGGAGTCCAATCACTTGTATCAATATAAGTTTAACAGGTGTTTGTACTTGGGGATGATTTGAACTAAAACACTACAGAGATGCTGTATTGTATCTTTCAATAATTTATTTGTGAAAATGGTAACAATTGAATACCACTAACCTGCTATGATACATATGAGTATTAGATAGATAGTGTTCACAGTATACTCGTAAGCATATGGTGATATCTTCCACTCGGTAGGCTCAACGTTGTCCATATCTCCTGCCATACTGACTACAGTTGACAACATCGATTGACCGGTAGTCGCAACATCGTCTTGCACTGCGCTCATATTTCCGTTACTAGCCGCCATGTTGGAGTAGTGAAGCGCCTGGTATGGAGTCTGGTCTCGTGTATTGTGTAAGATTTCTAATATTACCCTTCCTTAAAGGTATATTATGTGATCTTTCCAGGGAACGCCCTCAACATCGAAAAAAAAAATTGAAAGAAGATTTTCTTGCAGATTTACATTTCTGATCATAAATCGTACATACATTCCAAGTTACAGGGCGATACGATTCTTAATTACTTCAAAATCATGATTTTAGAGTGAAAATAAACTGTCGGATAACTCCGACAGTTTATATTTTCACTCTAAATTCACTCTAAAACCATGATTTTGAGGTAATTAGGAATCGTATCGCTCTGTAACTTGGAATGTATGTATGTTTTATGATCAGAAATGTAAATCTGCAAGAAAATCTACTTTCTAAAAAAAATATGAATAGAGGGCGCTATCTGGAAAAGATCACATAATATGCCTTTAAAAGGGCTATACACTGCTAAAATACGTTTGCTTTAATTGCGTTTAATCATCTGTTGGGTAAATGGTCGATTAAATTGTATTCAACATAATTATGTAGAAATCTAGGTGTTTTATAAAAGTAAAAACTACCCAACGTTGGGCAAAACAATTTAGTAACAAGTTGGGGAAATCCCCTGTCAAAACATATTTTGTTGCTAAAATATTGCGATAGTTGTTTCAATTGGACAACTGATGAGTATTTTGTCTCAGGCAATCACGCAACTTATGTTAAGATTTACTCATTTGGTTTTTATTGATCAACTGTTGCTTAAATCCTCGATTCTAATGGCGTCCGTGATGGATCTTCTCAGAGCTTGGGGAATGGTTGTGTACGGCATATATCTTATCCCGCCCGCAGCTTGTGCCCCAGGACCAAAATTAGATTTATTCCGTCTTGGCACCCATAACGGAATAAAGCGCAATAACACTGACAATATATTGTTTTAGCGAGGTACCATCTTCGTTTGACATACATTTGTTTATGAATATCATTTCAGCGGTGTCAAAATATATACACTTCTTGGGACACAGGTTGCGGACGGGATAAGACATATGCGTTGTATACGTACGTTCACCCGGTACGTCACTAGCGATGAATAGTCGATTTTTATAGCCCAAAAAATACATGACAGGGAAATATACTGAAAAGTTCATGTCATGTGATCTATTCTCCACCAATAGAATCACATACATATTTTTATGTATTATATAATATGGACTATGTATACGTCCATACCCAGATAGCAAGACTACGTTGGGCCAACGTCGGCAATGTTCAGCAAGGTCGCGGTCGGAAAGCCAACGTCGGGCCAACGTTGAGTTTTAACAGGATTTTATGTCGGTAATTGGTTGGCAAATCAACGTCAAAATGACGTTGGCAATTGGTCGGTATGCGACGGTCGGGAAGCCAACGTTGGCCCAACCACATTAAAGAACACCAATGATAAGAGATGTAAGATATTTGTATAGTTAAATAACGTGTTAATAGAAATTACAGATTCACTACCGAGAGGGAATGATGTATGTAGCTCTGCTGCATCAAAATGCTAATTGTATAATGAAAACAATTCACAAATTAAGCAATGACAGTTGGTATTAAAATGCCCAATAAATGGTTAATTAATAATACCCAACTGTTGTTTAATTAAAATTGTGCAACTGTTGAGTAATAATGATTACCCAGCTGTTGATAAACCATTTTAGCCAACGGTAGTGGGCCTTTTTTTACTTAACTGTTGAACTGTTGCATAGTTACTACTCAACGTTGGGTAAAATGTTGATTAAAATCTTCTTCAACATTTTTGCAGTGTAGTATTGAATTCCATTGCATTAATATTACAATAACATTTATACAAGACGATTGGCTTAGATTTGTTTGATAGACTCGTCCATTTTCCCGTGATACAGAATTAATTATATCGGGTTCCGCCCAGACCTTCACAAATGAAAATTCCATTAAAATTGTAATGGGGGCGGTCTACGAGAAAGAGGCATGTTTTCTGGAATGGAAAGTAATTCAAATAATCTGTTTTATACCGGAATACCAGGGAAATGGTGTATTTTTCATAATAAAAAATAAAATAAAAACCCTGTTTATCGGAGCCCGCTGGTTAGCTCAGCGGTTAGAGTGTTCGATTGGTGTTCGAAAGGTCACGGATTCGAGTCCCAAACCGGCTCATTTCCTTGCTTTTTAAGTTGGGATATGAGTCGAGGCTTGTAATGTTTGTTTGAGCATGTCAGTAGAGGAGGAGCTAAGTATAATTATCATCCTATTATATATGGCCATGTGTTTTGAACTAGCCACCCTTCCCGTTGCATGTCCAGATTTTTACATCTTACACCATCTGAGATTCGAATTCGCATATCGCAATAACTACTTGTTCTACCCATAAAAAGTATATATTTTCTGATAGGAAATCTCACAAGGAATCCAAATATGATATTTGAATTTAGATATGACCTAATGCTAACATGCTGTGGTTAAAAATATCGATTTGTTTCATATCTTGATTAAAGCTCAATGAGTTTTCCAAAAATGTATTGCTATCATCGGTTGAATACTTTTTTCTGTTATAGTCGTGAATGTAAAACCGATTAATTAGGGCAAGTTCACTGTGTAGCGAATACAGAGAAAGCCAAAATGCAATCGATTCATGATTACAATTACAAGTTGACACGTTTGTTGAAACAGAAAATTATAGAATAAAAAACAATCTATAAAATGAGAGCAAAATCATGTTTGTACCATACAGGGAGTTATTGTAAATTGAATGTAGAATTGGGAACATTTCCATATTCCCCATAGAGATTGTACACAGCGCCGCCGCCACCCCTGACTTTCGAAATATAATCAATCATATCTCAACTAAACAGTTATAGAAATACCTGATATATTCACACAATGTAGCTAGATAAATAGGCTTTCAAAATACACCTAAACCATAGCTCTACCACATTTAGTGGTTGAGTTAATAGAGAGAGATGGATGATTCGTCACCAAAAATGCAACGCCACCACCCTTTTTGGGTGGTGAGTTCAAATATCGTAAGAATAATCCTCCTTCAAGTGGCCAATGTTAGGTCGTTTGGCCGTCTCAACAATTTCTGGAGGAAATACTATCTGCGAGTGCTCTTCATCCACCAGGAGTTTCCAGTCACTGGCATTTTTCAGGATGTCTGTCTCTTTTGGTTTTCTGTACGGCAAGACTGGATTACGGTATTTTGTGCCATCTGCTTTTTGGAATGCTATGGTAGGACTGAAACTTTGAGACTGGGATGTTGATGGTCTGTTGTTGTTTGCTTCATCGACATATGGTATCAGTCCTGATACAATCGCTCTCAATGTTTGGCCATGGCGCCAATTGTACCTTCCATTTTCTAAGGAAAGCTGCAACAGTTCAGGATGTGGAGCAGGGTACAATTTCGGTGGTGACATAACTGGCACAATCCCATATTTGTCTTGCCCCAGAGTCTCAGGTTAGTTGGTGTCGGGAGTTGATCATGGATGGCATTTATCTGGAACGACAGGAGTTCTGGTGTCCAAACATACAGGAGTTTCTTCCATGATGTGTCAACTTGCATGGCAGAGTCCCATCGCAGCCACTGTCCTTGTTTCCCGCATCCATAAAGGTAGATCATCATCTCATCCTCGTCAACTTCTTTAACCAAACTGGTCAGGCACTGCCTGTGTTCTTTCAGGGTCATGTCTTTAATTAGCTTCTGATTCTTCTTGAACCCCCAGCCTGCTTTGTCAGTCTGACCTCTGCCGATTTCATTAAGGATAAGATGTCGTTCTTTTGTTCCGGCTCCTTTACTCCATTCCATCTGGACCTCTTCTTTTTCGACTCTAAACACTCTCGGTATAGTGTTTGAGTTTTCCATCTCTGGAGTGCTTGTTGAGATGGTATTTGGTTAGCTGCATACATTTCACCGAGATGGTGAGTCGCTTTAGTTGTAGGCCGTAGCGTTTTCTGGCCTGCCCATCTCTTCAGATGTTTTGTGCAGGTTGCCTCCAGTTTCTCAATATAGGTGATTGGGAAGTTGTAGATGGTAAATTCCCATACCATTTTTGGGATGATCACATGATTGTAGATCCACATTTTCATGATACCATTCAATTCGCTTGTATCTGTTAACTCCAACTTAAAACTTAAAAGTGTTTCTAGATCTTATTTGTAAACTTTTATCACGCATGCGTGCGAGGGACTAAAGATCTAATTTCTTAAATAAGACCATGGCTTTTTGGTCCCTCGTAAGCATGCGTGATACAATTTTACACCACCGAAAGAGATCTCAAGGAAACGAACATTTCAGCAAAACTTCTACCAAAATCGGCCGTTTATTCGGAAAGTTACAAATTATTGAATACGTAATTCTGTTAGGTAAATTTGGTCCCGAAGCTGTGAATTTTTAAGAAATAAGGACCGACAATGTATTCCTTTTCATGAATTTTCTGGAATTTCCTGTAATTCAGACATATATAGTTCAAAATAAACTTACTCGTATATCGTACCGATTTTTATGATGGTATGATCGTGACCGCAGTTGACCGAAAAACAGAATATTGAATCAAATAATTGCTACTTTTCTGAAATTTCTTTTAGTGTGATGCAGAATCGTGGCAGACTACCTAACTTTGTTCACCAAAACTATAAAAAGCTAAAAATCCCATTGTATCCACGGGAGTTTACATCACTTTCAAAAATCCCGCGTCAATTTAAAGAATCAACTGATTGGAATGTATGTATTACGCCAACATTCCGTTGGTGGCGCGTGGTTGATTCCTTTCTATAAAGCCGACCGATGCACGTTTTTTGAATTATTGACCAAAAAGTGCCAAAAATGTGATTTATTTTTTTTACCTCCACAATCATGAAAATCACATTTTTGGCACTTTTTGGTCAATAATTCAAAAAATAAATCAGATATTCAAAACAAACAGAATTTTATTAAGATTACAATAAATCTAGAACGACAAAATTTGGCAAAATATACTTTTAGTTATCTTGGCGAAAATGGGTCAAAAAACGTGTTTTTCATAAATTTAAAATGGTCAATTTCATGTTCATGGTTGGATTCATTGAACCCTTTTCTTCAAGGAAATGTATACTTTTATATAGATTAAATGAATAATGAAGGAGTTACAGCAGTTTACGGAGGCTATATGCTGAGTAGTAGTAGTAGTATTTATGTATTTGTATGTGTGTTTTTTTCTTCATTTTATGGTGTTTTCTATAATAATAATTAAATACTTTTCAACAGTTTTTTCTTCTTTTGGTTTTAACTTTTACTTAAACATAAATAAGGCGATCTGCGGATCAAGTTTCGCCTGTTTTTGCGGTCATTATATTGGCTGTTTTTTCCAACTTCGGAACTTGTTAAACCTATTTCATAACAATTTGTCCTGAAATGACCCCCTCCCTGCCCCCTCCCCCCCCCCCCCCCCCCCCCCCCCCCGAAAATATAGGACTGGTAAGTCTGGTATGCCCCACGACATCCCCAAAAATGTATAATGTATCTAAAAAGTGGAGAGAGCATTCTGCGACAGCAAACAACATTAATTTGGGTTTTTTGGGCCTGGCAGCTCAGTGCAGCAAATCTTGCCATTTAGCAGGCTGCCTGTCATATATTAGAGCTGTCGGTCCATGTAATGACTAAGACATCGCCTCCTATAAGCTGTTTTTTTGTTTTAAAATACTAAGAAAGTATTCAACAACCACCAACAAAAATGCACAAAAAGTGACTGTTGGGGAACTCTTGGAATTAGGGTTTAAAGTTGGGTGTGTTTATTTCGTTTTTAAAAATATTGACACGATGGCTTTCCATGAAAATGATGACGTGCTGTGTCTACACTTTGTTCATAAAATTCTCAATTCAAAATACACATCGAAGAGCATGCTGTGTGTATGATACGGTATACGATACATTTCATAGATATTTGAGGATTTTGATGATATTGATGTCCTTGGGAGGGATATAATATATAGTATAATTAATGTATTGTAACTGTAAACTTGTTAAATGGCCAACAAAGGTGTTTATCCGGTGTTTATCGTCAAATGATATAGGGAGGTTGTATGGTCGGCCACAGTGAGTAAAAATTATTAATCGACAGAAGACGGTCTACCTCATTTATTAAGTTTTGCATTGATGATAGGGCGCACGATTTGCATCCCCGGGCGTGACGATCGTTCGATGCACTGCCTTTGAATTGAACTCTTAACACTTTTTAACTGATGGGGATTGGAACTTACCGGATGTTTTTGAATTTGAACTTTATGGAACTAGAAATAATTATATGAATGACGTATATAAAACAAATATATACTGCCTTTATTCGAGTCTCTGGATTAAAACTATGGGCCCTCGGTGACTGCAATAGTGCTATTTTGCTGAGGGGCGCAACCAGAGTCTCTCATGGCAGTATATATTTGTATACGTCACAACCCATGGTTCACGAGTCAAGCGATTCGCTTTTCGCGACCGGGTCCGCAACCCGTTTGAGACATCCGAATCGCCCCGATTGACGAAACATAATAATATTAATACGGCGAACAATTTCGTTTTGAACACCCTGTATTTACGTGGTGATTGATAGCTGACCTTTGACATTTCGCATTTATTCGTCTGAATTCGTCTACTTGAAGTTTTTGTTTACAATTGTCCATGATTAATTTCGCATTGTTGTACCGTTTTAAGATGACTAAAAACAAACAGCTCTGGTTGCCTTTTAGTGTTTAATGAAGAAGGTGTCAAAGATAATGATGGATTCCGCTATAGCCTGATAGCCTTAATACAAATTGTCAAGTGAAATCCTGTTAGAATCGCTACGGTAAGAATATTATACAGTGACTAACAGTGACAAACCTTCCAAATTCGGAAATCGACATTTTTGTCCGATTCTACTTTAGGCTAGCCTTTAGGCAACAAAACGGTGAAGGTTTGGTCTCGTGTACCTTCATTTCATGAAACTTTGGTTGGCCTAAGGAGAATATGTTGATAGAAAATGTTCTTTTAACCAATCAAATGACAACAATCTATATATTTGGTATATAAACCAAATAATGACTGCTTTTCATTCGGGTCACGGTTCAAATGATAGGCCCTCGGTGATCTCGAAACCAGACTATGCCTACGCCTCGGGGCATCTGGTTTCGAGATCACCTTGGGCCTATAATTTGAACCATGCCCCTCATTGCAGTCAATATTTGTATAATATTGTATTAAGGAAATCTGCACATTTGAGAGTTGTTCTATCACCAAGAGAATGTATGGTCTACAATTCATATATCATATGGTTGATAGTACAACATGTACATAGGCATGTGCTATTAAATTGCAAAGGAGTCTTATTGTTTCTAACTTACCCTATTCTAAGCAAAAATTGTTTATAAATCGTGATAGGGAAAATTCAGAACGCCTGTACACAGGACGGTATACGGTGCACAGAAATCGAACGCGCACGATTCCCACTATACTATACTATACTATACTATACTATACTATACTATACTATACTATACTATACTATACTATACTATACTATACTATACTATACTATACTATACTATACTATACTATACTATCCTACACGCAGGTATACGGCCTTTTCGAATAGTGCCCTCTATGTGACCCGGTACTATGAAATTACATTGTTCGATTTAAGCTGTTAGCTATACGCGTGCCCTGCAAAACGTGCACCGTATACCCGAATAGTATACTCCCATGTGAACTCAGCCTTACGGTAGGTAGTAGATAGAGGAGAGTCTAATTGCGACACTGCTCAAACATAATTTGAAAAGTAATGATAGGCAGCTACAAACATTATATTTGAGCATGATGAGTAGTGTCGCAATTAGCCTTTTCCTACTTACCTGCCAATTGTTTGAGCAGTGACGCAATTAGACTACTCCTCTACTACCTACCGTAAAAACGCGTAATGCTGCCATGGATTAAGCTATCACGACTTAGCCGCAGTCGTAAACATTTAGACATGAAAACTGTCATTTCATGAAACTTTGGTTGGCCTAAGGAGAATATGTTGATAGAAAATGTTCTTTTAACCAATCAAATGACAACAATCTATATATTTGGTATATAAACCAAATATTGGCTGCTTTTCATTCGGGTCACGGTTCAAATGATAGGCCCTCGGTGATCTCGAAACCAGACTATGCCTACGCCTCGGGGCATCTGGTTTCGAGATCACCTTGGGCCTATAATTTGAACCATGCCCCTCATTGCAGTCAATATTTGTATAATATTGTATTAAGGAAACCTGCACATTTGAGAGTTGTTCTATCACCAAGAGAATGTATGGTCTACAATTCATATATCATATGGTTGATAGTACAACATGTACATAGGCATGTGCTATTAAATTGCAAAGGAGTCTTATTGTTTCTAACTTACCTTTTCTAAGCAAAAATTGTTTATAAATCGTGATAGGGAAAATTCAGAACGCCTGTACACAGGACGGTATACGGTGCACAGAAATCGAACGCGCACGATTCCCACTATACTATACTATACTATACTATACTATCCTACACGCAGGTATACGGCCTTTTCGAATAGTGCCCTCTATGTGACCCGGTACTATGAAATTACATTGTTCGATTTAAGCTGTTAGCTATACGCGTGCCCTGCAAAACGTGCACCGTATACCCGAATAGTATACTCCCATGTGAACTCAGCCTTACGGTAGGTAGTAGATAGAGGAGGAGTCTAATTGCGACACTGCTCAAACATAATTTGAAAAGCAATGATAGGCAGCTACAAACATTATATTTGAGCATGTTGAGTAGTATCGCAATTAGCCTTTTCCTACTTACCTGCCAGTGTTAGAGCAGTGACGCAATTAGACTACTCCTCTACTACCTACCGTAATGCTGCCATGGATTAAGCTATAAGCTATCACGACTTAGCCGCAGTCGTAAACATTTTGACATGAAAACTGTGTCCCCATTTTTGAGAAAAATGAATTTAAATGAAAGGTTTTACTTTTTGGTCTCAAATCAAATGCCATAACCATTTAGACCAGCTAGGCTGTCGATGTCGATTTAACCATTTCAATCCTATAAAACACGTTGGGTAAGTCTTTGCACTTGATTGATTATTCTGAACCAGAGCTTGTACTTGGTGCACTTCTACATGTATGTATGCAAATAAAATTTAACTATATTTATATGTTGCTTTAGTTAACAGTGCGCACAAATTGTACATGTCAGGGTTATTAATTCAAATAAATCAGTTGTGCCCGAGCGCTTTACAGAAAACCTCCAGGTAAGGTATAATTGATTGTTTTTAAATGATTTAAACGCAAAGGAAGGTGTATGAAATTGCTAGACCCTTTCCATACCAAACATAGTATGGGATTGAGTCAATAAATTACCAGTTGAAACTGACTTAATATGCCCCAGATCCTGGAGTTGGTTTTGAATGTTATAGTCAAAACTCCTAATTCAGTCCCAATCTATTTTTACCTCATCACTCGTGACTGAGACTAATATCTTAACTATAGTTATTAGTCTCAGCTCGTGATCACCAATGTTTCGGTACTAAAAGGAAGTAAGGTTAGGTTGACTTATGGACTAATATCTTAACTATAGTTATTAGTCTCAGCTCGTGATCACAATGTTTCGGTACTAAAAGGAAGTAAGGTAAGGTTGACTTATACCAGCTTATACCACAAGGAAGTTGAAGCTGCATACGGCCACATGCGAGTTATATTTCTTTATAAATAAGACAGTTATAAATTCATTATCTGCCAAATTATGTGTATCTTTAAGTTCAACATGAGCAACCGGCTCTTTGCGGCGGTGTTGGTACTAGTCTGCGTCTATGGTATCAGACCTGCATACTCTATGTCCGATACGGATAGGATTAGCCTAGACAAGAATGCAACAAAATATGAGACTGACTTCAACCATGATAACCAGAGAAATTTTAATGCTGATAGCATAGCCAATGATAACATTGATGATATCGGAGCCACATCTGCTGTGAATAATGCGCCTAATTATCAACCTGCACATGAGACTCTGAATCACACTGCTACAGGTAACTCCACTAACTTTGCATTGGTCAAATCTACACCATTTTATGACAAGGATGGTGTACCCGACATTAACAATTCTCAATATACGGCCTCCTCTGCTAACGGAAATAAAACTACCCTTGCTAATGCATCCGATTTGCAATATACCAAGGCCTCGTCACAACATATGACCAAGGCTATACCGGCTAATGTGTCTGATCCACGACAGACACACTTTTCGCAAATTGAAACCAAGACCACAGCATTTAATGTGATTGACTCACAAAATACGGTCTCTTCACAAAATGTAACCAAGACTACTTACGATACAAACTCTTCGCCGTATGTGACCAATACTGTGAATAACCCACAGCATACAACCTCATCACAGAATGCAACCAACACTACAGAGGCTGTTGTGTCTAACTCGCGAAATATGGATTATTCGCAGACTATAGAGGCTGATGATATAGACCCTTCCCAGGAAGGAACCAAGACTTTAGCGGCTAATGTGAATGACTCGCGATATATAGACTCTACACAAAATGGAACCAAGACTTCAGCGGCTGGTGTCTCTTACTTGCGGCATGTGGACTCTTCAAAGAAGGGAACCAAGACTTCAGCGGCTAGTGTATCTTACTCACGACATACGGACTCTTCGCAGAATGAAACCAAGACTACAGAGGCGGCTGTGTCTTACGGGCGACATATGGACTCTTCGCAAAATGGGACCAAGACTACAGCGACTAGTGTGAATGACTCGCGACATAAGGACTCTACACAAAATGGAACCAATACTTCAGCGGCTAGTGTGTCTTACTCGCAGCGTATGGACTCTTCACAGAATGAAACCAAAACTACAGAGGCGGCTATGTATTACGGGCAACATATGGACTCTTCTCAGAATGGGACCAAGACAACAGCGGCTAGTGTGAATGACTCGCGACATAAGGACTCTACACAAAATGGAACCAAGACTTCAGCGGCTAGTGAGTCTTACTCGCAGCGTATGGAATCTTCGAAGAATGAAACCAAAACTACAGAGGCTGCTGTGTATTACGGGCAACATATGGACTCTTCGCAGAATGGGACCAAGACTGCAGAAGATAATGGGCCTGCCTTGCGAAATACAGACTTTTCTCATGATGAGACTAAGACTACAGCGGCCTATGTATCTGACTTGCAGGAATGGACGGATGTCTATCACGTCGCCTACACAAACAGTGAATACTACCAAGAGTTGACTCTGCGTCATCCATCCCTGCAGCTAACATTTCATGGTTCCCGTCTGACCACGGTGGAAACCCCCAAATTCACAGAGTTGTATTATGAGGAGGTTGTACACATTGCCGAGTTACCAAAGTGTCCTGCTCAGTGTTCCTGTGGCTTGCATTTCAATATATTTACAACTGACTGCTTTCATGATGGACACCACAAAGAAACACTACTGCTCCTCTATGACACAGTGTCAACTCATTTTAACACATCAGCGCTGGATGGCAGTGGAAGGCAACTGACCAACATCACACCCGGCAGCTTCAGAAATTTAACAGACATCGATATTTTTCTATTAGATCGTAACCTGATCTCCGGTATCGATGGAGGCAACTTCGAAGGACTATCACAACTGCAAGTACTAGATCTATCCTATAATAAGCTGTTCGATGTAAAAGCTTGTTCATTTTCAGGTCTGGGTAACTTAAAACAACTGTTCTTGAACAACAATGCCTTACGTAACTTAACAACAAATATGTTCATAGGGTTACTTGATTTAGAAGTATTATATTTATCTGGAAATAACATTTCCTCCTTGTATTCTCACACATTGACCTATCTAAAAAAAATCCAGGTTCTGTCCTTATCCTTCAACTTTATAATTGAGTTAGGACCAGCATTATTTCACAGTTTAAACAACATGCTGTATATTGACCTTTCTGAAAACATCCTCGCTAAAGTTGACATAGATGCATTCAAAAACCTCAGTAACATGACACATTTATCATTACAAGGGAATCAAATACCGAGATATCTTAGTACAAACAATTTGAGTGTATTTCTGGATCTGGCTCAGTTGACAGATCTCAACTTGGCCGATAACAACATGGCCTATCTAAATGATGATGTATTCAAAGGGCTATCCAATCTAATTAGTGTGTCACTGCAAAGTAATAAGCTAAAAACAGTGGCACAAGGTGCATTCAAAGATCTCGCTTGCTTGAAATACCTATATTTATTCAATAACCATTTATCCAGTCTTGACGTAGACAGCTTTCAAGGGTTGGGCAACTTATCTATACTCTGGCTGCATGTTAACTCATTGTCAACATTGGATCCAGGTTTACTAAAGGATCTTGGAAATTTAACTCAGCTTACCTTGAATGATAATCAGTTATCCCATCTACACGTAGACCTATTTCAAGGTTTGGTCAATTTATCTGATTTGCAGCTATATACTAACAACCTAACCACATTGGATCCTGGTGTATTTAGAGATCTGGGACAATTAACACTACTTTACTTGTCTGATAATCAGTTATCCCATCTACATGTAGACCTATTTCAAGGGTTGGTTCATTTATATGATTTGCAGCTAGATACTAACAACCTAACCACATTGGATCCTGGTGTATTCAGAGATCTGAGACAATTAAGACTACTTACCTTGTCTGATAACCAGTTAGCCTATCTACACATAGACCTATTTCAAGGTTTGGTCAATTTATCTGAATTGTGGTTACACACCAACAGCCTATCTACATTGAATCTTGGTGTATTCAGAGATCTGAGA
The DNA here is from genome assembly GCA_035610835.1 of Ophiura sarsii. Lineage (NCBI taxonomy): Eukaryota > Metazoa > Echinodermata > Ophiuroidea > Amphilepidida > Ophiuridae > Ophiura > Ophiura sarsii. Next base: position 54,468,546 of record CM069454.1, read on the forward strand.
CAATTAACACTACTATACTTGCATGATAATCAGTTATCCTATCTACACGTAGTCCTATTTCAAGGTTTGGTCAATTTATCTGAATTGTGGTTACAAAACAACGGCCTGACTACATTAGAACCAGGTGTATTCAGGGAACTTAACACATTAACTCACCTTATATTGTATGGTAATCGATTGTCAAATCTGCATGTAGACCTATTTAAAGGTTTGGTTAATTTATCGGATTTGCGGCTACATACTAACAACCTGACCATATTGGATCTTGGTGTATTCAGAGATCTGAGACAATTAACACTACTTTACTTGTCTGATAATCAATTAGCCGATCTACACGTAGACCTATTTCAAGGTTTGGTCAATTTATCTGAATTGTGGTTACACAAGAATAGCCTGACTACATTAGAACCAGGTGTATTCAGGGAACTTAACACATTAACTCACCTTCTATTGTATGGTAATCAGTTGTCAAATCTGCATGTAGACCTATTTAAAGGTTTGATTAATTTATTGGATTTGAGGCTACATACTAACAACCTGACCATATTGGATCTTGGTGTATTCAGAGATCTAAGACAATTAACACTACTTTACTTGTCTGATAATCAGTTAGCCTATCTACACGTAGACCTATTTCAAGGTTTGGTCAATTTATCTGAATTGTGGTTACACAAGAACAGCCTGACTACAATTGAACCAGGTGTATTCAGGGAACTTAACACATTAACTGACCTTCCATTGTATGGTAATCAGTTGTCAAATCTGCATGCAGACCTATTTAAAGGTTTGGTTAATTTATCGGATTTGCGGCTACATACTAACAACCTGACCATATTGGATATTGGTGTATTCAGAGATCTGAGACAATTAACACTACTTTACCTGTCTGATAATCAGTTAGCCTATCTACACGTAGACCTATTTAAAGGTTTGGTTAATTTATCGGATTTGCGGCTACATACTAACAACCTGACCATATTGGATATTGGTGTATTCAGAGATCTGAGACAATTAACACTACTTTACCTGTCTGATAATCAGTTAGCCTATCTACACGTAGACCTATTTCAAGGTTTGGTCAATTTATCTGAATTGCGGCTAGATACTAACAACCTAACCACATTGGATCCTGTTGTATTCAGAGATATGAGACAATTAACACTACTTTACTTGTTTGATAATCAGTTATCCTATCTACACGTAGACCTTTTTCAAGGTTTGGTCAATTTATCTAAATTGCGGCTATATACTAACAACCTAACCACATTGGATCCTGTTGTATTCAGAGATCTGAGACAATTAACACTACTTTACTTGTCTGATAATCAGTTATCCTATCTACACGTAGACCTATTTCAAGGGTTGGTTAATTTATCTGATTTGCTGCTAGGTACTAACAACCTAACCACATTGGATCCTGGTGTATTCAGGGATCTAGGCAAATTAACAATACTTTACTTGTCTAATAATAAGTTATCCTATCTACACATAGACCTATTTCGAGGTTTGGTTAATTTGGTTGATTTAAGGCTGAATAATAACAAGATGGACTCATTAGAAATTGGTATGTTTAGAGACTTGACAAGTTTGGAAATTCTGTCTTTATTTGACAACAAGCTATCCAAAATTGACACATATTCTTTCAGTGGATTCCACAATCTTGTGGTACTTGTGCTCTCTAACAATCAAATAACTCGAATTGAACCACATGCATTTGTTTATCTAACCAACATTAAGTACATAAATCTGCTAGATAATAGTCTATCAAAAATAACGTCTGAATCGTTTGCAGGTCTCCCAAATACCCCTACTCTAACAGTAGACACCCCTGCAATATGCTGTATGATTGATACATCTAAAGATGGGCCTCGGTGTATAGCAACTGAACCAAAATCAGAGTACATGACCTGCAATGAGCTCGTACCGAATACATTGATCAAGTATTCCATGTGGATTATTGGTGTATTTGCATTATTAGCAAACACGTATGTTTTGATAACAGGATGCATGAAACTAATAAGAGGGAAAGCGCAAACGGAGTACACAAAACAGTTGCTTTTTATAACAAACCTTGCTGCTGCTGATTGCCTTATGGGGGTATACATGCTAATAATCGCATCAGCTGATCAGTACTATGCACAGTATTTTCCTTTAGAGGCTGAACATTGGCAGAATCATGCAGTTTGCAAATTGGCAAGTTTCCTATCTGTTCTTTCAAGTGAAGCCTCTCTGTTTCTCATTGTTTTGATAGGTATCGACAGGCTTTGGGCATTTAGAAATACTGTTGCTAGTCGGAAACTATTTCTAAGAACTTGGTCAAAAATACTTGTTACAATTTTGATATGGATGCTTGCACTTGTTTTAAGTTCCCTGGGAGTTGGGTTGGAAAAAGATAATTTGTATAAATTTTCAGAGGTATGTATAGGGTTGCCATTGGCCAGAAGATTAGTTACCCGTGTAAAAATTAGCTATTTAACAATCTCCTATGACACACTTAGTGATAGAGATGATGACAATATACAATTGTCTTCATACGAAAAGGTGGGCAGCCAACTAAGCCCTATGTATTCAATTGTCATTTTTCTTGGAGTCAATTTCTTCTGCTGTGTAACCGTTGCAGTGTGTTATATCAGTTTATTCATTCAAATTCAAAGATCACACATGTCCCGATTGAAAACTGATCTGAGAATGGCTTTCAAGATGGCGCTGATCACATTAACTGATTTGCTATGCTGGTTGCCAATCGTGATTATAGGGATTTTGGTCCAGGCTGAGATGGTGGAGGTATCTCCTGAAATCTTTGCATGGATAATTGGTTTTGTACTTCCCATAAATTCCGCACTCAATCCATTCTTGTATACTATCATAGGTAATTCTTTGTTTAGTTGTTTGGACCGTAAAGGGAACGTCAATGGGAACATGTTTGTAATGATTGACGAAACGGCTGTGTAGCTTAATGTCACTATCTGATTATCAGATTTGCGATGAGGAAAACAACGTTGTCATGATGTATGGATTCTGTATAGATCAAACGAAATATAGCCTATATCTAAAAGTTCTATTCCAAGTTTTTGGCATGAAAATAGTGAAAAAATCTCCACATGTTTTAATCTGGTAATACTGAGCAATTCAATTGAACAATCAATCTTTAAAGTTTGATATGTTTTTAGATATGGCATGTTGTTAACCCTTCCTCAATAATTGTGTATGAGTTGTTTTGAGAGAAATTGAAAAAATAAATGCATGTTTGCTGATGTTTAAAACTATAGCTAAAATGTCTCGCTTTGCATCTGACAGCTTTTGTAAAAATAATGTACAAAAATGGTGTCTTACAAATCTATAACTATAACAGCAGTTACTGTATAACACATGCGTTTATAGAATTTCTAAGGTGATGCCTTACAAATGCCTAACTTTACCTCGACGGGTTTTAAGGGTATACAAATGCCTAACTTTACCTCAACGGTTAATTTAATGTTAGGAAGTCGATTTGGCAAGATAATGTATCTTACCATGTCGCAATCCTACTTTTACGAAGTCAACTTGGGAAGATAACAAATCTCACCATGTCGGCATCCTACTTTTAAGAAGTCGACTTGGTAAGTTCATATATCTAACTATGTCGACATCCTACTTTTAGGAAGTCGACTTGGAAAAAATACGGAAAGGTGTACTTTAGCTCCCAGATACTAGACTACTAGTATCGACCAATACTAGAACACCCAGTATCGTTCGATACTGGTACATTATTTTGTTCCAGTATCGCTCGATACTGGCACGTTTAAAATGTTCCAGTATTGCCCGATACTGGAACAAAATAATGTACCAGTATCGATCGATACTGGTACATTATTTTTTTTCCAGTATCGGTCAATACTGGTAGAATGTGTACCAGTATCGCCCGATACTGGTACATGAAAAATGTTCCAGTATCGCCCAATACTGGAACATAAAAAATGTACCAGTATCGCCCAATACTAGAACATTAAAAATGTGCCAGTATCGCCCAATACTGGAACATGAAAAATGTGCCAGTATCACCCAATACAATATCGGTGAAGTTGGCTTGTATGGTTATTTTCTCTTTCTGGAAAATAGGCTGGCTCTGAAAAAAGCCGTATTGTGGTATTCAAAACTGCCTGTGATGTGTCAAGCGACGGGAATCTTTGGGAGGTTCGTCTCTTTTCTCGTGAATCAGAAGCCGACGGCACGTCAGCTTGGAAGACGAAATTGACAATAGGCTAATTTAAGAAAGGGGTCTTGTCAACCGAGCTAAAGTGGAAAGTCCAAGGACATCCCGGCGGACTGCAAGGTACAAATGAACCTACCAACACTATCAGGCGATGATGAGAGAACATCAGCAAGCTGTTTTGAAAACTTGTCGCAGTTGAGTATGAGAATATTTAAATTCTCAAAATAGAGTCAACTAGAGTCAACTTCTAAGCTGATTGACGATTCGAGGAAGCATTTCGAGAGGATGAAGCTCCCCTTGGAAGCCCCAGTGCAATACATGACACTTGATTCAACTACTAGGTATTCACTAAAGGCAAAAGTCATTCGTTAGAAGGCGTGGAGATCACAACGATTTTCGTTTGAGATACATATCATCGGTAGATTTCAAAGCCACTCATTTTTCAAAAAGAGAAAATGATCATGCATACGTAACGTAAAATTTACTTTACCAATCAGCTCATCCTACTAATATCCATAAAAGCTCTTTTCAGAGCCACAACAACTTCAAGAGAAAGATATTGAACGACCCCATTTAGTGTGTAGTACTCCAACATTAACAATGTTGTTCCCAAACCATAATGAATGAGATGATTTCCCTCGCAATATTTTAAAACACTACGGCCTTTTTTTTCTTCAAACAAATAATAGAAAAAAATCCCGCAATTCATATATAACAACTGAACACGTATTTGAAAAAGGAAAAAATAAGTATAATGCACTCAAAGCTGACGTCGTAAAAATGTCACTATTTTTTAAAGCTGAAATAGTCCTCCCTTTTCACAAATATGACAATACATGAGTTTTGGAACACTTAAATCGTTCCATTATCGCTCGATACTGGAACATGTAAATCGTTCTAGTATCGAGCGATACTGGAACGATTTACATGTTCCAGTATCGAGCGATACTGGAACAAAATGTTCCAGTATTGGGCGATACTGGAACATTTAATTTGTGCCAGTATCGATCGATACTGGAATGAAACCGTTCCAGTATCGGGCGAAACTGGAACACATGAAGTGTTCCAGTATCGGTCGATACTGGAACACAATTTGATGTTCCAGTATCGACCGATACTGGAACATGTAAATTGTTCCAGTATCGAGCGATACTGGCAAAATTCATGTACCAGTATCGACCGATACTGGTATACCAGTATCTGGGACCTAAAGTACACTTTTTCCAAAAATACATATCTCACCATGTCGAAATCCTTGTTTTAAGAAGTCTACTTGGTAAGTTGATGTATCTTACCATGTCGACATTCTACTTTTAGGAAGTCGACTTGGCAAGTTAGTACATCCCACCATGTCGAAATCCTACTTTAAGGAAGTCGACTGACAAAATGACATATCTCACCATGTCGACATCCTACTTTTAAGATGTCAACTTGACAAGTTAATATATCTTACCATGTCACCATGTCGAAATCCTACTTTTAGGAATTCGACTTGGCAAAATGACATCTTACATGCATGTTTACATCCTACTTTTAAGATGTCAACTTGGTGAGTTAATACATCTTACCATGTCAACATTCTATTTTTAGGTAGTCGACTTGGCAAGTTAATACATCTCACCATGTTAAAATCCTACTTTTAGGAAGTCGACTTAACAAAATGACATATCTCACCATGTGGACATCCTACTTTTAAGATGTCAACTTGGTGAGTTAATACATCTTACCATGTCAACATTCTATTTTTAGGTAGTCGACTTGGCAAGTTAATACATCTCATCCATGTCGAACTCAAAATGACATATCTCACCATGTGGACATCCTACTTTTAAGATGTCGACTTGACAAGTTAATATATCTTACCATGTCGACATAACACTTTTAGGAAGTGGACTTGGCATAATATTTTAACTCATCATATCGACATAATACTGATAATAAGTTGACATGGCAAGGCAAAATATCTTGCCAATTTAACAAGTAGGATGGCACTTTTAAGCTTACATACAAAGCGCTTCACAAAAGACACAACCTAAAATATACATTACCTAATATACATGGTTAAGAATACTACGGAGCTTTATAACCGCCACAAGAAGCTGTGATAACTATGTTGGTAAAGCGCCATATTTTTCCAAAATGTATACTTACCGAAATGTTTTCCCAAAATGTATACATACCGAAATAAGATTAATGGTTTGGCGCCTTTAATTTCTTAAATGGGCTACTTATCATAACGTTGTAGCTCGGTTTGGCGCCTTTCATTTCTAAATAGGCTACTTATCATTTCGTTCTAAATCAATCGGTTTGGCGCCCAATATGTATACTTACCGAGATAAGATTAATGATTTGGCGCGTTTAATTTCTAAAATAGGCTACTAATTAACCGATTAACAACGTTATAAGCAGCCCATTTAAAACCGAAAGGCGCCAAACCGATTTACAACGTTATAAGTAGCCTATTTATAAATGAAAAGCGCCAAAACGATGACCATACCTACGATAAAAGTAGCCTATTTAGAAATGAAAGGCGCAAAACCGATTTACAACGACATGATAAGTAGCCTATTTAAAAAAGAAAGCCGACAACCCGATTTACAACGTTATGATAAGTAGCCTATTTCGAAATGAAAGGCGACAAACCGATTTACAACGTTATGATAAGTAGCCTATTTAGAAATGGAAGGCGCCAAACCGATTGATTTACAACGAAATTATAAGTTGCCTGTTTAGAAATGAAAGGCGCCAAACCGATTTACAACATTATGATCAGTCTCCTATTATAGAAATGAAAGGCGCCAAACCGATTTACAACATTATGATAATTAAGTAGCCTATTTTAGAAATGAAAGGCGCCAAACCGATTTACAACGTTATAAGTAGCCTATTTATAAATGAAAAGCGCCAAAACGATGACCATACCTACGATAAAAGTAGCCTATTTAGAAATGAAAGGCGCAAAACCGATTTACAACGACATGATAAGTAGCCTATTTAAAAAAGAAAGCCGACAACCCGATTTACAACGTTATGATAAGTAGCCTATTTAAAAAAGAAAGGCGACAAACCGATTTACAACGTTATGATAAGTAGCGTATTAAGAAATGAAAGGCGCCAAACCGATTTACAACGTTTTGATAAGTTGTCTATTTGGAAATGAAAGGCGCCAAACAGAAGACAACGCCTATGATAAGTAGCCTATTTAGAATTGAAAAGGCGCCAAACCGATTGATTTACAACTTTATGATAAGTAGCCTATTTAGAAATGAAAGGCGCCAAACCGATTTACAACGTTATGATAAGTAGCCTATTTAGAGATGAAAGGCGCCAAACCAATTTACAACGTTATGATGATAAGTAGCTTATTAAGAAATGAAAGGCTACAAACCGATGACGACAACTATGATAAAAGTAGCCTATTTTAGAAATGAAAGGCGCCAAACCGAGTTACAACGTTATGATAAGTAGCCTATTTAAGAAATTAAAGGCGCCAAACCATTAATCTTATCTCGGTAAGTAGGCCTATACATTTTGGGAAAATATCTCGGTAAGTATACATTTTGGGATAATATGGCGCTTAACCAACATAATTATCACAGCTTCTTGTGGCGGTTATAAAGCTCCGTAGAATACAGACCAAAATGCCGAAAAACAGGCGCAGATCATGAATAAAAAGTTATAGCATAATATAGCATGACAACAACAAAATCCGAACAGAAATTGAAAGAATATCCAAAAAATGTCACACAATATATCGCACATAAGATTACACATCTGGCAATATAAAAAGATGCGTTTTCAGTCGCGACTTAAAAAAAGTTAATGAAAGAGTGTTACGGATACGGAAGCATCTAAGGGCGCGTTCCCACTGTGGCTGTTTGATACCAGGACGTGGACTCGATGCTACACACGATCTACTTCCAAGCCTAGTGGGAACGCGCAATAAGGGGTTTCGATCCTACATCCACGATGTAGGGTCGAATCCTACTCAAAGAGGTAGTCTCGCACCTAAGACGTGGTATCAAAATTGCTAGTGAGAACGCGTTTTACCGTATCGTATGTGGACTCGTACCGCTTGTTCCATAACAAGTATGTTGCGCTGCGTCAGACTGCGCCGCCGTCCGTCGCGCGCTTCAAAATGCAATATCACGCGGCCGAATTTCATGCACGCGTGGTATTTATGCAGTAAGTACGCACGGCGCACTCGCTTAAACTTGTAAACAAGTAACATCCGGGTAAGTGGACTCGATACCACATCGGTATTTTGATGCCTTTTATCGTACAATGAGAACGCAGCATCACTGTTATGCATGAAGACTCGCACCTACAATGTTAGAAAAAAGTGTTCGAATACTTAGTAGGCCTAATGTAAAGTCATCCCCCTTCCCACCCCCCCCCCCCCCGATCAATGTTGAGTCGCCCAACTTGCCAAACATCAGCCCGTGGCCTAGCAACATTGATTGGTGGGGAGGGGAGGGGTATATTGAAGGGGGGGCTTTCAGGTTAGCAGATGCAAAGTGGTATTTGCACATGACTCTAAAAATGCGTACTATGGTAATTAAACGGTGCAAACAATGGTCAGTGTTCGAACACCTTTTTTCTATGATTGTAGGTATGAGTCCACATTCGCACAGTGAGAACACGCCCTTAGGGCGCGTTCCCACTGTGGCTGTTTGATACCAGGACGTGGACTCGATGCTACAACGAGTCTACTAGTGGGAACGCGCAAAAGGGGTTTCGACCCTACATCCACGATGTAGGGTCGAATCCTACTCGAAGAGGTAGTCTCGCACATAGACCATTTCAAATTGAGATCGGAAATCTTCGGAAAAACAGGTCACGTGGAGTAGGTGCGTTGCGCGTTCTTCGCAACAGTTGATCGCATTCACAGCATTGCCCTAGTTGATTGTCCGCCTATGTTTACATACACGCGTGCACACATGAGAAGTAAAACGTGGAACGAGACTATTTTGTTTTTTTTATCAACAAAGGCGCTGACGGACAAATTCCAAATGTATCGAGCAGACGGTAAAAAGTGAAAATATTACCCCAAATCTCTTTCATCTCACTCGTGTTTGTAACTGAAATGTCGCAACATCAACTTTGTGAAGGATACAATCTATCACCAACACCAGCGCAATCTACCACACGGGCAGACGGGTGAAAAACACGTTGTTTTTCTCCGGCACATGGCCATGACCTGTCAGGACCTGACAGGTCATGGAACCGAGTGTCAAACACTCGGCTATCGGAAACATTCGGAACCGATCGTATATTTTCGGATTTGAAATGGTCTATAGGACGTGGTATCAAAATCGCTAGTGAGAACGCGTTTTACTTATCGTATGTGGACTCGTACCACTTGTTCCACAATAACAAGCATGTTGCGCTGCGTCAGACTGCGCCGCCGTCAGTGGCACGCTTCAAAATGCAATTTCACGCGGCCAAATGTCACGCATGCGTGGTATTTACGCAGTAAGTACGTACGGCGCACTCGCTCAAACGTGTAACCAAGTAACATCCGGGTAAGTGGACTCGATACCACATCGGTATTTTGATGTATTTTATCGCACAATGAGAACGCAACATCAATGTTATGCATGTAGACTCGCACCTTAGTATGAGTCCACATTCGAGCAGTGAGAACACGCCCTAAGTGTCATCCTACTTGACGGCATAGCGAGATAATGTATCTTGACAAGTCGACATGATATCAGTATTGTGTCGACATGGTCAGATATTACCATGTCGACTTAAACACTGTATTAAGTCGTCATGGCGAAATAGATTATCTTGCCAAGACGACTTCAAAAAAGTAGATGTCGTCATGGCGAGATAGATTATTAAAATTGTAACAACATCGATGGAGCAGTTTCTTAAAAAATTACACGTAGGCCTACATGTATGTTCGGTCTTATAAAATATTATTCGCATTGATATGTTTGGTAATATCAAAATAGGAACTAATTTGAGAGTTTGTTAATTCAGTATATAAAAAAAATCAGATGGGAAAATAAAGCATTGTAAACTATTTGCTATATAAAAAAAAGTATGTTTTGTTTTTTAATCATTTTTGTTCATCACTTTTAAAATTTCTGTTATCAATTTTGTTAAGTCGACCTGGCAAGATAATTTATCTCGCCATTACAACACCTACTTTTTGTGAAATCGACTTGGCAAGATAATCTATCTCGCCATGACGACATCTAATTTTTGGTGAAGTCGACTTGGCAAGATAATCTATCTGGCCATGACGACTTCTACTTTTTGTGAAGTCTGACTATGTCGACATAATACCGATATCATGTCGACTTGTCAAGATATATTATCTCGCTATGTCGTCAAGTAGGATGGCACTTAGATGCTTCCGTATACGGATGTGTGCCGGCAACTTATTCCATAACGTTGGAGCAGAAGTTGAGAATGCGCGGTTCCATAAGACGCGGCACTGAGAAGTGTTATTGGCGGGCGGACTGATTTCAACAGAATTTCTGATGATGATCGAAGGGAACGAGACGGTGCGCGAATTGGTAATGATGTCCTGGATGTATTCGGGAGTTAGACCATGGATAGCTTTGAAAGTGATGAGAATAATCTTAAACCTGAATCCTTTTCCTGACGTGAAGCCAATGAAGTTGGCGAAGAACTAGCTTCATGTGGCAGTGACCTTTGACTCTCGACACAAGCATGGCAGCTGCATTGCAACTTATCCAGCTCACAGGCTGGCAAACCAAAGAGCAAAGAATTGCAGTTACCAAGCCGCAACATGATAACGGCGTGCACCAGCGTTTCAGTAGATGCCTGATCAAGAAGTCTTCGCAGCCTACCAATTTTGTACAGGGCAAGTCGTCTTTACAAAAGGCAATGTCGTCATGGTGAGATATATTATTTTGCCTAGTCGACTTCACAAAAATTCAATGTCACCATGGCGATATTATCTTGTAAAGTCGACTTAACAAAAAGTTGATGTCGTCATAGTGAGATAGATATATTATCTTGTCAAGTCGACTTTACAAAAAGTAGATTACAATATTAACAAAATAAAAGGTTTTTGCCCAAAATATCCGGTAATAACCACATAAAATCCATACGGTCTTCTGCTGACCTGTACGGAAGCATCTTATGGTGCCCAGACGACGATGGCCACGCGTCTCGGACGACCCAATATGGCAACGGGAGTGCACCATTTTAAAATATTAAAACAGTCATCGCCCGGTTAACGATGAAAATAATTTTAAAAAATAGCATTTACAATGGAGTTGGTTAGCCAACTCCAACGGTTTTGGATTGGACAAAAAATCTTCTAATTATGATGAATTGTTAAAAATTATAAGATTAACATTCGTGATTACGTGTTATTCCAATACGAATTCAAAATTTAGGTTTCGCGTGGCCACCGTCGTCTGAGTGCCATCAAGTATGCAAGGACCCCCTCAATGTTTTGTATGATAAAATGCTCACCGCAATAGAAATGTCAATTCAGAACATATAACCTATAGGGAGCGTTCATAAATACTTTGGTGGGCGCTGGAAAATTTTATTTTTGGTACATCAACACTTTTTTGATCCCCCCACCCCCTCTCGCTATGCCTAATTCTTGTTACCGCCCCCTTTCTTGATAACTGGACCTGAAACTTTTGACCCCTCTTAACTGAACATTTACCTGACCTGTTGTCTAGGTCGAGAAACATAGTTAAAGGGGCATTAAGAGATGTATCGATATACTAAATGAGCAAATAACGTAAAGATAATCATCAACATAGCCCAAATCCAAAATGTCATACAATTCCGACATCGCCTTCATGCCAAATAAGCAAATAACGGCACTTCCAGGTTGAGATTTGCCGCGAAAGGCCGCATGTAAAACGATAGCATAACTTCCGAATTCAGCACCTACTTTCGATATGATCATATCGAAACTAAGAAAATCATGACATTTTATATGATAAACGGCGAACGTTGGTAAACTGTTTCAGATGGTAGGTAGTTAGTATTGTGTGGTGGCATGGGAAAACCCTTCACATGGTCATTTTCTTACAACTTGGTTTTTTTCTTTGGCAGAGAGCTTCATACTCTACTGAGTATAGCACTGTTTAAATCTTTCAGAAATTCCATCTAGAACTACAGTTATAGTATTTTAAAGTCGGCAAGTTTAAACGCAACACTCAAAATTGAAACTGACAATTCAAAGGTGTACACAAAACCTTTTAAATGCTCTTATAATAATAGAACTACATTGTTATATCACACAGAATAGCTTGTCATATGAAAAGGACTTTTGATAAGAACCTAGTTTTTTGCGATATTATTAACAATTGTAAGTTCTTTACTTTCAAAATCTTTACATTGCATTGTCGGAATTCACAAGTGGTTACCATGGTAACCATGTCATTTTACGTAAACATAGTATTTTACACATAAAATTTGATAAACAAGGTTCAGAAAAGTACTAACATAAACTTCACATCTGGAATTTTGCATAAAAAACTCCTGGAGACTAAAGTTCAAGGTATACTCTCTATCTTGGGACCAAAGCTGGAAAATTGACTTGGAACTCATTTGTTAGGAATATTTTGGTATGACCCAGATATCTCAATATTAACACTAGCGACTTCCGACGGGTTTTCCCATACCACCATGCCAAGTATTACTTTGATGCAAAAAACTTATTTCCAGGATAATTGAGGGCGCACTCGCATACGTATCTCTCAATGGCCCTTTAATATATAGTTATACTATTTTATTGCTGTGATTTCCTAGAGCTTATTCTCAATTGTATCAGAAATACACCCCAACAAATATGTAAGTTCCCCTAGCATAAACTAGAATATTTCCAAAAATATTTGATGGATTTAAATAATTTTGTCAGCTAAAAAATGCACCCAATTGTTAGGCACATTTTGATACCAAATTTGTTAGCCTTGAGACAATGCAACGATAAGAAATTGTGCCATTTACCAATTTGTATACAGAAAAAAGTGGCACTAAACCTCACTGGCTATGGCTGGTTTTGTTCATAAATTAACAAACAAGATTATGATCTGCTTATTGATTATGATCTGCTTATTGATGTATGGCCAATCCAGCCATAGCCAGTGAGATTTAGTGCCACTTTTTTTTTGTATAAAAATTATTTAAATCCATCAAATATTTTTGGAAATATTTTAGTTTATGCTAGGGGGAACTTATATATTTTGTCGCGTGTATATACCAGTACATATTCGAATTTGCACATGGGCACAGCTTGGAGAGCAGAAGATGGAGAATCTGAAGCGAGTCAGGACTCACACATCTTTTTACCAATGGCAGGTGGTCATGTCTGGGGTCTCCATTCCCCCGAATGACTTCACACAACTTTTGCACGATCGAACTTCTCTGAATCTTAGAAATGCCCTTGAATAAGTCAAAAGTGGGGGACGCGGCTCCAATTTACGGTTTTTAAACGTTAAAAACACGTTTCAAGTTGGTGAAAAAACGTTTTAATATTACATATTAAAAATGTATATGTGTGGAGTTTTTTATGGGTTTTAATAACGTTTCCATGTAACGTTTTGAAAACGTGAAAATAACCATATTTAATTAGTCTTGCAAGATGTTTCAAATAAATAACCATATCTAATTTATTTAGTCTTGCAAGATGTTTCAAATACGGTTTTTTTAAATAACATGTTTAAAACGATCTAAAAACAACGCGTTTTAAAAACTAATTAAACCCAATTTAAAACATTTTTGAAAACCTATTTTAAAATAAAATGTAAAATGATGAATCCAACGGAACTGGAACAAAACACACCAAGGATCAGAAAACCGAACCTATTTTAGATTATTGATAATTAATTGATAATTATCTGGCAATTTAAAGAACAATTCAATAATTGGGCATTTTATCATAGAGGAATTAAACTAAGGAGAGGTCACTCTTTTTGAAAGTCGCACTGATATGGGCTAGGACGCCCTCAAAAACCGCCAGGTCAATCCAGTTAAATTAGACTACGTTGCAGTGGCCTGCTTGAAACTTAGTGTATAAAGTGTATGACTATTTCTGTGCGTAATCCAAAAGAGGTAATTAGTCTTACTCTTTTTTAATAGTTCGGTACAATACAGTTAAAACAGACTTTGCATCAGTCTAAGGAAATCAGCGCGAAAACGAAGTCACGTAATTGTACACGGAGTCCTAATGAACAATTTTATTTTTCATTGTTTAAAATGCTATAATCGATTCATTGTTTTAATTTTGAAATTAGTATGGGGATCATCAACACGTACGAAATGTGATGCTTGAATCACTCCATACTAAATATATATCTTTATCAACGACTATGCCAAAACAGTTAGTCTAGTGTAGCGTAGTGGCCACGCTCTAGCGCTTCCACGCAGGAATCCCGGGTTCAATTCCTCATCCAACCATATCATTAATATATGGCTGTTTTTTATGTAACATACACCTTTATGCAGCGTTCATAGTTAACTCACCGGATCTGAACAAACGAAAAGCCCCTATAAATTATACATTTTGTAGTATGAGATAAACGCTGAGGCTGCTATGCGGTGCAGTGATTATAAACAATTTGATGATGTTATTATATTATGCCACGTTACAGTCAGTACGCAACAGGCCGCTTTCAATGCGTGACCTTGCCGATTTCTAACCCGCGCAAAGATCGATTTCAGGATGTCAACCTTGCGCTAAAATCTTACGAGAAGTTTGTTTTCCCTGAATTAATTGAGGTAGGGTTAGCTGGCAGCCATGATGGCGAAGTAGGTGGATTGTTCGTAATTTTCTCTATAATATGATGCCAAATCTGACATATTTGGTCCACAAACAGTGATTTTATCGCTAATTTTAGAATTTAACAACTTTCGTGACTTTGCTTCTTGTAACTATTCACTTGACTGGACTAAAATTCGTACGATATTTTAAGAGCAATTTCCGTACTAACGGAATCTTAAGCTTTAATTTCATATCAAAAACATTGATGCCCGACTTCTTTTTTGATAAGAAAAACCGAGTTTGATTTTCACCGATTTTCGGTCAGAAAACGAAACTTACGATCCCCCGTTAGGCCTCGCCAACTTGATTTTTAGTTTCTTATAACCCGCCCGCGCTTCATTTTCATGCCCGCGTTTGAATTCATTAGAAATTTTGGGAAAAAATACCGTTTTTGCAATGAAAACGTCCGAATTTATGCATTTTGTGTGATGAAATTGTGAAAAATGATTTTGACGAGAAAAAAAATATCATATGAAAATGTGCAGAGCAGAAGGATCGATTTCGAACCCCGGACCTCTCGCTCTTCAGTCTAACGCTCTACCATCTGAGCTATCAAGCGAAACTACTTCTATTCGTGAGATTTAAACACTTCATCAACAACCCAACGACGGTACGAAATGAATATAGCTCGAGCCAGATTCGGACACCCATTTTATTAACTATTCACTTGACTGGACTAAATAATTTCATAATATTTTAAGCATGTTTCTAGTTACAAAAGACTATGAATATTATGATACCATCAATACAATTGGTGCATAATTCTTCAAAAAGGGGATATTTACTGTTAATTTGGCTTTAGTTTCGTCAAGTTTTTCTCGAATTCGGCTGTGTGTGATGACAATAATTTGCACCGAAAATGCAACATGTCATGAAGTCACAGCTAATATTAGATAATATTATTCGCATAATATGCCTTTTTATTTTACAATTTCATGGCAAATGTGTTTGAAATGTGTGATTATAATCATGAAAAGAGCTCATTTACATCGTGCTATTACGAGGTCAACTATGACTGCGAAGCAGTATCGTTACGGGTGAATACTTCCGGGTCGCTTTGCTGGGTTAGAAAAGGAACGACTTTTCGTGTGGTTGCATACTGGCTGGTTATGCCTTGGTGTAAATACTCAAAATTAAAAGAAATGCTTATCCTGGGTGAGGTGTGTTTAGCTCAATTGAAAATTGAAGAAGGCACAAGCCCGGGCACAAGTTAAATTTACAAAGCAGAATTTGAACTTTACAAAGCAGATAACTTTGGGCTCTACCTAAGGGTTATGTAATAGGCCTACTTTTCTATTCTCGAGGTACTGATGGTGTTTTTTAGACTTTTGAAGTCATGACTTGCAAGGCAAAACGGTTAGCAATAAAATAATGGCAAACCAAGATACGACTGAAAGCAAGTTGTAAGAATTTACAGTTCTTCATACCACAAGGCTATATATGCAATAATGCATGTCCCGCGATGAAATATCACCACGAAGACACGTAATATAACACGCATACTGTAAGAGTAAGACCATTGTTTATTGAAGACAGTTTTTATCCTGTCTTCTGGCAAATGTGTGCTTCCTGAAGCCGTCGGGGAAGTGTAGTGGCTCGTGTCTTCTAAGCATGCTAAGGGTACACTGTTACCGTTCCACACTTGCAAGACAAAACTTCAAAAACTCGCCAAAACCGCTCATTTTTTCTCAGCGCGACAAGCCCCAAAACCACCTCATTCGCAGCAGGTCGCTGCACGTTAACACACACGATTCAATGCATAAAATCAAAACTATCAGTATATGAAACAGAGATATGAAGCTATCCAAATAGAGCTGTCGTCTGCTAACCTCTATAGACTTATGAAAGTCTTTATTTACGCTATATTGTGATTGTTTACGCTAGTTGTTCAACGTATATTCATTCGTGTGTGTGTGGGTGCTTGTTGCATTTTCCCCTCACATGGAATATGTTATTTCATTACAACTAGGCCTACTGCATGTACTGCATAGCTATTTAATTGGATATAAAGTCATAATGATAGGGTTGGTGATGC
This sequence comes from Ophiura sarsii, assembly GCA_035610835.1. Lineage (NCBI taxonomy): Eukaryota > Metazoa > Echinodermata > Ophiuroidea > Amphilepidida > Ophiuridae > Ophiura > Ophiura sarsii. The sequence continues at coordinate 54,485,544 of CM069454.1, forward strand.
GTTGGCTTGCGAATTGAAAACTACAATGCAAGAGCTTGTTGAGAGGCTAAGCTCGGACGAAACTGTGTCCAAGCTTTGTGTAGCCCCACTTGGATTGTCTGGGTTTTTGCCGGACAAACCTTAACTGGATTGGACTGGCGCCTTTAGAGGGCGGTATACACGGTGTTTTCAACATACTTATTGCCAACGGCTTGGAACCCGATTGTTTATTTTGAATGTATAAATCGTATTCAAATTGGGAACCAAGACAATGCGGGGTAATTCTTTAAGCTACCGAAAGTCAATGGCTTTCTCCAACTTGTTCTCGGCATTTAGCCGGTCCCGTCTTTGTTAAGAATTGTTTCTATCAGATTTGCATGTTGTATCGGAGTCACAGCCGCCGAGAATCTCAATAGCAGGGGCCTGATTTTATTAACATTCTCCAACAAAATTGTTCATGTGTTTGTGAAGTAATGTTCTTATTTGCCATTTAATTATGAAATGATGCATGTTGCAGATCGAATAACTTCATGAAAGGAAATAAATATACAATCCATAGTGTTACCGGACCAATATAACCCAGGTAAGTGCGCATGCGTGGAATTCCCCACGTTTTTTAAAAAACGTTTTTAAACGTTAAAAAACGAAAATATGGTCCTGGACCATAATATTTGGTTTATTTTAGGTTGTAATATAACGTTCTATAAACGTTTTGATTTCGTTTCAATCATGTGCTCGTTTATAAGTATTGTGACAACATTAATTTAACGTTTTTATATAACGTTTTGATACAACAATTTGCAATACAAAACATGCTTTGAAACTGTAACGTTTTTAAGACGTTTTAAAACGTTTCACAAAAACAAAACCTAATTAAACCCAATTCAAAACGTTTTGTGTTTACTGGGCCTACCCACCCTCCACCCTTTGGACAATCCATAGCGCCACTGCTTTTTTTACCTAAACTTTGTAATTTTGGACTCATGAGTCCGACAGCCCGATGGACTTGGACTCGGACTCGGACTAGGCCCTTGTGGGCCGGCACTTGGAGATGGACATTATCAATAGAGAATTCCTGCACACGTGTCCGTTAGTTCAGTCTCGTTCAGCCCCGTCACCTACATGTAAAGATGGAGATCCCTCTATTTTGTATGCCGACACAACATTGTTTGAATTGTTAATTTTTTTTTTTTTTAGCTTCAGAACTTTTTTGACGCCCTAAGATTGTCCAGCCCCCTATAGTATTTATGAACGCTCCCTAATTTCAGGCAATGTTTACAATAAAAGCCCAATTTGATCGCGCTTCGCCCGCATTTACCCTCCCTTGGATTGTTTCTCTCCCGTAAATGTTGATGCTGGTACCGTCACTAGCCAATCACCCCCCCCCCCTTCCATCCCCCATGTCAACAACAAATTTATGCCAATACCATAGATAATCGAGACATCATATTATAAACAATCACAAAAAGTGACGTAATATTGATGGATTGATAATTGTCACAGCCCATTTAGCAGGGTCACACTTATTATTGTGAATGAGTGCAAATCGCGTGTACATTTATTGTACAACAATCAAAGTCGCTATGCGTGTCCTGCCTACCCATATAGGTCACAACCCGGAAATTATGTTCATCACGTACGGCATCGTCTGATCCGCTGCTTCAATTTGGCGCGAATTTTTAATAACATCTCGTCGTACCGCCGAGTGATCAATATGTCATGTTGACTGTTTTTGCTGTTGCAAAGCTGATGGATAAACGCTGTAACCGATTGAGTTTTGGTATGATCAGCTGGAGCATTTATCCGTAAGTATTAATTTTACAGAGAAATACTGGCCAATGCTTATAATTATTTCAAGAAGTAGATTTCTTTTCGCTGAGAGTCATCAATCAGTACGTGATTGGATAGCCCAATGGTGGCTTTATATCGTTATGCTTCACTATCGAAGATACACTTGCATTACGGCACCGATTGGGAGTAGGAATAAACCACAGGGGCAGCCATATATTTACGCAGCAATGGAAATACCCACATGACTTTCGACCCGGGGTAGAGCGACCTGGGGTAGACCAACCCTAAGTCGACCAACCCTAAGTCGACCAACCCTAAGTCGACCAACCCTAAGTCGACCAACCCTAAGTCGACCAACCCTGGGTGGACTAGGGTTAGGGTTAGAAACAGTCCCTGGGTGGACAGTCCCGGGGCTGGACAGTGCCGGGGTTGTTTTAGAATGATCCGTCCTTGTTTTTACCTCCCCAGGAGGGGCAGGAATATCATTTTAAGCTAGCTCTAAATCATAGCTCTCTTGAGAGGAAACTCTCGTATCAGAGAACTATCATAGCTCTGTCGGATATTTTCATCAATATTTTTCAATATCAAAGATAAGTTAATATTTTGCTTATACGATATCATGTTTAATGTTCAAATAATATGTACGCCTTGGTTTAATATCTGGTCGTTCGGCCGGGGGCCAGGAATGGGGGGTCCTGGCCTCCACCAGTGAAATCGTGGATGTGGATACTTTTACGCAACTGTTTCTTCTGAGTGTCAACCAGTGGGTATTTATTTAACACCTCCGTAGTCCTATACCATGTTAAAGCTAGTGTTATGCTTTTTTGTTATTCCTATCGCCTAACTTAAATAAAATAGTATTTTTCTTCAATATCTACATATACCCTATATGAAAACTAGCCCTGATAATCATGACCTCCTACATATTCCAGACGATTTATTTTCTCGCTCAAAATAGAATAACGGTACCAAAAAGTAGCTCTGCATCCTAGCTCTCTGTGGTAGGGTTATGGAATGAAAGCATGTGATTTGACTTCGCGGATGGTCGGATGTTTTCATCAATATATTTTTAACTTTTCTGAATAAAATTAGTCAAACTTTTGCTTCAGATATCGATATATCATGTTTAATGTTAGTCTGATGCGTGCATGCAAGTCTGATGCTCTACTGAGTGAGCTACACGGGTAAGCTTCAAAAAACTTATTGAACCATACGCTGAGCGTGACTCGAGATTGACGGGGCCGCCGCGCGGTACGAGATTGTAGCACTGTAGGGATTTGTTAGGTCCAGGAAGGTGAGGGTTTATAAGGTTCATTTTACCTTTAAACGAGCTCCTAAAAACTAAAATAATGCTGTGGCTAATGCTATATTTGTTCTAATTTGACTGCCAATTCCCCTTGTAAAATGAATCGACAGTGAGTGCCGATCACAATCAACTCAAAGTGGGGCGATCGTCCCCTTGCCCCCCCCCCCCCCCTTGTTCCCCACTGGTAGTTCATCACCCCCACCGTAGTCTACACTTTACGGCCTCATTAACTCCACTTTACTTTATTATCGAATGTTGACCAAAAAGTGCTAAAAAGTGATTTCTTTTACTTAAAAATATCACTTTTGGCACTTTTTGTTTTTTTGTTCTACATTATAAAAAACTAAACATTTTTATGTCAAAATTAAAAATAAATCCCTAGAGAAGTGTCTTGAGATGATGTTGGTGCAATTTCAGCATTTTTTAACCAACAGCTGATTTTGCTACGTTTGCAATAAAATTTGGAGCCAAAAAAGTGTTGTTGTTTTTTGGTCAAAATTTAAACAAAATCTGAATTTTTAGTGAAATTTGATACAAAAAATGGACTCTCCGACTCATTACCTTTCCAAAAATGTTTTACTTTTTACTACATCACATTAATAGTTCAAACGTTACAGCGCTTGATAAATTACATAAATTACATAAAGAAATGTTGATTAAAAGAACTAAAATGTCCGTACTTTATTAATAGTTATGAATATGTTTTGCAATATTTTTATCACAACATCTCAATATTTTTGTCGTATTATTATCAGATATTCAACACAAATATGTAAATTGATCTATTTAATATAAAATGTTGTTTTATTAATAAATGTCAATAGGTATCAAGTGTGTTATGTGAATAACTAATACTGCAATAGTGGTAACATCCACCAACTTAGCATGTGTGGAACACTTTAAAACTACGCGCTTTTTGGTGAATATGTTGTAATACAGACTGTAACAAGCAAAAAAGTTATACAATTACAATTTTTTTTAATCCAATGTTAAAATCATGTAATGTAAAAATCGTTTACACTCTGTGTTAAGTTCCGTTTTGGCTACCAGAATCATTTTATTTGGTCTTTTTAACTACTTGCGTTTAAAATTTATGACTATTCTACTAAGTCGTCTAGAAATCGGGCTGGGCCACTTTCACAATATCATACAATATTGCTTGCATGAATTAAATGGTTAGGGTATCATGCAAGGAACATTAAAGAGAACAATATAATTCTTTTTCAAATAATTTTATTTCATTTGAATAAATAAATTATATTTGTAAAGACCTAACTTTCTTTGTAATACTTTTAATTCCATTGTTGTCTAACAAGAGCGCTCTACAGCCTCTACTGCTATGTTCCTGGTTCGATTCCATTCTTATTCATCCCAGTGGTTTTACCATTGATTAAACCAAAATGGCCCAGGTGATTTCATGACTACTTTAGACCATTGATCATACCTCTGCTTACCGACCATCGATTGTCATGAAACAAAGCTTATTTGAAAGCTAAGAAAATTCCCCTTACACGCCATTAAAACTCGAAACAGAATTCTACTGGAGATATTTGTAATATTTTGTTTTCAAAACTGTATAGCTCTTTTTGTAGCGTGCAACTAACTACACTGAGCCAAAAAAGAAACTTATAAAATTTTAACAGATCACCAAATAAAATTCTGTGCATGACAATGTACCAAATTTGGATACAATATTACTGCAATGTATTGCTTCAAATGGCAGTCAATAACCAATTGTTTGCTTCAATGACACAAGAGAAATCTGCACTGACTCAGACAACGGCTTGCATCAGAGGTCACAGCAAACAATTTCGGCAACATTAAGCTAAAAACATTTCATAGAGTCAAAACAAACAAACTCATATCCAAACTCATATCCAAACAAACAATGAAGTCATTAATAACGGGTATGTCCACCTCCAGCTTGCAGGCAAGCTGTGCATCTCCTTCTCATGCTTCCAATCAAGTTCCTGATGGTAGCCGGATAACATTGTTCCATTCTTCCTGTAGTGCTGCAATAAGTGTTTGTCTATTGACAGGTGGATTGTCTCTTCTTGATACACGTCGTCCAAGCTCATCCCAGACAATGCAGTAACTTCCAAGCTGGAGGTGGACATACCCGTTATTAATGACTTCATTGTTTGTTTAGATATGAGTTTGGTTTGACTCTATGAAATGTTTTTAACTTTATGTTGCTGAATTTTTTTGCTGTGACCTGGGATGCAAGACGTTGTCTGAGTCAGTGCAGATTTCTCTTGTGTCATTGAAGCAAACAATTGGTTATTGACTGCCATTTGAAGCAATACATTGCAATAATATTGTATCCAAATTTGGTACATTTTCATGCACAGAATTTTATTTGGTGATCTGTTAAAATTTTATAAGTTTCTTTTTTGGCTCAGTGTATATTGGGATTGTCTTGAAAACTTCATTAAGCATGAAGATGTGAGTCTACTCTTTATGATCAATGTGGACATTGACCATTTTTTTGAAAAGAAGTCTTTTTCCTGAGTTTGACTCACCTGTAAAGTAACCGATGTCAATTTATATGATTTTTTTTTTCTCAGATGGAGATAAGCAGATAATGAACATTTCTACTAGTGAGCGAAACCGACGGATCATCACTTTTGCAGTGCAGCGGGCCTTCACTTGGAACAAGATCCTAATGGAACAAACTAACAAACTATAATGAATCCCAGAAAAGCCGCAAACATTTATTGCCCGACAAAACTAATGTCTGCCTACAGAATTCTTATCATTTACGTCCCTGGATGAACAGTTTCGGTGTGCCAGAAAACCCTTGAAAACTTGCTATGGGATACTGACCAATTAACAAATTTGCTATGGGATACTGCAACCAATTAACAAATCTGCTATGGTCTCTATTTTTTCATGCTACGGCGAGACTTCACCTAATGTCAAAAGCTGTCAACCACACAATATAGCACCAGCAGAAGAATCTGAACTTCAGAACATGGACCTGCTGCAGCAACTTGATTGACAAGCTAAGTAGATTTTGTTTCTGATACTGTATCGTATTGCTTTTACAATCTTGGTGCTGCGGCTCAGGTGCGCGCAGCTCAGGTTGAGATGTGAGACACTACAGGGTGAGTCAAAAAGACTGCAATAGTGGAAAGAAGCCATTTTATTTTCAAAACCAAAATGAATTTTAAAACTTTTTAAACGTTGCAAGAATGATGTATTTAATCCTAACTTTGTGTGACAAAATGAAGTCAATATCATTTTCCGATTGCCTTTGGTGAACCTTTTGACCAGTGCACCTATTTCACACGTTTGTCCACGAGATACCAAAAATATGCATCAGATCGCAAAACGTGTCTCCCATTCAAATTTGGAAACTTGAGTTCATTTGTGATGTTATTGGAATTTGATGCATCCTTTCTTGTTTACATGTGAGTTAGCATAATCAATAATAATCATACCCATGCTGTGAAAGCGTATAATGTTCTAAATTTTAATAAAAAACTAACATTTTCCATTTTTTTGTTGGCGGGATATTCAAATATGAAAATGCAATGTGTGCCATTTTAAACGAAAATCACTGTGCTCGTGGACAAACAGGTAAATTTGGTTGTGCAGCAAAGAGGGTCACCAAAGACAAACGAAAAATGCGATCGACTTCATTTTTTCACACAAAGTTAGGATTAAATACATCATTCTTGCAACAATTAAAAAGTTTTAAAATTCATTTTGGTTTTGAAAACAAAATGGCTTCTTTCCACTATTGCAGTCTTTTTGACTCACCCTGTATTTTGAGAAAAACGTCATAATAATAAACGTTACCCGGCGGAACGCAAAGATCGCGGGAAATAACGGAATCCAAAAAGAGCTCAAATACGCCTATACATGTAATTAATTTTGTCGACCCATTATAAATGCTCAAATAAGGAAAACATTACACTTTAAATGTTCTGATTAAGATATCTCATCAATGGATATCAAAATTATATATTTTGAGGGTTGGATGCATACATCGTTCAAAATATATCAATGGAAATATCTAATGATTAGATACTTACTCAGAACATTTGAAGTGTACATGTTTTTCCCATCTGTGCGTTTATAACGGTTTGACAAAATAAATATGAGTATGGAAATTAGGAATTTCAATTGTGTGTCAATCCCCCCCCCCCCCCCCCAATGAATTAATTTCAGTTTTGATATAGTCGATGGCTTTTATATAAATTATATGTAGGTTGGTAAAAATGCTTCTGAAACCTTATTCAAATCCTTTAATATTCCAGAATGAATTAAATGGTAATGACGAGAACCACATACTACAATAATTTGGTTCTTCGCAAATACCAACCAACAACAACTGCTTAACTGAAAGGTTTGATCCCATGGTCGCATCAACTAGAACATTCTCCTTATAGAAATATCAGCAAAAGAAGACAAAGCTGTACATCAACCAACAATAACGCACCATGACCCTGCACCCATGTGACCCCTACAAAGGTGTTAGAGAGACCAGACCAACATTAGAGGTAGGAAATGAGTATCATTTAGAAAATACAATTATAATAGTTTCAGAATTATCAAATTATATTGGATTGGTTCAGCACATTCAATGACAGATTGTTAAAGGCCCAGCCTTTTGGACATCCAGTATGCCTCCTCTAAAAGGCACACTGATAGATCCTCTAGGAAGATAGATCCTTCAGATGGATCCTCCAGACGGATCCTCCAGATAGATCCTCCAGATGGATCCTCCAGATAGATCCTTCAGATAGATCCTTCAGATGGATCCGCCAGATGGATCCTCCAGATGGATCCTCCTGATGGATCCTCCAGATGGATCCTCCGGATGGATCCTCCAGATAGATCTTCCAGATGGATCCTCCAGATGAATCCTCCAGATAGATCCTCCAGGATCCGCCTCAATTCTTTTGAGAAGTTGTTCATTTCCCATAATGTAGGGTAAAGTGGGGCATTAATAACCCATTTTTCAGTTGTCATCTTATCAAGGGGATATGTTTATTGGATTGCTTGTAAATATGTTCAGCTTTATGTCAGAAAATAATAACAATCTATTCTATTTGTGATACCATGATTTATATTCAGTGATGTCACAAGGCTCTTATTACCCCACTGGGGGCATTAAGAACCATCATGTTAGACTGACTTAGCGATCATTTCGGAACCATTTTTAGTATTCAAGGTTCTCCTTAAACATAAGATTGTCTTCATTTGTTTGACACAGAATTAGTTATTATAGGCCATCTAAAGGCAGTGAATGTGTTCAAAATCCCATCTTTTGATCCAGGAATCCCGGGCCTCCCGACACACATGGCAAATGTCAAAAACAGTTTGTAAACGGCACAATGGATCCAGCGTCATCCAATGTCCTTGCCTCTGCATTCCTCGCACAAATGACCTAATACAGGGTTATTTCCCCGAACTCATCCTGTTTCTGTACTTAGTTTGACAATGTTTGATGACATACCATTGTAAGAGATGACGCATGTTGGTCACCTTTGTCATGCTTGTCATGGAAAACAAATTACGTGGGGCATTAAGAACCTACAGACATCATACAAAGCATAATAAACAAAGAATTTATGAATTTTAAAGATAAAACGACTGTTAACACGAAATCAAGTCATCTAATGCGACTTGGGGCATTATGAATCACTAACATTAAATGTCCGCTCAGTAAAGAAATCTTAATAGAATGTCATCAATTATCCTTCGTGAAATATTCATATTGATACCCAAAAATAACTCGCAAATCAAACAACATCTAATATGTGGATATTTCTTCATTAATGTGTATCCTGGTTTGTGAAGCTCCGTGGACAAGTCTGTTTTGCTGAAGTAATGTTTAATAGACCATATCTTGAAAACCACCCAACCAAAATAAAAAAATAAAATTCAGGGTAGATGCTCCATTACCCATTCTTTATAATAAAATTAAAAAACACAGATATCAAATTACAGGAAGTGGAAAAATATCACTTTCATTTTGGGTAAACCTTTTTGGGGTCACCCTGTAGAGCTTAATTTGCAACCGTCCATGTAAATGTCACGAACTTGATCATTTGTATAAGTACAGATCTACAAAACAAATTAGAAAAATCATACAGAAATACATCAATCGTAAGTGCATGTAGAAATGTGCACTTTGATCACCCTATACGAAGAATCTTTGGCCTAAGTAACAAATCGAGGGCTCATAACCACAAGTAGTGGAATCGCTTAACGAAATTACGTTTACAGATCGGATACAAGCACCAAAGTTTGCACGAATCTTTATTAGGTCAAAACAATTGATTTTGGAAGGGGTGCTCATTTGGTGGATGATTGGAACCTAAAATGGCAGCTAAAAATTAAAATGGCGTCCATATATTACACATTAAATGTTTAATTGCAGTCAACAATATTTGATTAGTGTTAATAATGTACTAGTGTGATACAAATATAATACGGATACACTAAATTGATCAAAATTACAATATGGCCGGCAAAATTCAAAATGGCGGCCGCTTGATACCTATTGTATAAATCAGGAATAGTTATTATGTCGCCTACATATATATGTTACGAAATTTTTTGACAGGAATTTTGCGATTGTAAATTCTAAAAAATATGACCAAGTGGAGCTTCAACAAGTTGGTTACTAAAATGTGGCGCATCAGTAAATCTAGCTGAGAAAGCCTGGTATAAATCAATGATACATTTTATATAAAGAGTAACTCTTGACAAAAGGAATGTTGTGGTCGATGTGTTTTAATTGATAGAAGATATTTGAAGATGGTAATTATCCAATATGGCCGCCAACGAAGATATAATTGGTCGGTGATGTAAAATTTGCTTTAAAAACGCATTATTTTGTGCTGATATTTCTGGGGATATTTATATTTGTGTGTGGTTCATCCACTAAATGCAAACAGTTATCAATTAATTGGCTGGCAGTCATCAGGTCTAAACAATGTCTGCCTATTCTAATACAATGAGAACATTGACGGCATCTTTATTCTTGATTTTTCACTATTTGGCACATTTACATTTACAAATGCCAGTTCATTCATGATTTATAAGACCTGCGGGTGCATATTGAACAGTTCCATCTTTTATACACATTTTGATGTATCTGATACCATGGGGATAGTTAATCAAACCGGATTCCAAACACCGTTTGTCTGTTTCCATCTAAATTTTCCTGGAGTAGGTACGTGTTGTCTCGTCCGGTTACTTGTAGCCCCTCTACCCATTTGATATATGTCCCGATTTGAATGTTGAAGAAGTTCATCCCGCAATAAAAATGAGCTTTGTTGGTATTAAACAGCATATCGTCTGTTGTTTTCCTATATTGAATTTTCCAAAACATGTTAATACCTTTGTTGGAGGTAGTCTCGCAAGTGCACCTGGCCTGTTACAAAAAAAAAGGTAGCCCTTCCTTCGTCGTATGCTTTCCAAGTACATACGTCGTAAGTTTGCCCTTATGACCATTGGACCAATGAAGTCGTATCACAATCCGTCAAATGCGTGGAACATTTGCAGGGCTTTGGACTTCGGTTCTCCTCTTTACGCGCGCGTAATTTTTATTTTCTTGTAAACGCTATGGTACTTATGTAAATAGCGTCCTAAATACCCGTTTGTTGTTGTTGTTGTTGTTGTTGTTGTTGTTACCCATACCGAACGCGAATGTGAAGTGAGAATAAGCTTTACCATAAGTTGTGCCTAACTGTAATATCTATCTGGAATTGCTTAAGTAGTGACATAACCAGATTGTCAAGGAGCAAATAAATGCATACATTGACTATTAATGGTATAATAAAAGAAAGGCCCTCTGTCCACCCAGATGAATCTAACGGATCTCTAGTTCGCTTTTAAAGTGCAATCTCTGTGTGCAGTCCACGAAGCATGTTAGTTCACTGTCGTTCTTAAATAAAAGTATCTGCCAAATGGGTTTGGTAATGATTTTGTCATTTGGCATTCTGGTACCGCAAAAGACGGAAATTTATTGGAGCAACTGTACATTCGCATAGTTGTCAGGTAGATTGAGCTATTTGTCACTGGTTTCCTGTGTGGATGCTTGAAGTAGTGGTCTCATATTGCTAAATTTAGTCTTTGTTGGAAATTAGAAACCCATAGGAACGACTGTGATTCCATTAGGGCCTGTTACTCCAAAATATTCCCATGGAGCAGCTCGTCCAGTAATTACTTGAGCTAGCAGGTAACGAATCATAATAATTATCATATTTATGGGTTGAGAATACATTTCATCAAAGCTTTTTAGTGTTATTTATTGCAGCGGCCATTTTGGATAGCGGCCATCTTTTAATCTTGTGGTTGAATGTTACATAGCCTTAATATCTAGTATATATAAACATAAAATAAACATAAAACATTATTATTTCGGGACTTAACGTATAAAATCGTTGTATCAATATAGCCGCCATGTTGGATTCAAAAATTAACTTTTGATAACCAACAAAGCGTATCAATATGAAATCATTTTACTGATATAATACATCCTTCAAGTATTTAGACTGTGATTAACAACATTTTATTGTCTTTTGCAACACGATATTTTATGGGAGCAGCAATTTCTGACATGAGCACCCACCCCTTCTAGATTCACGTGTCATAACCTAAAGAAGAATATATCATCATGGTTTGCTTGTATCCGAGAAGTAAACGTAATGGCCAAAATTGCCCTTAAGCGATTCCACTAAAGGCCTATCTCCATTTTGACCATTTTGAGAAAAAGACTATTGAAGATTTGTAAACTTCGGAAGATGGAGATGAGGCCTTGTGGTACTGCCTATAACTTTGATAGGGGTTGTGTTATGGAGATAAGGTTGTGTGTTACTGGAAAGAGAATTTCTTTCTGAAAAAAAATCTCATTAATGGGACGCACATACACAACACGTTCTGTGGATATTAATCAATACAAATTCCTTTTAAAAGGGAAAACCCAGATTCAAGTAAAATGGCATGTGCAAGGAGTTTTAACTATGGGAAAGTAATCTAAGTCCAGCATTGTGTGTTTTGATGATTGGATATGACTTACATAAATAGAACATTGAAACGGGCGCTGCATTCTGCAATACCAGTTGCCCTATTATATCCACCATTCCTTGCTAGCAAATACATACAGGGTGAGTCAAAAAGACTGCAATAGTGGAAAGAAGCCATTTTGTTTTCAAAACCAAAATTATTTTAATTTTTTTAAACGTTGCAAGAATGATGTATTTAATCCTAATTTTATGTGAAAAAAATGAAGTCGATCGCATTTTTCGTTTGTCTTTTGCTGCACAACCAAATTTACCTGTTTGTCCACGAGCACAGTGATTTTCATTTGAAATGGCACACATTGCATTTTCTTATTTGAATATTCCGCCAACAAAAAAAATGGAAAATTTCAGTTTTTTATTAAAACTTAGAACATTATACGCTTTCATAACATGGGCATGATTATAACTGATTATGCTAACTCACATGTAAACAAGGGATGCATCAAATTCCAATAACATCACAAATGATCTCAAGTTTCTCGAGTTAGGATTAAATACATCATTCTTGCAACGTTTAAAAAGTTTTAAAATTCATTTTGGTTTTGAAAACAAAATGGCTTCTTTCAACTATTGCAGTCTGTTTGACTCGCCCTGTATATTCTTCCTATAAATCCCATAGCAAAGCATTGATTATACCTAATAATGATTCATGAAACCATCAAGAGTGTTTCATTGCTCTTTGTACATGTAATTAATGCACGCGGAGTTATGAGCAGACTTTCTCAAAATGTTCGACACCAAGTGATGGTGCTAGCGCTTTTCCCCTTCCCAGTTTTTGATGATATAACAGAGTAATAATTTCAATGTATTCTATGATATTCAAGGAAATTAAACATCGGGAAAAGATAATTAAAAGATAATTAGATACAGAGTGTAACACACAACCTTATACAATTTTAAAAAGCGGAAACCGATCAAATTGAATATGGCCGATAAAAATCAATAGCCAATTCTCAATTGCGGAAAGGCGATTTATCACGTTTTACCATTTATTCCTGTTTATTTTCTTTCAGTATTCGACTGATTACGTGTGCTGGACATAGGAATTGAGTTGACGTGTGATCGGCGGTGAAGATCCAACATAATACTGACTGCTTTGAGTATTGGGAACATTGAGGAGCACATATAATTTTAAAGAATTGGTGGCAACTGGGTGCCCCACAATTTTGTCATTAGCCGCGCCTCTAGTACATTCTTTTGATTTTTGAGCATCGGTAAATGTTGTAGGATATACATATAGTGGTAATCTAAAAGGTTTGGTATTATTATTATTGGTATTGGATATTATGTACCAAACCTTTTAAATTACCACAGAGATGCTAATTCTTCCCATTTAATCAATGGTGTGCATTTGTTTCAAAATGCTAATTAAATTTCCCGCTGATTTTATTCGATGATATTTCATTTTAGAAACGCGCTCGTGATTATTTTTTGAGTCGTATTCAGATTAATTCATTCTTAATCCAAGTTCTCAATCAATGCGTCATCAGTCAAGATAAAAAGAAATTATAGGCCTACATAATGTACTAGATATTATCACTACTACCCGTAACCCTTCATTCACTCACTACTAACAGATTTGGGGTTGCACTATAATTTATTGGGTAAAAGTGTATGCAGAGCTTGGTTATCATGCATGCCTCTGATGCCTGAACTCTGCTGCCACTGAAGGGTAGTAGATAATATCTAGATTATGGAGTTAAAGAAGAAATGAAATGAGAACAAATTCCCCACCATCCATATCGGAATACTTCCAATCAAAGATGGATACGATTCAAAAAGTATTTGTATTAAATTGCTTTTCGGATAAAATTATATCAATGTAAACAAATGGAATATTTATCAACTGGCAAATATCATCAACCAAATTGTTCAAACATCATAATCCGGGTTATTGAGATTTTACAAGCATAATCCAGATTTCTGTTTCAGATTAAATAAGTTGGCATAAAGATGTAATAATTTTATGTATACATACGACATATAGCATATGTTATATCGTCAGCCTGCTTCGATAATTGCCTAACTCACTTTTCAGCAAAATTGAGTTTTTTGCATAAATCATGACTTCATTACATTATGCACATGCTGTTATAATAATAAGTCATTGACCAATCAAAAGTGTTGATAAATGAAGAGCTTTGTTGCAAAAGGGCCACCAGACCACTCCAACATGTTACTCATTTTGCATTATTGAATTTGCATTGACAAATCCATGGAATTAATCAAATTATTGTATGGCTGTGTTCATCTGTTTCTATATGACTTGGATTAGTGCATCCATGCACGCCAATTGAGGCATTCATTCCACATAATGAATATCCATCCATCAATAATGCAAAATGAGTAACAGGTACACAGGTAACAGGTTTCATACTTTTGTTGTTTTCTAAGAACTAGAAAAAATGAGTTAGGCAATTATCGAAGCAGGCTGACGATATTCTTTATTAAAAGCATGAACCCCTTGTATGTGTCCTTTATTATGTGTCTTTAATTAAAATACCTGTTTTATAATGAAAAAAGATTTTTTAAATATAATTCAAATCTATATTAGCACAATCAGAATGCATATCGGAATAATCCGAATTTGCATATCAAGATCATTCATACGAGGGTCATTCAATAAGTTCTACCTCCTACCTCATAACTTTGCCAGTCGTATGAAATATTCCACAATTGATCGGCTTGAATCTCAGCTACAAAATCATAGTAAATTGGTATGAATACTCATTGTACTTTTCTGGATATTCTGGATTTTGATATTTGTTTGATTTAGATTAGTCAAATTTAGATTAAATGAGAGCAATCCGGTTTATCCCAATATAAATTCGAATAATGAGGATTATAAATGTTAATAATCCAGATTATGCGAAAGATATTGAAATTTTGATCATGCAAATAACTTAATTTGAATAATCTGGATTTATGCAACTTAATTTGAATAATCCGGATTATGAAAATATAAATATGAAAAATCAGATTATGAAAACTTATATTAAGATAATTATAAACTTACCCCTCTGAAATGGCTATTCCATCAAAAAAACTCACCCCCTCTGAAATGGCTATTCCATCAAATAAAACTTACTCCCTCTGAAATAAGGCTGCTCCATCAAATAAACGTACCCCTCTGAAATGGGGCTGTTCCATCAAATAAAGTTACCCCTCTGAAATGGCTATTCTATCAAATAAACTTACCTCCTCTGAAATGGCTCTTCCTCAAATAAACTTACCCCCTCTGAAATGGGGCTGTTTCATCAAATAAACTTACACCTCTGAAATGGCTATTCCGTCAAATAAACTTATCCCTCTGAAATAAGGCTGTTCCATCAAATAAACTTACCCCTCTGAAATAGGGCTATTCCGTCAAATAAACTTACTCCCTCTGAAATAAGGCTGTTCCATCAAATAAACTTACCCCTTTTGAAATGGCTATTCCATCAAATAAACTTACCCCCTCTGAAATCGGGCTGTTCCATCAAATAAACCTACCCCCTCTGAAATGGGGCTGTTTCATCAAATAAACTCTGAAATGGCTATTCCATCAAATAAACTTACTCCCTCTGAAATAAGGCTGTTCCATCAAATAAACTTACTCCCTCTGAAATTAGGCTGTTCCATCAAATAAACTTACCCCTCTGAAATAGGGCTATTCCGTCAAATAAACTTACTCCCTCTGAAATAAGGCTGTTCCATCAAATAAACTTACTCCCTCTGAAATTAGGCTATTCCATCAAATAAACTTACTCCCTCTGAAATTGGGGCTGTTCCATCAAATAAACTTACTCCCTTTGAAATGGCTATTCCATCAAATAAACTTACCCCCTTTGAAATGGCTATTCCATCAAATAAACTTACCCCCTCTGAAATCGGGCTGTTCCATCAAATAAACCTACCCCCTCTGAAATGGGGCTGTTCCATCAAATAAACTTACCCCTCTGAAATGGGGCTGTTTCATCAAATAAACTCTGAAATGGCTATTCCATCAAATAAACTTACTCCCTCTGAAATAAGGCTGTTCCATCAAATAAACTTACCCCTTTGAAATGGCTATTCCATCAAATAAACTTACCCCCTCTGAATGGGACTGTTCCATCAAATAAACTTACCCCCTCTGAAATGGGGCTGTTCCATCAAATAAACTTACTCCCTAAGGCTGTTCCATCAAATACACTTACTCCCTCTGAAATTAGGCTGTTCCATCAAATAAACTTACTCCCTCTGAAATTAGGCTGTTCCATCAAATAAACTTACCCCCTTTGAAATGGTTATTCCATCAAATAAACTTACCCCCTCTGAATGGGGCTGTTCCATCAAATAAACTTACTCCCTCTGAAATGGGCTGTTCCATCAAATAAACTTACTCCATCAAATAAACTTACTCCCTCTGAAATTAGGCTGTTCCATCAAATAAACTTACCCCTCTAAAATAGGGCTATTCCGTCAAATAATTTTACTCCCTCTGAAATAAGGCTGTTCCATCAAATAAACTTACCCTCTGAAATGGGGCTGTTCCATCAAATAAACTTACTCCCTCTGAAATAAGGCTGTTCCATCAAATAAACTTACTCCCTCTGAAATTAGGCTGTTCCATCAAATAAACTTACCCCCTTTGAAATGGCTATTCCATCAAATAAACTTACCCTCTCTGAATGGGGCTGTTCCATCAAATAAACTTACTCCCTCTGAAATGGGCTGTTCCATCAAATAAACTTACTCCATCAAATAAACTTACTCCCTCTGAAATTAGGCTGTTCCATCAAATAAACTTACCCCTCTGAAATAGGGCTACTCCGTCAAATAATTTTACTCCCTCTGAAATAAGGCTGTTCCATCAAATACTCCCTCTGAAATGGGGCTGTTCCATCAAATAAACTTACCCCCTCTGAAATAAGGCTGTTCCATCAAATACTCCCTCTGAAATGGGGCTGTTACATCAAATAAACTTACCCTCTGAAATATGGCTGTTCCATCAAATAAACTTACCCCTCTGAAATAGGGCTATTCCGTCAAATAAACTTACTCCCTCTGAAATAAGGCTGTTCCATCAAATACTCCCTCTGAAATGGGGCTGTTCCATCAAATAAACTTACTCCCTCTGAAATTAGGCTGTTCCATCAAATAAACTTACCCCCTCTGAAATATGCCCGTTCCATCAAATAAACTTACTCCCTCTGAAATAAGGCTGTTCCATCAAATACTCCCTCTGAAATGGGGCTGTTACATCAAATAAACTTACCCTCTGAAATATGGCTGTTCCATCAAATAAACTTACTCCCTCTGAAATGGGCCTGTTCCATCATATAAATATGAATGGCTATTCCATCAAATAAGGCTCTTCCATCAAATAAACTTACCCTCCTTTATTTCAGAGGGAGTAAGTATATTTGATGGAACAGCCTCATTTGTAATTTATATTAGCATAATGTTATTACTAGTACCATAATCCGGATGATTCAAATTAGCATAATCTCGATTATTCATTTTTCCATAATCAGGATTACTCAAATTAGCATAAGCTCGATTATTCAAATCCATTTTTGCAGAATCCGGATTATTCAGATTTATATTTTCATAATCCAAATTTAAATATATATTTGTATAATCCGGAACATTCCAATTTGTTTAATCCGGATTATGCTAATATAAATTATAAATTATAAATTATTCAAATTTATATTTAGCATATTTCGGATTAATCTAAATATATATTAAGCATACTCCGGGTTATTCAAATTTATATTAGCATGTATGGTTTGTTGATTATGCAAATTTGGATTATTCCGATTATAAAAATGCTAATATAAATGTGAATGAAAATATATTTACATTACAAAACGGGTAGACACATAATAAAGGGCACACAAGCGATTCATGCTTTTAATAAAGAATATAACATACTAATAACCCCCCCCCCCTTATATGCATACATATAGTTATTAAATGTTTATGCCAACTTATTTAATTCGAAACAGTAATATGGATTAGGCATGTAAAATCTCAATAACCCGTATTATGATATTTGAAAAATGTGGTTGATGATATTATGCTATTTGTTTACATTGATACAATTTTAACCGAAAATCAATCAATCAATTTAATACAAATACTTTCTGAATCGTATCCATCTTTGATTGAAAGTGGTGGGGAATTTTCTCAATTTTATTCTTTCTTTCACAATGTCTTGAACTCTATCTAGAAATTATCTACTACCCTTCAGTGGCAGAGTTCGGGCATCAGAGGCATGCATGATGATTAAACTCTGCATACATTTTAACCCAATAAATGATAGTGCAGTGCAACCACAAATATGTTAGTAGTGAATGAAGGGTTAAGGGTAGTATAGCGATAATTTCTAGTACATTATGTAGGCCTATAATAATGATTTATCTTTATCTTGCCTGATAACGCATTGATTGAGAACTTGGATTAAGAATTAATCTTGTTAATCTTTTTAGTCATCGTTTCTGAATACGACTCAAAAATAATCACGAGCGCGTTTCTAAAATTAAATAAAATGCCAAATCAGCGGGAAATTTGATTGGTATTTGAAACTCGTGCACAACATTGATTAAATTGGAAGAATTAGCATCTTTGTGGTAATTTAAAAGGTTTGGATTACAACATTTACCGATGCTCACAAATCAAAAGAACCACCACCAGGCGCGACTACTGACAACATTGTGGGGCACCCAGTTGCTACCAATGCTACCAATTAAAAAGTATGTGTCGAGGGTTTAGTGCAACAAAGGGCTATCTGAATTTCCGTCATTTTGAGAAAAAGTGAATTAAAGATTTGTACCATCATTGTCACCTTATGGTTTTGACAAGTTAAAAGAATTCCTATTCAAACCTTTTTTAATTAGGTGAATTTAATAATAATTAGGTTCCTGATCTTGTGCAGATCATTTTGATACAAAAATCTCATTATGACCAAAAATGCAGATAGCCCTTTGTTGCACTATACCCCCGATGTGTTCCATAATGTTCCCAATATTCAAAGCAGTCGGTATTATGTTGGATCTTCACAGGCAATCACACGTCCAATCATTTTCCATTCAAAATGCCCAGCAACCAACACACGTAATCAGTCGAATACTGAAAGAAAAGAACCAGGAATAAAAATAGTCAACGTGAGGAAATAAATAAATCACATTTTCGCAATTAGGCCAAGAAAAATAATAAGTTGTGTTCAGCGAACGTAAACACTTCTTTTTTATTTAAATTTTATTAAAAGTGTCTAAATGTTACTATTTCTTGCTTGAAATGAATAAGTAAGCTTAAATAAATGTTTTTTAGACTATTGTCGCACTAGAAACATTAGTTAAATTGACATATGGGCCTATATCAATTTTGTCTTGACATAAACCATATAATTTCAGCCAAAAAAAAGAAAAAAAGAAATTGGAACAAATATATTTTTAAGAAAAAAAGAGGATTTCCGACCGACCACCCACCCGATTTTTAATTTTTGGCACTTGAGGGCAACACAACTTATTATTTGTCTTGTCTTTTTCATAGAGCACTTTTGTCAAGGATTTGCTGAATCTACCATTAAAAAATGCATTTATTTCATTCATGATTTAATTAGTTAGTTTTATTTATTTATTATAAACAGACTGCAACAATAAATATAAAACATTATGTATCCAAGCAAGGAATAAATGATACAATGAGCTGATATTTCCTAGTACAAAATATTTGGTTAGGCACAACAACAAAAAGTTTGTCTCAGAAACATTTTGCATAAAAGCTAAGTGATGTGCGATTGTTTTAATTTCTATTTTATTTTAGAGAATTGGGTATGAGGCATGCAATTTTCAAACAAAATCCCATCGCAACGCGTAGAGCTACGTGCAAAATCCCATCGCAACGCGTAGAGCTACGTGCTAAAGCCTATTTCACATACCAATGCGTGCGGGTTTCTGACAAACTCTTTTTTTTTCATTCGCGAAACCAATTTAGTTGGGAGTTTAGAATTATAGGTCAATATAAATGCGTATATGTGTTGTTTCGAGATAAATTGGAAAAGTCAATGCATACGCGCTGATGTTGATGGGTGAAAATGGCACAAACCGTAGGGGAGTGCTATTGTGAGCTTATCAACATTTCCCCAAATGCATTTATTTTGTTCATTGCTTTTTATGTCAAATTTGCCTGAAATGAGCTTAATGTTGTCCGAAATTAAACATTTCAGATCAATTTTAAGCTAACAACATTTTCAATTGTTTGGGGAGGGGAAAATGGAAATGTGTTACAGTCTGTATTTAATTATCTTTTCCGTCATGTTTAATTTCCTTCAAAATCATAGAATACATTGAAATTATTACTAATCCTCAAAAAAACGGGGGAGGGGGGAAGCGCCAGCACCATAACTTGATGTCGAACATTTGGAAAGTCTGCTCAGAACTCCGCGCGAATTCATTACATGTACTAAGAGCAATGAAACTTAAAACACTCTTGCTGGTTTCATTGATCATTATTACGTATTATCAATGCTTTGCTATGGGATTTATATAAAAAGTATGTATTTGCTTATGGTCAACTGATATTGAAGAATGCAAAAGCACATAATGGAAATGATGTTTAATTCATCAATTGCGCCCGTTTAAATGTTCTATTTATATTAGGTCATATGAAACTGGTCAAATCGATAGGAAAGTCATCGCTTTCCACATAAGTTTTTTAAGTGCATCCGATTAAAACTGACATTATAAGATATACATATTTCAAGTTGTAATTTATACAGAAAGTATGAGAATTTATATAGAGTGTAACATAAAAAAATTATACATTTTCCGATTCACCCGTACCAGAGTCGGCTTTTGTCTTTGTAATGTAAAAAGAAGGTATAATATAAGGCTTTCAGTAAAAAATCAGTCAGCCAATAATTTGGCGTTAAACATGTTTCAAAATCATGTATACAATTAATGTAAACTGTTTTGGAAGACAATTATGTCATTTAATACATGTTCTGAATTTTAGATGAGAAAACTGAAGAAAAGCAATAGTGCAAGATTTGCTACTTAAGCCAACAATTCTTCGTATAGGGTGAGCAAAATGCATATTTCTACTTGCACTTAGGATTGATATCTGTATGATTTTTTATAATTTGTTTTGTAGATCTACATGCAGACATGTATAATTAAGTTCGTGACATTTACATGGACGATTGCAAATTAAGCTTTATGATTTCAGATGGTTAGTAGGGTACAGCGAGTATCAATATATATCAATATTTCATGAAGGAAAATTGAAATTCTATTCGATTCCCCGCGTAGGATTAGATGACTTGATTTCATGTTAACAGTAATTCTATCTTTAAAAACTCATAAATTCTTTGTTTATTATGCTTGGTATGATGATTGTAGTTTGTTAAATAACTTATCTATGTAACTTGTCTATGTGATGTAATGGTATACTTAGAACCCTATATTAGGTTATATGTGGTTCTTAATGCCCCACATATTTTTTCTATGATAAAGGTGACCAAAATTCGTCATCTCTCACAATGGTGTGTCATCAAACATTGTCAAACTAAGTACAGAAAAAGGATGGAGTTCAGGGGGAGGGGGAGCTGAAGATAAGACTGTAGCAAAAAACCGAAATCAATAAACATTGTATCAGGTAATTAATGTGCAAGGAATGCAAAGTCAAAAGGAGATTGGATGATGCAATATCCATTGTGTCGTTTACAAACTTTTTTTGACATTTGCCATGTGCCGGGAGGCCCGGGATTCCTGTATCAAAATATGGTGATTTTTTAAAAACACATTCACTGCCTTTAGATGTCCTAGAATAACTCATTGTGTCAACAAATGCAGACTAGACAATCTTTAAGAAGAACTTCGAAAACTAAAAAAGGTTCTGATGATCAGTCTAACAGTGGGGTATTGGAACCTTGTGACATCACTGAATATAAATCAAGGTTTCACAAATAGAATAGATTGTTATAATTTGATGACATATAGCTGAACATATTTACCAGCAACTCAATTTACGTATCCCCTTGATATGATGACAACTGAAAAGGGGAGTTCTTAATGCCCCCGCTTTACCCTACATTTATGTAAAATAAACAATTTCTCAAAAGAATTTAGGGCTCTCTTCCTGGAGGATCTATATCAGTGTGCCTTTTTTTAGGAGGTATACCGGCTGTCCAAAAGGTTGGGGCCTTAACAATGTGTTATTGAACCAATCCAATATAATTTGATATTTCTGAAACTATTACTGGGAGAAGCGGGGTGTGCGCCCTATGGGCAGGTTCGCCCACCACGTGATTCTCATTTTTGCGGCCACTGGTTGAATTTGGCGAACACACAAGTATGTTGCAAGCTTCCCACATTAAAGTGACAGATCACCGTAACATGTTTGTCAACTTATCATCCAAAGACCAGTTTTGCCTCGCAAAAGTGAATTTTCTTCCATTTTTCATATTGATTTTTTTCCAAAACTATTCGCAGAAAAGGTTTTAATGTAAATTATCATTAGATAGGTATGGGATTTATTATGGATTTGATGCAGTTAACAATCCATCAATGTATGTGGGACATCCGTGGTAGGCCTATATGCCAATGCGCTATATGGGGAACATACGCCCTATGATGATGGGGCAGGTTCGCCAATAGGGATTTATATAGTTGTGATTTTGCATAATTTCAAAATTGTAATTTTCCTCTTACAGGATAATTGTAATTATTAGAGGAAAATATTTCAAAATGGGGTATTTCTTATTACTTTTAAATTTTGAACGAGTATGTTCCGCAAAAGTGCCCCCACCTCTATATTTTGGACCCCTAAATTTTATTTTGGAATAAAATAACGAAGAATAACGAATCTATATGTATTGGATATTATGGTACTTTGTGTAGCCTAATTCTGAGCCTAGGGCGAACTTGCCCCAGCCTATCGCCCATAGGCTGGCCTTGCCCCGCCCTATGGGCGAACCTACCCCGGCGTCGGGCATGTTCGCCCTTATGAGACACTTGTCTTTATCATTTACTTTTGCCTTTACAATAAGGCCTAAAGTACTGAGATCATGGTCTTATGTAGCCAATATATCAATCATTCACATGATAACAATAGGTCCATTTTATCTTTAAAATTGGCGTCTCTAGACCTCTTCAAATGAAAATGGGGCGAACACTTCACGCTCTCCCCTACATATAATATATATAATTGTATTTTTCTACGTGATACTCATTTCCTACCTCTAATGTTGGTCTGGTATCTCTAACACCTTTGTAGGGGTCACATGGGAGCAGGTTCATGGTGCATTATTGTTGGTTGATGAACAGCTTTGTCTTCTCCTAGTGATATTTCTATGAGAAGAATGTTCTAGTTGATGCGACCATGGAATCAAACCATACAATTAGAGCAGTTGTTGTTGGTTGGTATTTGTGAAGAACCAATGGGTGCAGGTTCATGGTGCATTATTGTTGGTTGATGAACAGCTTTGTCTTCTCCTAGTGATATTTCTATGAGGAGAATGTTCTAGTTGATGCGACCATGGAATCAAACCATACAATTAGAGCAGTTGTTGTTGGTTGGTATTTGTGAAGAACCAATGGGTGCAGGTTCATGGTGCATTATTGTTGGTTGATGAACAGCTTTGTCTTCTCCTAGTGATATTTCTATGAGGAGAATGTTCTAGTTGATGCGACCATGGAATCAAACCATACAATTAGAGCAGTTGTTGTTGGTTGGTATTTGTGAAGAACCAATGGGTGCAGGTTCATGGGGCGTTATTGTTGGTTGATGAACAGCGTTGTCTTCTCCTAGTGGTATTGCTATGAGGAGAATGTTCTAGTTGATGCGACGATGGAATCAAACCATACAGCTAGAGCAGTTGTTATTGGTTGGTATTTGTGAAGAACCAAATTACTGTCGTGTCGTATAGAATGTTCTCGTCATTATCATTTATTCTGGAATGATAAAGGATTTGAATAAGGTCACAATTGTACCAATCAATAGAATGTATATTATGAAAGCCATCGATTTTAACCAAACTCAACTTTATTGCATGACGCTTATTTCGATACAATGCTACCAGCTAATACATAAAAAACAAATTTGACACACAATTGAAATTGTACTCCTACTGTCCATACTAATATTCATTTTGTCAACTCATTATAAACGCGCATATGGGAAGAACGTTACACATTAAATGCTCTGAATAAGATATCTCATCATTTGATATTTCCATTGATATATTTTGAACGATGTGTGCACCCAACCCTCAAAATATATAATTTTGATATCTATTGATGAGACACATCTTAATCAGAACATTTAAAGTGTAATGTTTTCCCCATTTGAGCGTTTATAATGGGTCGACAAAATTAAATACGTGTGTGTATAGGGGTATTTGAGCTCATTTTGGATTCGATTATTTCCCGCGATCTTTGCGTACCGCCGCGCCAGGTGACGTTTATTATGATGTTTTTCTCTCAAAATCGTGTTTCACGGATCAACTTGAGCCGCAGCGCCAAGATTGTAAAAACAATACGATACAATATCAGAAACAAAATCTACTTAGCTTGTCAATCGAGTCGCTGCAGGTCAATGTTCTGATGTTCAGATTCTGCTGCTGGTGCTATACTGTGTGGTTGACAGCTTTAGACATTAGGTGAAGTCTCGTCGTGGCATGAAAGGATAGAGACCGTAGCAGATTTGTTGATTGGTCAGTATCCCATCGCAAGTTTTCAAGGGTTTTCTGACACACCAAAAGTGTTCATCCAGGGACGATAATGATAAGAATTCTGTAGGCAGACATTAGTTTTTGTCGGGCAAGAAATGTCTGCGGATTTGCTGCGATTCATAGTTTGTTCCATTAGGGTCTTGTTCCAAATGAAGGCCCGCTGCACTGCAAATTTTGTGCAAAAGTGATGACCCGTCGCTTTCGCTCACTAGTAGAAGTGTTCATTATCCGCTTACTTCCATCTGAAAAAAATGATATAAATTGACACCGGTTACTTTACAGGTGAGTCAAATTCAGGAAAAATACTTATTTTTAAAAAAAATGGTCAATTTCCAAATTGATCATAAAGAGAAGACACACATCTTCATGCTTAATGAAGTTTTGTTTTCAAGACAATGCCTAATTACACGCTACAATTATTACAACATATTCACCAAAAAGCGCGTTAAAGTGTTCCACACATGAATGAAGCTAAGTTGATGGATGTAAGCTCTACTGCAGTATTAGTTATTCACATAAAATAACAGACTTGATACCTGTTAACATTTATTAATATAACAATATTTGATATTAAATAGACCTAATTTACATATTTCTGTTGAATCTCTGATAATTAAAACGACAAAAATATTGAGATGTTGTGATAAAAATATTGCAAAACTATTGAGTACGGACATGTTAGTTATTTTAGTCAACATTTCTTTAACACCAAAAGCATGTAATTATTAAGTGCTGTAACGTTTGAACTATTATTGTGATGTATATAAAAGTGTATATTTTTGGAAAGGTAATGAGTCGGAGAGTCCATTTTTTGTATCAAATTTTTACTAAAATATTCTGATTTTGTGTAAATTTTGACCAAAAATCACTTTTTTGGCTCAAATTTGTTGCAAACGTAGTAAAATCAAATGCTGAAATTGCACCAAAATCATCTAAAGACACTTCTTTAGGGAAGTTTTAGTTTTGACATAAAAATATTTAGTTTTCTAATATTGAACAAAAAGTGCCAAAAGTGATATTTCAAAGTAAAAAATCACTTTGTTGGCACTTTTTGGTCAACATTCGATAATGAAGTAAAGTGGAGTTAATGAGGCCGTACAATTTAAGACTACGGTGGGGTAATCAACTACCAGTGGCGTAAAGGGGGCGATCGCCCCACATTGAGTTGATTGTGATTGGCACTGTCGTTTTACAAGGGGAATCATGGAATTGTATTCAGAAAAGTTGAAAAATATTGATGAAAACATCCGACCATCCACGATGTCAACTCATATGCTTTCATTCCATAGCTCAACCACACAGAGAGCTAGGATTCAGAGCTAATTGTTGGTACCGTTATTCTATTTTGAGCGAGAAGAAATCGTCTGGAATATGTAGGAGGTCATGATTATCAGGGCTAGTTTTCATATAGGGTATGTAAATCTTGAAGAAAAATACTATTTTATTGAAGTTATGCGATAGGTATAACAAAATCATAACACTAGCTTTAACATGGTACAGGACTACGGAGGTGTTAAATAAATACCCTCAGTTGGTGGACACTCAGAAAAAACAGTGGCGTAAAAAGTATCCACGACCTGGATCCCCTATTTCTCTCTGGTGGAGGCCAGGACCTCTACTCCTGGCCGAATGCCCAGATATTTATTCAAGGCGTAAATATTATTTGAACATTAAAACATGATATTTGTAGCAAAATATTGACTTATCTTATTGAGAAACGTTGATGAAAATATCCGACAGAGAGATCCTCTCAAACAGAGAGCTATGTGACTTATCTTATTGAGAAAAGTTGATGAAAATATCCGACAGAGAGATCCTCTCAAACAGAGATGAGCTATGATTCAGAGCTAGCTTAAAATGATATTCCTGAATTCCCGAACGTCTTAAAATTGGATAGAAATGGAGTAAAACCCCACCTCCTAAGATACTGATCGAGGACCTAGTCTAATCAGATGGCATTCTTGTTGCAAGGTTTCAACATTTACACTTAGCCTAGGTAGATGTTCCGATTGCTGGCCCGATTTTCAACTTGATGTTTTCTATTTTACATGGAAGATCCGGACGTCATCCTTGAAAATTGTCACATTCCAAAGTTTGAGTTGCATAGTAACTCCAATGGTTCTTATTTTAGAAGGACAAGGTCACACTAAACAATTGCCCATTGAGTTGTACACAAACTAGCTGGTGGTTAACCACCTTTGGCAGTTCACCACATTTTAGCCTATAACGTCTAAATGGAACTTTTCTGGCCCCTAAGATTTTACAAACATAATGCGAAAAATATAGGGATATTCTTTTAATATCAAAATCTGGATGTGAAAATAAAATCACCAAAAAGACCAAAAAAGTGATCGGAACATACACCTTTAACATGTAATGGTGGGAAACGTTGTGGGGATGGGAAGCAAGCTTTTCTTGGTCTCTGCGAGAAAAAAGAACAAGGCATTAATTGTTTTGCCGTTGATTTACATTGTAAAAATGATGGCTGCCCCTGTGCTTTTATTCCGTATGCATATACGACATAGCCGATTTTGGCTCCAATCACGTACTGATTGATGACTCTCAGCGAGAGTTCTGCTTCTCGAAAAGAAGTTCTGCTTCTTGAAAATAAAATGGCATTATAAACATTGGCCAGTATTTCTCTGTAAAATTAATACTTACGGATAAATGCTCCAGCTGATCATACCAAAACTCAATAAGTTACAGCATTGATCCACCAGCTTTGCAACAGTAAAAACATGACAAATTGATCAAGCGGCATACGATGAGATGTTATTGAAAATTCGCGCCAAATTGAAGTAGCGGATCAGACAATGCGTAGGGCATGCACGTAATTTCCGGGTTGTGATCAATATCTAGGCAGGTATCATAGCGACTGTGATTGTACAAAGTACACGCGATTTACACTCATTCACATTTTTAAGTGTGACCCAGCTAAAAGGCTGCACAATTCATCAAATATTCATCAATATTACGTATTGTGTCATTGTTTATTATATAAAAATATTAGGGTGGAAAACGGGGGGGGGGGGGGGGGGGGGGGCAAGAAAAACTAACAATTGGGGAGGGGAAATACAGGCGAAGCGCACACAGAACTGGCTTTTATTATTGTAAACCGATTTCCTGAAATTAGGTCAATTTGTTATGTAAATGAATTAGACAATTCTATTACGGTGAGCATTTTATCATGCAAAACATTGAGGGGATGATTGCCATAGGCGTGCGCAGGATTTTTTTACGTGGGGGGGGGGCTTAAAAATAAAAGTTCATTAAGTACGCACGATTGACTAATCAAAGCGGTGCGAATCACCGCTGTCCGCGGTAACGCGGACAGGGGGGGGGGGGTCTGAGGAGTCTGTAAAAAGAAAGGTTTAGAAAAACGTGCCTGAAGCCACCTTATTAAGCTTGAATAATAAATAAACAAAAAATGTCTATTATAATCACTAAAAAGGTCCAACAAACTGAAGCCATCTTGTTGAAATTGAATAACTCAAAATTAAAAATAAGTTCCCGCGGAGCGCGAATTTTTTTCTATATTAAGGGGGGGTCTTAAGGAAGTTTTTTATTGAATATTGTTAGTGCTGTAATTATTGAACTATGACTCAAATGTATATAAAAGTATACTTTTTTGGAAAGGAAATGGATCAGAGAATCCAAATTTGGTACTTTTTTCACCCAATTTTTTTGAACAAAGCTAACAAACATAAGTTTGAGTTAAAAATGCCCAAATCACTTGATGTTGATGTAAAGACACTAATGAAGGGACGATTTTTTTTTTTTACACTTTTTTGTCAAAATTTCAAAAAATATTGTATTAGGTTAAAAAAAAAAAAAGTCGTCCCTTCATTAGTGTCTTAACATCATTATAAAGTAATTTGGCCATTTTTTACTCAAAATATTTTTTGTTAGTTTTGTTCAAAACATTTTGGGTCAAAAAAGTGAATTTTGTGATTTTCTCAAAAAAATCTACTTTTTTGGTCAAAATTGACGAATTTGGATTCTTTGATCAATTTCCTTTCCAAAAATGTATACTTTTATATGCATTTGATTAATAGTTCAATAATTACAGCATCTTGTTCAAATTGAATAATAGAATATTTAAAACAAAGTGGCTATTGTAAAAAGAAAGGTTTAAAACGTTCCTAAAGCTATCTTGATAAGCTTGAATAATAAAACATTCAAATTAATTCGCGCGTAGCGCGCAAACATTTGTTATTTTTACACCGAACTGGTCCTGAAAACGTTCCTGAAGCAATATTGTTAAAAATTTGTTAATTTTTACACCGAAATGGTCCTGAAAACGTTCCTGAAGCTATCTTGATAAGCTTGAATAATAAAACATTCAAACTAATTCACGCGTAGCGCGCGAAAACTGGTCATTTTAACATTTAACACTAAAATGGTCCTGAAAAACGTTCATGAAGCCATTTTGTTTGAATAATAAAACAATGAAACCAATTCGCTCGAAACGCGCAAAAATGTATAGTTTTCTAACTAAAATGGTCCAGAAAACGTTCCTTAAACATGTTGCTATAAAGCTTGAAAAACATTGAAACCAATTCGCGCGAAGCACGCAAAAAATGGGCATTTTAACACGCGCGCAAAAATGTCTATTTTTTTCACTAAAATGGTCCAGAAAACGTTCCTGAAACCATGTTGTTAAGGTGTTTGGAGCACATAAGAACCTATTGAAATTTTTTGCTAAGATTGCGTATAAATGAAGTTCCATCGATGTGCAACTCATTTCTAAAATAAAAAATAGGGGTCACCGACTTCGTTTTTCCACGAGAATGATTATAAAAAACACTTTTTTCGAGCAAATTAACATAGAGGTCTATGGGAAATACGGATTTTTGTACACGTTTTGCTTCATAGCAAAAAAACTAGATTGAAATGTTATGCCGGCTTTTTTTTTAAAAGATGCGCAAGTATATGGCCTTTTCATTTCTTAAATAAAAAATGGGGGTCACCGACTTACTTTTTCCACAATTTAACGAAAAGTGTCCTTTTTTTAGTGTTCAAAAAAGTGCTGCCGTGGAATACCGCGTATGACGCGAAAGAAAAGGCGCTTCATTGCCTGCGTATTTATTTGTACGCGTGTTCAGACAAACGCCCACCCACCGCGCGCACCCACCCACCCACTACATACACAGACACTCCCTATTAATTCATGACAATGATAATAGCGTAACCTTACCGGGGGCGCTTGGGTATCTCCCTCCCAAAAAAATAATAAAGGTGATCCACCTTATTTTTTAGGTGTCAATCCGTCAGTGCTAATGAACGGGTATCCTAATAATAAGATGCAATGTTCCACGTCACGGTCATGTTCATCTGACCCGTTTATAAGCTGCTGTGTAAAAGGGATGTGTATGATTGATTGTTATATAAGGGAGTGTTCAGAAATGTGGTGGGGGAGGGGAGGGGGGAAACTTGCATTTGATCAGTGTCTTACCCTCTACCCCCTTTACAAACCGGAAAAATCCCCCTCCCATTAGTGCAAGACTTTTATGCCCCACTCGGTTCAGATTTGTATCATAGGCGTTAATCCCGGAGTGAAGAAGGGGGTGGGTGAATCGTTGGATCATTAGGAACAAAGCCACTCGCAAATACTATTCAACAAGTGAACTTGATTGTTTACATTTAGCCCAAGATCACAACGTGGCGTATCCAGGGAGAGCATCATGTCATGCCCCCCCCCCCCCCCCCCCCCCCACCAAAGAGTAAAAAAGAAAAGAAAAAAGGAGGACGAGGAGAAGAAGGAGGAGGAGGGGGGTGGGGTAAGTACCAGAGTAAGGATCATAGGCGCAGGCGGCGCAGATGTCGTGATGGGAGGGGGTGAGGTGGGACATTCAAATTCTATTTGAACATTAGAACATGATTGTTTGCTCAAATCCAAAACTTCAAAGATTTTTTTCATTGTCTTCTTTTCTTTCTGTACTCCCTATACCGGTGACGTCGGAAGCAAAAATATTTAGGGTGAGATGCTTTATAATGTTTCAACCTGTATACAAACAATGTGCGCGATATATACGCGCATAAATGTTCAGGTTATTTTAACTAAAATGGTCCAGAAAAAAGTTCCTGAAGCCATATATTGTTCAGCTTGAAAATAATGAAACATTGAAACTATTTCGCAAGTGCGCAGAAATTGGCCATTTTAAATGTTAACACTGAATGCCATGATGTTTGTTTGTTTGTTTGTTTGTTTAAACGGTTGGTCCATACGGACGACACGCTTGGGTCCTGAAGGGACCAGGCTCAAGCAAAATGCTCGGGCCAGGCTTAAAAAGCCTATAAGCATGCTGGCTGAATGAAATGATGTGATTTGGCCAAACCTTTGTGACCCTCCTTGAGTACTCAACACTTTTTGCCCCCCCCCCCCCCCCCCTTCGGCAAACTCAAGCTGTTTAGCCACCCCACCCCCTCCCTACACCCACCAACCCGCCCACCCAACGTATTTTTGAATATTCTCTAAGGATAGGCCTACATACGTTTGATCAACTGCACAAAAATGTTAAATCCTTTTTAGGTTTACCCAATAGAAATACGTCTATCTGTACGGGCGGAATCAATGACATACCTTATATAAAATAAAATACCATACAAACGCAAAGTTAAACCCGCATCTGGTCTTGCTCAAATGGGACTTTAGTGCGTACAAATACAATGATTAAAGATGTTCTGATCGCGGGCCGATTTTCAACTTGATGTTTTCTATTTTGCATGAAAGGTCATCCTTATAATTGTTGCATTCCAAAGTTTAAGTAGCCTAACTCCAATGGTTCTTATTTTAGAAGCGCAAGGTCACAGGAAATTTCCCCATTGAGTAGGGAGAGCGGGGCTAGCCCGCCCTTTAATTTTCAGGCTTGCTTAGCGGACTCATTTTACAAATTAGAAAGCTATCCTATTTCCAAATGAAAGCTACGTTTCTTAGCTACATACACCCCCATATCAGCAATCTAGAACTTTTAGTAAGTGCAGGAGTAAGGAAAATAACCAACAGGGCGAACTAACCCCACACTACTCACGCCGGGGCAGGTTAGGCAAAGCCCTTACCTTTTGAATGACTATAAAAGTTAGTACCATCGCTGTGATGTCTTTAGATTAATGCAACATTTTTAATGACAAATAATTTAACTTCCATTATCATGATTATTCAAAAACAATTAGGCCTATTCCAGATAACTCCTTATTTGAGATGTATCCGGAACTCCTTATTTGAGATGTATGCGGGTCTGAAGTTTTAATAGTTACTTTGCTATGACCGGTGCAAACAAATTACACCAGTCTGATACTTTTTCATCAGTCACGTGATGAGAAACACGTGGTGGGGACTCGCCCCGAGGGCGGACTAGCCCGCTCTCCCCCAGTGCATAAACTGGCGGGTGGTTAACATGCACATTTTGCAGTAATTCACCACATTTTAGCATATAATTTCTAAATTTGACCGGGAAGGACAGCTCAAACTACCTGGCTAAAAAGAGGTGAAGAAAAGGAAAGAAAAGGAATGGAGGAGAGAAAAAGGGGGGAAGAAATGGAAAAGGGGCCCATGTTTTTTTTAAAAACCTGCAAATGAAATTCCAATTTATTTGGTTTTCAAAATTGAATGTATAATGAAAGGGCTTCATAGCAGTATAAATAGACAAATGGAATTTCGGCGCATGATTTAACGATATAAAATATTAATAATAGGCCTAATAATAACCTTAGTTTATCAAAATGAATGACCCTGAGATTTTCAAATGTCTCTAAATTATAAAGGTTTATGAAAGTTTATCTGTAATGTCATACCACATTGATTAGTTATAACTGTTTACTCCGCAAAGTGTGACAATATACTTTGCAAAACAAGACTAACCCGTGGTTTTTCCATATCATTTTCTCTATAATAATTGCCAGCCGAAGCCCTTCACGCTCTCTTCTCGAGAAGTATAATTGCAGATTCTGATAGGTCGGCAATAGGCTATAATTATCCAACATCTGCTGAGAGGAGGGTACTGCATTATTCTGTGCTGTGTGTGCTATCGTCCCGGCACTCATCTCCTATATTGACTCGAGTACTTACTCCCTGACGACAGAATAGTCCGCTAAAACGGATAATTTTCAATGAGTTTTCGGCCGGTATCCTTCATTTTGAAGATTCCGCACAACTATTTTAACGTTACACGCTTATACGCGAGCAATCTTGCGCGTGGTCAATTTGAAATATGCGCGCGTCTCATAGTTCACGCAATCGTGAATTTAACGCACGCGTAGTGAAAAGAATGTCGCTTTCAAGATTTCGACAACATTTCAGCTGAAAGACAGCGCGTATTGAGGCGCGTGCACCAAACCCCTTAAGCTTGACTAATTAAACATTTAAACTAATTCGCGCAAAAAAATGGCTTGTTTTAAGGTGGGGAGGGGGGGGAATCGTCCCCACCGTGACAATTATTGGGGGCGTGCCCCCTCTCCGCTTGCACTGTCTAGGCATATGCTCGTTACCCTTCCTCCTTAATTTTCCTAAAACTCTCCTTGCTATCAATATTTACTTTTATTATAAAACACTCACATGGTTCAGAGCTAACGTAGAGATAAAGTGAGAGATACTATAAAAGCTCCCGGTCTCTCCGTATCCCTCCCTCCTCCCCTTCCTCCTCCTCCCATCTCTCCCCTCTTTTTCCCCCTTTGGGAACCCGGGGGCTTGACCCCCCCCCCCCTCCCCCCCCCCCCCCCCCCCCCCCCGGATATTTTGGGTGAAAACCTTTTATTTTGTTAATGTGTAATTTACTTTTTGGTGAAGTCGACTTGAAAAGATAATATATCTCACCATGACGACATCGCCTTTTGTAAAGTTGACTTTGCAAGATAATAAATCTAGCCATAACGACACTGATTTTTGTGAGGTCGCATTGGCAAGATAACATATCTCGCCATGATGACATCTACTTTTTGTGAAGTCGACTTGGCAAGACATATCTCACCATGACGATTTAATAAGGTTTTTACGTCGACATGGTAAGAAAGATTATCTGTCCATGTCGACATAATGCTGATATTATGTCTTCTTGTCAAGATATTATTATCTCGCCATGTCAAGTGGATGACACTTATATAAACGCTTCCGTAGTTTCCCGATCTTTTAACTATATTCTTTTATTATACATTAACAAAATGGAAGGTTTTCGCGCAAAATATCCGGTTACCTAATAATCATACACACATGGAGTGTATAGATTTCAAATGGAGTCACCCATGCCAATAATCCTATTTTGTTATTCACTCTCACTGTTGGAGGGGAAGATTTATAGGTAATGTCTTTCTCTTCCATAGCTTTATGTGGCTTGCACGGTGTATCTGAAAAATTTTACATGACAAAGATTGTCATTTCAACGATTCAAAGATTTTTAAAATCACATTGAAACTAAACTTTGTCATTGGAGTTGTGAAATCAACTGTAGAGTTCATGAGTTTATACAATCATTGACCTTCTACTATCGCATTGTTGATAAACGTCTGTTCAATATGCATGAACTGTAAGATTATTCATAGAACCCACACACATTGGTCAAGTAAAGGGTTCAACAAAAGAAAGTATACCACTTTGTTTATGTCAGTTTGAGTAACTTTCAATTTGTTTTTGTCCAAACAGGCTAGATAGGCATTTGGATGAATCTTTTAGGCATAATTTGATACCAAATTTTCCCCCTAACAACAAAGATAAACCATGATTAGCACCATTTAAAGGAAAATATCCCATTTTCAAAAGTCGCATTCCAAAAACCAGTTTTGCCTCGCAGAAGTGAATTTTCTTCCATATTTCATATTGATTTTTTTCCATAGATATTCGCAGACAGGGTTTGAATGTAAATTATCTTTAGGTAGGTATGGGATTGATTATGAATTTGATGCAGTTAACAACCCATCAATGTATGTATGATATCCGTGATATAGGTCGATGCACTTATTGTTTGTCATTGTTTATTGGAGTATAAATACTTCTTCATACTTGCTGAAATTTCCAAGACAATAACCTTATTCCACGCCATAATTACAACATATTAACGAAAAAGCGCGAAATCCAAAGTGTTCCAAATAATTATACCCCCATTTTCCATCGTAGGCATTGTGAATACCAAGACGCCATTGATTGACATATTCAAAATGTGTGCGTTAAACTTTTGCATTCATAGGTACCTTAAGTTGGAACAGATTTTAAATTTCACAGAAGTTGGGAAAATGCACATATCTCCCGTTTAGAATAACCAATTTGAATTAGAAATAAAATTTACGTTATAGCTAACAATGCATTCTTACTGTGCGTATCAATACATATATGAATTTTTGCATAATAACTGGTTTAAATCGGTAGGATCGAGACCTTGGTGTGCGCATCCAAAACAACCTTAAATGGGATGTCCAGGTGGACAGTACGTTGAAAAAAGCTAATTCCCGTTTGTTTATGCTTCGGACTTTAAAACGTTTCGGTTTCACCAAAGATGAGCTCAGTGTTGTATATAGTGGATATGTCAGACCAATTCTTGAGTACGCCGATGTGGTATGGCACTCAAGTGTTTCAGCTACGCAGTCTCAACAAATAGAATCAACTCAAAAAAGGGCATGCAGAATAATCCTTGGCCGTAATTATACTTCTTACGAGGATGCTTTAAACATTTGCAAATTTGACACCCTCTCTGGTAGACGTGAAGGGCACTGTCTTAGGTTTGCCGAAGGGCTTTCCAAATCAAATCGCACCAGTTCCCTAATACCGCCTACCAGAGGGGAGTGCCATGGTCGTATTTTATACGCAATAATAGTGAGATTTCTCAGCTGCCAGCCAGGACTAATAGGTTCAAAAACAGTCCTGTGCCGTTTTTTGTGCAGCTTTTAAATAAATAGGCCCAGGATTTTTCTGCACCCACTTCTATTTTTATAATGGTATTTGCTATATCGTCAGCCTGCTTCGATAATTGCCTAACTCACTTTTCAGCAAAATTGAGTTTTTTGCATAAATCATGACTTCATTACATTATGCACATGCTGTTATAATACCTAAGTCATTGACCAATCAAAAGTGTTGATAAATGAAGAGCTTTGTTTTAAAAGGGCCACCAGACCACTCCAACATGTTACTAATTTTGCATGATTGAATTTGCATTGACAAATCCATGGAATTAATCAAATTATTGTATGGCTGTGTTCATCTGTTTCTATATGATTTGGATTAGTACATCCATCCACGCCAATTCTCAATTGGCGTGCATGGATGCACTAATCCAAGTCACATCAACAATACAAGCCTAACATCAACAATACAAGTGTCATTCCACATAATGAATATCCATCCATCAATAATGCAAAATGAGTAACAGGTACACAGATAACAGGTTTCATACTTTTGTTGTTTTCTAAGAACTAGAAAAAATGAGTTAGGCAATTATCGAAGCAGGCTGACGATATACATAATGCAATTTAAAAAAAATATCTATAATGTGCAATATTCTCTTCTATATTAATTAATCACATAATTACCATGCCTTGTTCTTCGGCGTTTTACAATGTTTTATACCATATCATATTGTTGATGTTTTTATCTATAATGTGCAATATTCTCTTTTATATTAATTAATAAGTTCCTTGTCTTGTTTTTCAATGTTTTTATCATGTAAATTTCATGCAATTTGGCCTTAGGGCCACGACTGTGAAATGTTAATCAAATCAATTCAATTCAAAACCTGAATATTTTGACTCGCCATGTAGGGGAGAGCCGGGAGTGTACGCCTTACGTGTATGGACAGGTTCGTCCATCACATAATTCTCATCTTTGCGTTGAATTTGACGAATACACAATAGATACAGTAGTATGTTGCAAGCTTCCAACATTAACGTGACAGATCACCGTAACATGTTTATCAACTTATCATCCAAAAAACCAGTTTTGCCTCGCAGAAGTGAATTTTCTTCCATATTTCATATTGATTTTTTTCCAAAGATATTCGCAGACAGGGTTTGAATGTAAATTATCTTTAGGTAGGTATGGGATTGATTATGAATTTGATGCAGTTAACAACCCATCAATGTATATATGACATCCGTGATATAGGTCGATGCACTTATTGCGCTATATGGAGCACATATGGGGAACATACGCCCTATGATGATGGGGCAGGTTCGCCAATAGGGATTTATATATATAGTTATGATTTTGCATAATTTCAAAATTGTAATTTTCCTCTTACAGGATAATTGTAATTGTAAAAATAGTTATAAGGAATGGAGTAACGTAACACTAATATAATAGTAGAGGAGAATATTTCAAAATGTGGTATTTCTTATTACTATTAAATTCTGAACGAGTATGTTCCGCAAAAGTGCCCTAACCTCTATATTTTGGACCCCTTAATTTTATTTTGGAATCAAATAACGATGAATAACGAATCTATATGTACTTGATATTATTGTACTTTGTGTAGCCTAATTCTGAGCCTAGGGCGAACTTGCCTCGGCCTATGGGCAAACCTACCCCGGCATCGGGCAAGTTTGCCCTTTTGAGACACTTGTCTGTATCTGCCTTACTCTTGCCTTAACAGTAATGCTTAGAGTACTGAGATCATGGTCGAATGTAGCCAAGATATCAATCTTTCACATGATATCATTAGGTCCATTCAATCTTTAAAATTGGCGTCTCTATAGACCTCTTCAAATGAAAATGGGGCGAACACTCCCCGCTCTCCCCATCTCCAGCAAAATGGTTGTCCGAATCACGCTATAGTATACAGGGTGGTTAAAAAAAAGTTAACCCATATCTGACAGGCATTTTCTTCTATTTACTAATTCATATTTATAAATATCTTTGTGTTTGTTTTATTAACCCTGGCGTACCCCATGAAATCCCATTTCCCAGCCTGTCGGTTCCAACTGGCGCTGAGGTTTTTGTGTGAAATAATGGCCCCGGGCTACATAGCTTCCCCCGTGGCTCAGTTGGTAGAGCGTTCGCCTGTCAACCGAGAGGTCGTGGGTTCAAACCCCGGGGCGTGGCACCTCTTGTTTGTGTGTGCTTTTTTTGCTTGAAAAAAATTCGTTGGAAAATCCACCGGGAGTGTTAGGGTTAAAGCAGTGGTATTGAGCATCACTGGGCAAAAATCTAATATCTGGATTATTTTCATTTATGAAATACGGTAGTTTGAATATATCATGTGTAAAATTGACTTGTTCACATAATATACCTCCCAAAGTTTCTCTCAAAGAAGTCATACCTGGTCAAAATGCCATTGCAATCTGTACTAACTCCTATTTTTTGCTTATTGATTACTAATTACAGAAAAAAACGTTGTCTAAAAGTGATATTTTACACGTCGTTGATTCCTGTTCAGAATCTTTTAGTTAAATTCACTAAGATTAGAAGGCTACTGTGGTCAAACAGATTTTGCATGAGTTATCTTTAACGTTCCAAATTTTATAAACGAAAAGTCTTGGATTTTTAGCCCAGTATGCTAAATAAGCCTCTGTTTTTATAAAAAGTAAAGACATTTACCATTTTTTTAGTACGTAGCTAAAAATAGCTGCCAGAAATGGATTAACTTTTTTTTAACCACCCAGTATTATGTTGCTTTTGAAGAGGTTTTTTGCAAAAGGGCCTGCATCCACTTTGGCTCTTATTGAGAAAAAGTCAAAAAACTGTTTCTAAATATTCAAGTTGAGCAATTGAAAAACTGAATGGATTATGAAAGAGGTACACTACATACTAATTTAAATTGAAATAAATTTCAAATGTGCTAGTTTTTAATTTTTTTAAAAATCATATTTACATTTTTTGAAAATTTGGATGTAGGCCCTTTTGCAACAAAACTCCATCTGTTTGTACATAAAGAAAAAATACCACACAAAATAAATCATTTATTTTAATCATTTAAAAAAAATAAGTTTGATATAGAAATGTATAGGTCACAATCATATGTTTCAAGGAAATGAAGTCATTTCCTTCAAAAAGACCAACATCTCATTGTAAACAGCCATCGAAGTTGTTGTTTGTTGCAAAAGGGCCTGTATCCCGATTTAATTCTGGATACAGGCCCTTTTGCAACAAAACAACAATTCCAATGGCTATTTACAATGAGATGTAGGTCTTTTTGAAAAAAATGACTTTGTTTCCTTGAAACATATGATTTTTCTCTATACATTTCTATATCAAACTCAATTTTGAAAAAAATGCACCATAGCCCTTTTGCAACAAAGCTCTTCATATATCTTTTTTTTCCTTCAAACTCGATATAAGTCATTCTTGGACACCCTGTATTATAATTTACTAAATATGGATTAAGTTCTCTTCTTCAATTTGAGGTATCGTTAACAATTAACACTTTCCACTCTGCTATCAGTTTTACCATATACAAAACGGATTTTTTTAGAAACCTTTCCCAACTTTCAAGGTCTATCTCAAGGATTACTTATCAAATACTAGGCATGTTTGTACTTATTTTAATACATTTCTCACGGTGATACCAAATATGGTAATGAAATTCATTAATTTGGACATTTTTGAAACATTTTTAGAAGTTTTGGATTGTCGTCTGCAGACGCCTTCCGCGTGGCAAGAGTAAAAATCGCTACACTGAAAAGAATGGGGTACAGTGCAATTTTCAGTTTCGCATTGGGTGTGCATTTCATAACTACATCATACAATAAAATAATGATCATTGTATATACCTTTAATAGTTCTATTAGGCAAAATTTAAAAAATAAACATGTATAGCTTCTCCTCCAGCATCCTGTTGGGGTCCGCTTCCCCCCCCCCCCCCCCCTCCTTTAATTTTGTCATAACATTCTTTGTTCAGTTGTTTCAGAGTTTGTTGTATGTAACAGCTTTGTTTCCTCCTTATATGCATTTCGAACAAGTTCAGTACTGACCAACCCCTCAGAACCATGAAACAAGTTTTGGCATGTAGGCTATGTGTGCACAGCAACACCAGAACGGGGCTACAACTACGCAGGTGTTGTAATGCTTGAATATGCACACATTGAATGGAAGAATATCTCAATTCAAAAGTTGCTTTGATGTATTGAATGAAGTGGTAAAGCAGCTTGAACCAGGGTCTTGAACCAGGGTCTTTGCTTGAACACCGCATTTTCACCTTTTGAAATGATGTATTCCTCCAGTCAATGTGTGCTCATTCAAGCAGAACAGCAACTGTGCCGTGTTCAAGCAAAGACCCTGGTTCAAGTTGCTTAAAGGAAGGGTCCCGCAAGCACAACATTGAGCATTATTTGTTAGAAACATAATTATCGAGCCGAAGTTACGTAATTATATAGAACAAAACACCGTACTAGTCACAAAAATGAATAAAAACTGCCATCACTCAACATGCACTTTTTAAAATTCGCGGCGATTGAAAGTCCCGGTGTCGATGACGTCATGGGTATGGGTGCTCAAATTTGCGCATGTGCATTGTACAACTATGACATCATCGACACTGGGACTTTTGATCGCCGCGAATTTTAAAAAGGGCATGTTGAGAGATTGCGGTTTTTATTTGTTTTTGTCATAAGTGTGGTGTTTTCTTCTATATAATTACAAAAGTTGGGCTCGATAGTTATATTTCTAACATAATGCACACTTTTATGCTTGCGGGACACCTCCTTTACCATCCTCAATCAATACATCATTTGGCAATTTTTGAATTGAGGTATTCCTCCATTCAATGTGTGCTCATTCAAGCATTACAGCACCTGCGTAGCTATAGCTCCAATTCTAGTGTTGCTGTACACACAAACATGCCAAAACTTGTTTCGATGGAGTAACTCATTCTAAAAATATCAGGCATAATCTAAAGGGGCACTTATTTTTGTTGAGCTGTGTATGTTATCATGCTACAAAAAGGTCTCAATAATGTTTAATGGACATTTTTGACAATTAACATATCTGATTTCATGCACAACTGTTTCATTGAAAAGAAACACTTAAAATAAAAGATTACTAAATGACATATTAATAATGATTCACTTTCTATATAACTGGTACAAAATGGATTTTTTTGTCAGCTATTTCGGACCATGTAGCTAGGGCAAATCACGTAATAGACTGGAATGAGGCCACCATTTTAGGTCGTGAACACAACAGGAGATCCAGAGAGGTACGCGAGGCGATGGAAGAGAGGGGACAAAACACTCAACCGAGAGGAGGGGATTGTTTTGCTCAGTCAAGTCTATGATCCACTTCTAAAAGTAAAACCAACTGGCAACTCTGAAGATGATGTTTCTTCGTGCCAAAGTGGATCATTGCCATTCTGATGAAATCCTCCGATGTATGAGGATGACATATTAATATGTGAGTATATTAATGGTTTTGTCAAGCATATTTTACTTCAAGGGATTTTTTACTTATGTCTCTAAATATTGATGAGTGAGTTGGTCTCTTCAAGGTCAAATGATGAAGACTTTGTTTTCAAAGCCCGTAACTTTTGTTCTTTACAAACCAAATGGTTGCAAACGTCCTCCTAAATGTTGAAAATAAAGTAAATATATACATTTGAATATTTGTGATGCGATCAAGCAAAATTAGTTTGATTTTCTACAACTTGATTGTCCAGGTTTGAACATATCTTAGGGGACGTTTCGAGAACCAAAGGATCGTTGAATACTTATCAACTGGGACGAGGCAAAAATAGAAGGCAAAGAGGCTGACAAGTACAAAAGATGGGTAAAGGAGGCCATAGAAATAAAGAAAACAACGCAACATCATGAACAGAGACGAGGGGCAGTTCAATCCAAGTCACATATTTGACGATCATTTGGTTGCTACAACATCTAGGAACACCGTTTCCAAGCAACCAGAATGGTATATTCGAACCTGGACTAGATATGATAACCTCATTTCTCAGATTAATCTAACAGTCCTGATGAACATCTTCAATAACTTGATTGTATTGGTCATGTGCAATGCAACAGTTTGCAGAAAACCCCATTAAGGGAAGTGTCAACCCTGTTTGGCGCCAAATTTATCAAGCACTGTAACTTTTAAACTATAAATGTGATGTACATAAAAGTTTACATATGAGTTGGAAAACCCGTTTTTGGTATCAAATTTCACTAAAAATAGTGATTTTTACCCAAAAATCACTTTTTTGGCGCCAACATTTTTCAGACAACCTAACAAAATCAGTTTTTGATTCAGAATTTCACCAAAATCATCTAAAGTCAATTATCTAGGATCCCATTTTTTTTTGGCTTTAAAAATTTTAGTTTTAAAAATATTGACCAAAAAGTGCCAACAATTTGTTTTTTATCTCAAAAATCACATTTTTGGCACTTTTTGGTCAATATTTTCATAACTAAAAGATGTTAAAGGGACAATAACCCTAACACTCCCGGTGGATTTTCCAACGAAATTTTTTTCAAGCAAAAACACACACACACAACAAGAGGTGCCACGCCCCGGGGTTTGAACCCACGACCTCTCGGTTGACAGGCGAACGCTCTACCAACTGAGCCACGGGGGAAGCTATGCTGGGCGAGTGTTTTCGCCCAGCTATGTAGCCCGGGGCCATTATTTCACCCAAAAACCTCAGCACCAGGTGGAACCGACAGGCTGGGAAATGGGATTTCATGGGGTACGGGGCTTTTTAAAGCCCCGTACCCCATGAAAGGGTTAAGTGGTTAAGGGTTAAGTGGTGTTGAAAATTTTAAATGTTTAAAAATTTACTTCATAATTCAAGATGAACATTAAAAATTGCCATTATAGTTGTTTCTACTAACAAAAACACAGCAAAACTTGATTAAAACAATATCATCGCTATTTATTGAAAAACGCCCTCTATGCAAATATAGTTGAATTGCTGTAAAAATACCAAACAACACTTGTTTTTGGCAGTTTAAAGTTATTTTTACATTAACACAATGCACACTTAAGAAATAAACATGTTCTGTTATTTATTACATGTAGCTTAAGTGGGTTTTTCATTATAATGTCCTATAGTTCAGTGTTTTTGTAGGAAAATGGTCAAACTTCAAATTGTAGTTGCCATTCTGTACCCCCTTTTTTAGGGGGGAAAAGGTTTGTTGTTTTTTCTTCTTTTTTTCTTCTCAATTTCCTTACATATCAAACTACCCATTTAAACAATAATTTCATTTATATTTTTTTTGTTGGTTGAATAAGGTACTGGGCACCTTAAGAATGGACAATTACTTATGAGCAATTGTATGGTTTTCAAAACAATAGAAAAGAAAAGAAATGTCATCCTTTGTTTGGTTGTATCTCAAAATCAATATTATGCGAGTTCCATTTCATTTGCTTGATCCCACCATATTTTATTTTCATTTTTTTTACAGTTGCAAAAACAACCCCACTAAGCTATGAGGAAAATTTTAATTTCTTAAGCTATGCAAGTAGGAAAGCTCTAACAAAGTTATTGTCGACTTATCCACAAATATGATTTGCTATCCACAAGGATTGAAGGAGCTATATCGATGAAATTTTGTCTGTGTAATCACTGATCCTTAAAAACATTATGGTGCAAAAATGGTCTCATAAGTATGTTTACTTTTTATACAGCTTTTTATACAGGTGGCGCTAGATGCCAAGGCCATGTAAATCATTGACGTCTCCCAAAGGTGCTGTGTACATGGTAAACGATAATGGTCCAAAAACAGATCCTTGTGGGTAGCCTTCCAGAGGAGTATGAGGTTTAGACATTTTGTCATTTACAGAGATAAATTGAAACCTACGAGTGACAAATGACAAAATTTAAAAACAAATCTGAGCCTAATATTCTTCTGGAAGGCGTCCTACAAGAATCAGTTATTGGACCATTATAATTTACCATGTACACATCACCGTTTGGAAGACGTCATTGATTTACATAGCCTTGGCATCTAGCGCCACCTGTATAAAAAGTAAACATACTTATGAGACCATTTTTGCACCACTAATGTTTTTAAGGACCAGTAATTACACGGACAAAATGTCATCGATATAGCTCCTTCACTTCTGGGTGATGTCAAGAACTTTTTGATACCCCCTCGTACATTAGATAGGGCTATTTATTTTCATTTGAAACACACTGTATAATATCCAGTCTATCACAACTAACTGGCCAGGCCTAATCCGTATTGAATTGTATTGTGCTCTATTGAGGTAGTATTATCTCTATGAATAGCAAGGCTTGAATATAATTTGATGGCTGATGAACTATTGAGTGTCCCAGCAGAAAAAAGGTTTGACTGAAACTTTCAAATATCGTATTTTGGGATTTTTCCCCTCACGGTCCCAACTTTAACCTCTTATAAAAAGAGTTCCCCAAATAGTACATGTTTGTGCATTTTTTTCGGTGATTATTGAATACTTCCTTAGTATTTTAAAACAAAAAAACAGCTTATTAGTTCCGTGTCCGGGTTTCACAAAATCGAGTGTAATCCCGACTGATCTATATCTCATGGGAACAATCACTATACAGTTTAATACAAACCATTGGACAGACACATTCATCATGTATTTGTACCATGATTACACACAAGTTAACTAACAGAGGCCTACAAAACTCAATCCAGGCAACTCACTAAATCATAACTCTAATATTTTCTGCTTTTTCTGAGTTTTATTTTTCTGTCTTTTACAGCTGCCGCGCTGACATTGCTATTTTGTGAACAACCTGTTTTAATATGCATAACATTTTAGGAGAATGAATAATGTGGTCCCTCAGTATTTAGTATT
The DNA here is from genome assembly GCA_035610835.1 of Ophiura sarsii. NCBI lineage: Eukaryota > Metazoa > Echinodermata > Ophiuroidea > Amphilepidida > Ophiuridae > Ophiura > Ophiura sarsii. The sequence continues at coordinate 54,530,054 of CM069454.1, forward strand.
TTGACATTTTTATTTGTAAATAAAAGGCCTGTGGCCCGATCAAATTCATTTTTCCTCATCAAAATTGAGATTTTGGTTTAAGAAGGCCCATATTTTTCTCATCATCCCTGATTTAAAGGGGCATTGAGATATTGCAGAGAAAAATGTAATTAGGAAAAAAGGAATTGTTTCAATAGATAATGCATACTAGGAACCCTGAAGTGTAATGATGTATGGGGAAAAGGTTGAATAATGGCGCTAGATTAAAATTTGGTTGAAGCAAGTTACGTGGTGAGTGATGCTCATCATTTGGATGTTGATATCTACATGTACATCTTAAAAAATAAATTGTTAAATTGTACATGATAGACGGCGAATTAAGGTAAACGGTATAAGATGGTAGTTAGTATGAATTACCATGAATGATGCCCAAGTAGTACGTGCAAAGAATCTGATTTCCAGAAAATTTGAGGGTGCACTCCCATACGTATCTCTCTCAGTGCCCCTTTAATTTTAGGCTTGAGAGATGTTTTGATTCGATTCCACTAGTGGAAAAGTAGTAAATGTTCTCAAAAATTGGTTAACCACCAAAAATGTGTCTACTGCAGTGGCATAGCTGGGATTTTCATATTGGTGGGGCGAGAAATAAAAGCAAATCGACAAGACTTCATCGACTAAATAAATGTGCGCATAGGGCACAAAATGTTGTTATTATACATTCAGTTTGCCATGATAGAGGTAAATCATTGCTTTAAACAAGCTTCTAAAAAAACTGAAATAAAAATGTTTGGGGGCACACTCATGCGCAAAGAATAGCTATTTTTGTACTTTTGATCGGGGTGATTTCCCTTGTAAAATGAACCGACGGTGCCAATCTCAACAAACACGACTCAAATATTGTGGATCCTCCTCCCCCCCCCCCCCCCCCCCCCCCCCCCTCTGGCTACAGTACTGTTCTACTGGGAAAGTTCCAAGTGAATTTTTGCTTCTATCATAAGAACCACTAGTGCAATTTTTAAGTCAAAAGTATAAATATGACTGAATTTATGACGTGTCTTCATAAAGAATAAACACAAAGTGAACATTTTTAACCTAAATCGGTTCGTCACCCATTTGACAACAAATGATACAATTTTACACATTTCTGACAAATCAGTTTCAAACATTTTATTTCATTGACAATTCTAAATATACATTTCAACATTAATAATACATTTAATACAAATAATATAATAGTGGTTCATATAGACTTCAGGCACATGAGGTTTTCCTTCCATGTGAAATTTTTGCAAAGCACACATATATAAAACATAGTTATTTAATTTACTTGAATATTTTGACGAATAAAGAAATTCTCTTGCACAATATTGGATAGTTGATATCAACCATTCAAAGCTCGTCGGCTAAGCAAAGTTTTTACATTTATTCAACTAAATCGCAAATATTTTCCACAATTCAAGGCATAGGCATGAGAATGAACAAAATTGAAAAAACTTGTGAAATTGGGTTAAGGGGGTGTGGACCCTCAACATAGCCTCGGTAAAACTGCTGTAACTCCTTCATTATTCATTTAATCTATATAAAAGTATACGTTTTCTTGAAAAAAAGGGTTCAATGAATCCAACCATGAACATGAAATTGACTATTTTGCAAAAATTATAAAAAACAGTTTTTTGACCCTTTTTTTAGGTTTCGTCAAGATAACTAAAAATAAAGTTCGTCAAATGTTATCGTTCTATATTTAATATATTCGTAATAACATTCTCTAGGAGGTTTTTTTGTTTTTGTTTTGAATATCTGATTTTTTTGTTGTTGAATTATTGACCAAAAAGTGCCAAAAATGTGATTTTCATGATTTTGAAGGTAAAAGAAAATCAAATTTTGGGCACTTTTAGTCAATAATTCAAAAAATAAATCAGATATTCAAACAACAAAAACCCTCCTAGGAAATTTTATTGGGATTATAATAAAACTAGTATGACAAAATGTGACTAAACATATTTTTAGTTATCTTTTCCAAACCTAAAATGGGTCAAAAAATGGGTTTTTTTATAATATTCTACAAAAAAATGTATACTTTTATCTAGATTAAATGAATAATGAAGAAGTTACGGCAGTTTTACAGAGCTATACCTGAGGGTCCACACCCCCTTAAAAGGAGAAATTAAAGGAAACTGTGGCAATTGGGACACAAAAAACACACCTGAATTCAGGTTTAAAACCTGAAAATTCTCATGCCCTAAAGAATCGATTGGTTGAATATAAGAGTTGAAAATACAAGAGGATTAAGGGGAAATCACACATACAAATGTTATCCATATGTGGTACAAAATTAATATTTCTACCACACAAAAAGACTAGCTTTTTTTTCTGTAGTCAATATTTACATCCATAACATTTAAATGTACACATGTATTATTCTGCAACAGATTTATTACATACAAATGTTAAATATGGACAAAATATTCCAGATATCATGTCGGATGAATCGACTGAAATGTCTGTTATTTTTTTCGGCTGGAATAATTTGAGAGTTGACAACCAGAAAGATGTTACTCACTTTTTGGTCATTTTGAGATGTTGGTGCCAAAAATCCTTGTCACTCAAAGATTCTAAGAACCAAAGAGTTAACTCAAAAACAGCTCAACATTGGTATTGAGCCGAACTGGTAATTCATCTTTACACACAACTCAATGGAACACAGAATATTAAAACTCATTTTCTCAAAATGTGCTTTTTTGAGTTGCATCTTTCTGGCTGACAACTCTCGGTCTGAATGCGTCACACACACATAAATCTTTGGTTATGTTACCATTATCTGGACGGTTAAAAGACATTTGGACGGATATGTGCAATCATAAAAAGGGCAATGCCTTGAATCTTTGGTCACTGTAAACTGCTACATTAATTATTACAATTTGCAAGCTTCAAACAGCTGCTGCAAGAGTAAGAAAGATGTACAAATATATTTCTTTTGTACATAAGTCTATGTAATGAACTTTCAAATTGCGAATTTACAAACAAGGAAAATGGTTCAAAATTGGCCAAGCGCGTAAAAATTACACGCATGAAAATTACTACTTTTACAGTATATTTTTGTTATCTGGACGGTTACAGACTATTGGACGGACATATTCATTCATAAAAAGCATCAAAATCACACAAATTATTGACTAATTCGTAATCAAACTTTGCCAAGATGTTTAGAGATTTTTTTTAAAAGGTTTATGTACAAATATATAATATTTGAGATAATATTATTATCAATATAACTTTATCATTGAATAGCATTTGCATAACATATAACATTACCCTGATATACTCAAGAATACAAATATTAGATTATAAGGAGATAAGAACCAAAAAATCCTGTTCTACGGGCCCACCAACCCATTAAAAAAAAAATGGGTTGGTGGGGCCCTTACGTGATCAGGGGGCATCACCGTTTATGTTTTGGTAATATACATTTAGGTGGGAGGGGGGGGGGGGCAATGCACCCTTACAAATACAAATCTGAAACCTAAACTGCCCCTTTTTATGGGATAAGCAAAAATCCTGTACAAATAATGAAATTGTCTTACTTTTTACTCAATGTTGGATACTTTTGCTTTTAAGATGTGCTTTACCAATTCATTATGTCACCATCACTGGTCAACCAATCTTCATATCTTTTATTTTTACTAGAATCCATCCCAGCATGAGCAAAAACACTATTAAATAGAATGGCAAACTGCTGGTCTTATTCCAATTAAAATCTATAGGACAAATTCACATTATATAAACTCTACATATAATGGTCGCATAGGCCAAAATGAATCACAATTCCATTTTCAGTCAATCGGAAACTCCATACGTTTTTCTCTCATTATTTCAGATCTTGGAAGTCCATCACACCCAACATATAAGCAGACTAGTATCTCTATTAATTTACAGCCCTTTTATGGCAAGAGGATGTATCTTATATGTACTTTCCTAATGATATACTTCCTTTTAACATGGATTGTGTTAACTTGGTTCAATAATCCTCACTTAGGAAAAGGTTGCAACTTGTGAAGACAATAAAAGTAATATACTGCCTTTTACCACTACATGATTTATGGAGAAAAAAAGCTAACTTTGATCATGTTAAAAGGAAGTATACTGTTAGAAAACTACATATAAGATACATTCTTTTGCCATGGGCTGTGTAGCACTGCACTAGTAGTCCAAGCTCATAAGAAGCGCAGTTCCTCTTTTAATCCAGTGATCAGAGTTTAGTGCGCCCGATTTGAGATCCACGCCCACCACAAACGAGGCTCTGCCGGTAGATCCATTTCTGTTAGGGAAATAGTAGCATGGGCATGCGTAGGTACCTGTGATTACAAAAAGACAAACAATAAACATTAATTATAATAGTCACAGAATAAAGTCGAGTTCCACTTTTATTCAATATATGCTATCGTGTCAGCTCAAGTCCGAAGGTGACGCCAGCAGCATTCTTCTGAAAGCATCATGATATGGCATGCGCAACTACAACACGATGATCTTTGCATCCTTGTGATTGCAGAATAATGTAGACATTATTTGTAATTGGCGATTTCATGTCAAAGAGGGAGACATACTCGATGTCACGTCGATAAACATACAATCTCATACTTTTACTGCAATATAATGAACTGTGAACAAGTGGAATAGATAGTTTATACGTTCAAGTTTATTTCACGAATGTAATAAGGTCAAATATTGAACAGCTCAGAAGTATAAAGCATTTTTATGATTAGTGCAAAGTTCACCACATTGAAAAACTACATCGCTCTTGTCTCGTTTCCGGAACACTAATTGCTCTGAGCATGCTCAGTTGGATAGCACGGCACTCTTTTGACGTAAGTGCGCCAATTACAAATAACGTCTATGGGATGTGGCGCACCCCTTTTATCACTTGATTACCCCCTGATGTCACTTTTCAACTTGAGCCTATACACCGAGTATAATACTGCAATATGAGACATGTCATCACAAAATGAGAGATAAGTTCAATTTGGAAAGAATTTATTTTTAGGTTTGTCCAGATTTAAAATGTTCAGAAAAAAAGCTTTAAAATACTATATGCAACTTGTCGTAACTGCTCAATGTTTTCCCCGTCAAAACTCCAATTAAAAATGCAAAATTCCTTTGTTTTCTATTGATTTTTGGCATGTTAATTGGACCAGACCATATCTCCTAATGCAGTGGCGACTTAACGCTCATTTTGTAGTAACAGGTCTCACATGTCTGTTGAGTTTAATTAGTGACATCATCAGATGATTTGGTGCCATTGCATGAAACAGGTGACACACCGCATTTTTCATGGTCCAAGCAGCTTCCTCAAAAATTATAACACGCAAATATATTTCTTTTGCAAATAGGTCTATGTGATGAAGCTACAAATTGTGTATTTAAACATGCGGAACAGCTCAAAATCGGCAAAGAACAAACACAATAGGAAACACAAAAATTACCACTTTTAAAGTAATTGTTGGTCAAATTTGCAGCGGTGTATCACTGCATCAGATATTCCAACCCACCCATGCAATATTGGAGTAGATTCAATGGCCTATGTTAACAAAGTATTTAGTCCCGGCTTAACTTTTAGTCCTACCCAAAGTCCAACTAGGAAGGCCCTTTCATAATTGAGTGGTGTGAGTGACAGCTTTTAGGATCGAGTTTGTATTTTGTTACGCCATTTAGGGGTTTCAAAATGGTGTTTAGTTTTACGCCATTCAGGGTCCTTTTCAGGTGTTCGACAAACATGGGTAGCCGGTGGGAAAATGCCCCCCAAGACAACACCAAACAAATACAATAAACATTATGACCTACCTTTGCCACTCTTCTTCTTATTCTCCACTGGTTTAAAGTGAATGGTCGGCATCCCACACACAAGCTGCATCGGATTGGCTTCAACAAGACATTGGTTCTTTTTATCCCAACCAGCGCCCTCAAGGAATAGACCTTTGATCCAGACGCCATCTTTCGGAGGATCGACTATGTTGTTGTCATCGACGGGAGACACGATGAATTCCCATGATAAGGTATCGATAGAGATCTGCAATGAGAGGTGAGATAAGAAAACAACATTGAAGTATTTAACCAAACATGACAAGAGAGTGTCTAAACAAATTGACAACAATTAGGATTAAAAAAGAATTACTTAAAATGAATGCAACTAGTGCCATCTTTCCATTTTCCCCCACTTTTTTGGCACTTTTTGGTCAAAGTTTCAAAAAATATTAGATTAGGTTAAAAAATGATAAATTCGTCCCTAAGTTAGTGTCTTTACATCATAATCCAGCGATTTGGGCATTTTTTTGGTCAAAATTGACACCAAATTTGGATTCTCTGATCCATTTCCTTTCCAAAAATGTATACTTTTATATACATTTGATTAATAGTTCAATAATTATATAGCACTCAAAATAATTCAAAGAGTGACTTTGAGTCCCGGAATAATATATCACATACAATTGTGTTCTCATTGGTGTTTCCTCTAATGCAATTAGCGAGCATGTGATTTGCAGATGATTCACAAATGTTATGGAAAACAAAGAAATTATTATTTAAAATAGTCTTTTTGAACTGCATGCAGATCTCGCAACATAGTACTTAAATTGGCCAAATAAACAACAAAAGCTGAAAATTCTTTAAGGGAATATTGGACTTTTAATAACCCCCATTCTCTTTGTACAATTGTTGGATTTGACAATGTTTTAAGCGCATTGAAAGTTATAGAAAAGGTTGTTTGTTTCAGTAAATCACTGTGAAGATAGTCAACTTTCATGTTGGTAGCTTTCAAGCATGATGTTCTGTGTTCATGAGAACTTAATCAAGCTGCAAAGTAAAGGAAGAGTAAATGTAAAACACCAGTTCCAACCTGGGTGGGGGGCTCAACTTTTTTGGGTAGGGGTGTGCCGCCCAGGCTTTTAAAAAGGGGGGGCTACAGAACTGAACTGAGTGGATTTTATGACGAAAAATAGGGTCTTAGGAACTGATTTTTTCAAAAAAGTAGGTCTTGAGAACTGGCCTTTAGTTCAATTTTGATTCGCAAGAACGCAAATTTTTTGTTGGTCTTAGAACGCAAAAGTATTGGGGCTTTGGAACGCAAAATTTCGCGATTTTTAATTTTCAATAAAATTTAGGTCTTAAGAACTGATGCAGGCTCAAAAGTGGGGTCATAAGAGCTAGCAGCAGAGGGTGAAAAGGGGGTCTTCAGCGTGGCACATACCTATACCCTTTTCCAATGTCAGTGCCCCCCCCCCCCAAGTTCCAACTGTCCAGCAGGGCACACGATATGGATCCCGCATAGTTATCTTGCATAATTTGTAATCCTCTTGGCCTTCTTCTTACTTCTTGCCTCTATTTTATTCTTTGCAGTATGTCTCTCTATCTCAAGGGAACAACTGCCCTAGTGTGTTTCGCTTATCTGTGTGCACACTGACTTTTTATGAGCTTGACTTGTATTTTGCTTATCGGCACTTACTTTTGTCTTGCTCTACCTAAACTTGATAAAGACAGGTATATCTAGTCGAAACGTGGACAACTTTCCCCCCCCCCACCCTTCTTTTACCCTCGCCATCATCACCTCTCCCACTCACCATATGTTGAGACTTGCAGTTTTGCGTTTATTTAAAGTAAAGAAAGTCTTATAGACTGACAAATGAAGGGTGAAGGGTGACCATTCAGTGTCACTTCCCTCATGGGTGACCCACAAGTACATGCCTAATAACAGTGAGTATTGACATGGTAATGGTACAAAGACAAGCTCCAAGCGCCAAAGGCTACTTACATTGTTCTGCCTAGCTGATGTCTGCAATACAGCTGTAAGGAAACCGGTAGGGAAGGTGAACGCTGACATGGAGAATATGACTGGAGGATGGGCTGTGGTGGCCCACTTCTCAAACTGATCGACTCTCTGCATCAGATCCCGTGTCCACGCTGCTAGTAGTTTATTGGACGGATAAGCCTGTGAGGATTGAATGTGTACAAGAGATTCATGTTCAGGTCACTTCTCGTTAATGTATATGCATAAATAATTCATGTCAAAAGTGAAATTTTGCTTTAACTTCCTGAGTCCAGTTAAGGAAAATTCTTTCAGAAAAGAGACTCAAGTCCAGTGAAGTCTTTTGGGATAGAGGCTCGAGTCCAGTGAAGTCTTTTGGAAAAGAGACTCAAGTTCAGCTAAGTCTTTTGGAAAAGAGACTCGGGTCCAGTGAAGTCTTTTGGAAAAGAGACTCAAGTCCAGTGAAGTATTTTGGAAAAGAGACTCGAGTCCATTGAAGTCTTTTGGAAAAGAGAGGCGAGTCCAGTAAAATATTTTGGAAAAGAGACGCGAGTCCAGAGAAGTCTTTTGGAAAAGAGACTCGAGAGTCCAGTGAAGTCTTTTGGAAAAGAGACTCGAGTCCAGTTAGGTCTTTTGGACTCGAGTCCAGTGAAGTCTTTTGGAAAGAGACTCGAGTCCATTGAAGTCTTTTGGGAAAGAGACTCGAGTCCATTGAAGTCTTTTGGAAAAGACACTCGAGTCCAGTGAAGTCTTTTGGAAAAGAGACTCGAGAACGGTGAAGTCTTTTGGAAAAGAGACTTGAGTCCATTGAAGTCTTTTGGAAAAGTGGCTTGAGTCCAGTGAAGTCTTTTGGAAAAGTGGCTTGAGTCCAGTTAAATCTTTTGGAAAAAAAGTGACTTGAGTCAAGTTAAGGCATTAGAAAACATTTGAAACTGAATCACAAGAAAAGTTAAGTTACTACTCTCAATGATTCTAGTCAAGTAAATTCACACACAAAATGGTGACGGAAGTCCAAGTCAAGTCATTCCCTCAAATTGTAACAACCCTGCGTGAAATATAAATAAAGCTCATTCCGAATATCATGTCAATGGGAAAACCCAGGAATATAAATGCCGACACAAGTGTGATTGATATTGAGAAGCAAGTTTAGAATATAGCACTCTTTGTGATTTGGTTCAATGCATGTTTGCTAGAAATTTAAGGCTGATATCAATGGTCTTCAAGTAGACATGCTTTTTCCTTCCACATAGATAGGGTTCGACAGAATCCGTGAACATGGATTTCACGGCGTAATTCACGGATTTCATACTTGATCCCGGATTTGGGAAATTGTACTGTAAAATCGCGGAAATGCTATTTCAGCCGCAGTAATTGTCCAACAAGCCGATTTTTAGCCGATTTTTGACTTTTTAGAGAACTACACTGCATGGTTATTTTAATATCACCTTTCCTTGTTTTTGTTTTTGTTTGTTAACTCGCATTTTCATTCCAATCTAACACTTTATTTACATTTTTAACTGAGTGCCTAATAATATGACCGCATGGGATTTCACATGTCATTTCCCACGGTTTGATCTCTATTTTGCTTTATGCAGGCATCAATGTGCATCTTGAACCTACCCTCCTCAAGGTTAGTCAAAGATAAGACGCCTAATCTTTGCCTAGTAATATTATTGGAGAGGTGAATCTTGAACTAATTGATACCTTGGACAGGTGAATCTATGGTGAATCTTCACTTATATTTCAACTACTCCCACATATTACTATTGAACGAACATGGTGCACTAAGGTGAATCTTCACCCTACAAATTGCAAGATAGACCTAATCTTGACCTAATTTATCCTGAAGAAAGGTGAATACAGGTGAATACTTGAGGAGGGTAGGTTCAAGCTGCACATTGATCCCTGCATTAAATCACACTAATAACGGAAACCACAGATTTTACACAAACTGCCCACAGTTTTTACCTTAAAAATCACAGATTCTGCCAAACCCTACACATAGAGGGCATTATTTATCACCTTTCCAATATACAATTGTAGTGTTCATTACCTTTTGCCACATAGAGGGCACCCTAGCATCAAATATACAGTTGAATATTTCCTCCAGCTCAGCTGACATGACGACAAAACCCTTGATACCTTTATCAAGATCTATCAGAGAGGAGCGAATGTCATGAAGTAAGGCGTTGTAACGTTGGATCTGGGAAAGAAATAATCAAAATAAAAGCGTTGCAGAGATTAACCAATCGGTGACTACAATACATGTCAAGACAAATTTGATCTTATTTCAAATTTATGGGCAATCCAACATCTGGTTTGTATGGTTATATGAGACTGACACATTAAAAATACACTCCACTCTTGAGTTTTTGACATCATTGCTATGCAAATAACATCCATTCAGTCACCCGAGTGGACTATAAAACACAAATCACTGTCAGCTAATTGATGGATCGAACAACGAGTCGCACACTATTTAGTATGAAGTCGACTGCAGTGATTTGGGTCTAGTAGCGACCTTGTGCGACTGGTCACAACTTTCAGCAAGTCGTCTCCAAGGCTCAAGATAAGCAGGCGCTGGGCAATTTTTACCCCTCGATCCTCCTGCCATAGCGCCCGGTAATGCTGAAAAATAACAACCGAGCGCTGATATTTTGTCCAAACCAGCGCCCGTTGACGATCGGGAAGCTTGCCCAAGACATTGAATTTTGAATTGTCAATGCTGCCACGCTGGATATTTTGTTTAAAATTTGAGTCAAATATGTTATTTGGAAGTCTCCACAACTCATAACAGCCAAGTTTAAGCACAAAAATACTAATTTTACCCCCAAAAAATGTATGCCCTTAAAGCTTATTTGATTTTATTAAAAAGTTAGCTCCTGGTAGATTGAAATAGCTTCTGGTTCTCAATAAATCCCATGATCCGGGCGCTACTTTTGAAAAAAAGTAGCTCCCGGTAAAGAAACTGTTATCTTGAGCCTTGGTCGTCTCCAACTAAAATGGACACTTTTGAAGGGAAAATGACAACAAACTTGTCAACAGGAAAGACCCGGATTGCACAACAACCTTTGCACAACAATCATTTTCCATGCTGCTTTAAGTTTTACCATATACAAAACACAATTTTCAGAAACCTTTCCCAACTTTCAGGGTCTATCTCAAGGATTACTGGACCAATACTAGGCATGTTTGTACCTTTTTCCATGCATTTCTCAAGGTGATTCCAAATGTGGTAATGAAATTGAACAATTTTGACATTTTTGAAAAAAATTGTGCCATTTTTGAAAAAAATTGTGCAATTTTGGAATGTCGTCTGCAGCTGCCTGCCGCGTGGAAAGTGTTAGTATGCAATGCCCATTAGCGCTTAAAATTATGCATTGTTGAAGGTAATAGATTTTTTAAGATTAACGAGATTTGCTTTCACGAAGGATAACGTTTATATTATTCCTCCTTATTACTTCCCATACCTGCCACCTTATCTAGTAATATCTATTAGCCTCCTTACATAAGAGGGTTGCCGACTAATCCATATGTTGATCTACAGGGTGAGTCAAAAAAAAGTTTACCCAACTTCAGCGATTTTTTTAGAAAAAAGTATTCGTTTGTTTTCAAACCAATTTACTACAGTATAAAGACATATCAATTAGCTTTAATATGAATTTTATCTGGTTTAGATTGGTTGAGGAAAACTTATTTTACGCTGTTTTGAATAAAAGTGACCAATTTAACGTCCGAACACGCTTCCAGATCTTGACCATTATATTTCATAAGATACGACCAATAAAAAATTACAATACCGACAGCGAAAGGATCAATTCCTTTGTTATGAAATGATTATAAAGTATGGTAATTGTGTCATAAATAGGCCTTAAAGCTGTCTATTGTTTTAATCTATTAGGAGACAATTTTGAACAAGTCTATTGTCTACTTAATTTGTTTAATAAACAAGATGTGTAATGCTTTACATCATAATCCTAGTAAACATTATTAAGCTCGTTAAGCTTGAAATTAAAAACCGTGTTTTTGGTGAAAAAAACAGCTCCTGTACAGAAATAGTCATATTTACTTAACGGTATCATCAAATAGCGTGATTTTTTTTCTCCAGATGGTAGCAAAGAAATGGCGCAATCATTTAAAGTTTTGTTTGCCTTGATTTTGTGGTCAGAAATTTTTTTTCTTTTTTTTTTCAATTAGGGTAAACTCTTTTTTTACTCACCCTGTATATTAGCCTATTCAGATGAATTTACTAGGGTTGCAACAAATAAAATAAACCCTGTTGTATAGGCAAATGGACCACTCAGGTAGGGTCAGTCGGTCGAGCGGGGGTTTTCTTCTTCAAAAATGTCATGAATTTTGGTGACTTTTCAAAAAAAATTGAAATTTTCAAACAATTTTGCAAATATCTCCCAAAAAAATCTTTTTTTTTAAATTTCTACACATTTTTTTGGAAAACATTGAAAATGTGTACAAAATTGGTTGATCGGGCCCCACACAAGAGGAGTTTTTTTCGTTGCATAATAACAAGTTTCTGAATACAGTAAACTAAGGGCCAAAGTTTACCGCTTTGTAATTGTCGAATTCCATGTTTTTCCGCTTTGTAAATTTTGCATTTTTCTGTGATGTAATTTTCCCCAAGAAAGCTTAAAATTTACGATCTACAAAACCAAAATAAACACACTTTACAGAAAAACACATCATTTTCATTGTTTGTTTTGTTTTATTACGTATTGTTTTTTAATATTTATATTGTTTTATTCAAGACTATTTATAAATTGCGTGTTTTGGACGTTTTTTGTGCATTTTTTCCCCTTCTTTTCATCTAATTGTCGTTTTCAGCGCTTAACCTCAATTCCGCGATTTTGGCCCTTACAGTAAACCAATGTAAGTAACATACCTCTTGTAACAGGACTACTTTGAGCGGTGACACATCATCCTTCATGATCTTGGCCGTTCCTTCATAATCAATATCAGCAGGAATCTTCTCTAATACATCGGCGGCTAGTTGCAACACCTAGTGGTATAGGATAGAAACAAACATATTGGTATGGTATAAAATGTACAATGCTCTATGTAAGTACCATTAGCTTGGTGGATATGACTGATACCTTTAACCCTAACCGACACTCCCCGGGTGTATTATTGTGAATTAACCTATCAGGAAAAACTGGTCAAATTTGAGGGAGAAAGTCAGTCTCCGCATGCGTCGGGGAATCGAACCCGAGCTGCGTGCGTGCTTGTCAGAGACTCTACCGACTTAAGAGGGGTCAGCTTTAAAAAACTTGGCAAGTTGAACGCCCAGCGGAGCATGGCATGGGACCGACCGGGCAATGGCACGGTACAAGATTGTAGCACCGTCAGGTTTTGTAGTGTTCAGGAGGCTTAGGGTGAATACAGTCAAATCAAGAATGGATTTTAGTTCCATTGCACAAACACAAGATTTTTCTTTTCATAGGTGTGAAATAAACAACTTTGCGTTGGATGGGATCGGATTAAAAGTATTTTGGGCTCTTAAAGAATTAAGGTGCAACATAAGTTAAACAGGCACCATAGTTATCACAGGTGGATCAGTTGGGGTGGGTTTAAAATGTTACAGACCAATAAGATTGTTTGGGGGGGGCAAACTTTAAAAAAACTAGGTATATAATCGGTGCGTCAGTGCCACATGTCAGCACAATGCAAGGGGTGTCTGAGGGGATGTGGTCCTTTTGAGTGGGAAATCTCTTGAAAATGAAGACAAATTCAAGCCATTTGGTGCACCATTTTAGCGTTATTTTTGCATCTCAGGTTTGAACCAATCAAATTCCTAGGTCAAATTTGATGGAAATTTGTCGAAATAGCACACTTTTACATAGTGAAAGATCATAATAATAATAGCCCACATTATTATAAGCCTAATAGGCCCATGTGCCAAATGTTTAGTGTTTTCTTCTCCTAGTCTCCCATTTTCACTTTTCTCTTTTCTTTCTCATATTTCTCCCTTTCCCCTCTTTCTCAATTCTTCCCCTTTCTTTTTCTTTCCCTTTGCCGATTTTAAGGGACCTGGGGCACACGCCAGTTTTTCCCCCTCCCCGCATCCGCCCCTGGTTATAAAAAAAATAATTCTGCTTCCGCTCTTTGTCGCCATTATTTGTACTATTAGTGATCTACATTATATAGTTTGGGATCAATGTCCACGCCAGTTTTGTCAGCGTAAATGTAGACCTGAAACTGACCTTCAGTGAAAAAAGCATTAAAAAGCTGAAAAACAGTATGAAATTGGGGTCTCAAAGTGGGCTGAAACAAAAGAAAGCATGTACATATAAGCAACAACAACAAAAACCTGAAATCAGCTTAATGGAGGTGTCAACACTTTTGTTATGAAAATAATCAAGCACTGTAACTTTTAAAATAATGTAATTCACATAAAAGTAAACAATTTTTTTAATGATGCTAGTCGTAGAATTCATTTTTGGTATCAAATTTGACAGAAATTAGTGATTTTTACATTTTTGCCCAAAATTAACTCTTTTTTTGTGCCAACAATTTTCAGACAACCTAACAAAATCAGTTTTAAATTAAAAATTCCAAAATTTCACCAAAATCATCTAAAGTCTATTATCTAGGAGCGCATTTTTTTTTTGGCTTAAAATTAGTTTTTTTAAAAATATTGACCATAAAGTGCAAAAAATGAGCTCCTAGATAATTGACTTTAGAAGATTTTGGTGAAATTTTGGAATTTTTAATCAAAAACTGATTTTGTTAGGTTGTTTGAAAATGTTGGTACCCCAAAAGTTATTTTTGGGCAAAAATGTAAAAATCACTATTTTGAGTAAAATTTGATACCAAAAAAGGATTCTCTGACTCATAACATTACAAAAAATGTGTACTTTTATGTACATCACATTTATAATTTAAAAGTTACAGTGCTTGATAGATTTGGCGCCAACAAGGGTTGACACCTCCCTTAAAAGCTGAACAGTTTCAGATCTACAAATGTGGTATATTCCCTCCTCAGAACTGTAAAACCACTTAATTTTGCATGGGGTTTAATTTCACGAATTTCCGAGAGGGATGTGGATACGCGAAATTAAATACCCACTTAACTTACAATTTTACATTGAACGTAACAGTAAAATGTTTAGATTTGCGAAATTAAATGCCCGCTAAAATAGCAGTAATTTTAAAATTCGCAAAATAAAGTAGCCACAAAATCCTAGTGTTTACAGTAAGGCCAAACAAAGAAGAAGGTCTGTCTCAGAAGCCCGCCCGCATTGGTATGTGAAATGAGCTACGGCGCGTAGGTCTATGCGCTGGGGGCTAAACAACTTTTTTTCTTTTTTTTCTTTCTTTTTTTGGATTTTTTGGGGGGATTTTTTTGGGATTTTTAAAAAAAAAGTTTTAAAAAGTTCTCCGTAAGCTTGGATAAGCAACAACAACAAAATCACAACAACAAAAAACAAATATGCATACCTCATAGCCTTTTTTCTAAAAAAAAAAAAAAAAGCACAGCACTTAGCTTTTTTGCACAATGTTTCTGAGACAGACCTTCTTCTTTGTTTGGCCTAATCTATCCAATAACCTTATCATTACACACATACCTTGCTTTCTTTACTTTCTCCTTCTTTACTGACGACTTGTGGCTGTAGTGACAATAATGTATCAAATAACGTCCTTGTCTCTGTGATCTGACTGGCGATGTCTGCATTGGGATGTTGTCCGAATGTTTCCGGGTGATCTACAGCTGGCAACATGCTGATGTACTCCTGTAGGGGAAATGGTGACAGTTTAAGGCGACAGGTAAACGGAAGACCTCTCAGGTAGATTTGGTCAGTCGGGCAGGTTTTGTTTTTAAAAAATGTGAAATTTCACACAAACTATTTGAACTTCTTTATTAATTTCCAAATTGTTGATTTAATATTTTTTAAATCGCACAATTTCAAAAATTTCACAAAATATGTTAACAAATGTTTTTTACAAATTGCTAATATGTGATGCGATCTGAGAAAACCCGTCGGATGTCGCAAAATGTGAACTAGGGATTATGGGTAAAATAGAAAAAATAAAAAAATAAAAAATAAAAAAAACTTTTTTCTTTTTTTTAGATTTTTTTAAAGAAAATTAGTTTCCAGTACTTTCTTTCATGAAATTTCACCTTGACAAACTTACTTAAGGGCAGTGTCAACCCGGCACTTGTTTCAAAAATTGAATTTCATATTTCTCTATTATTTTATACTTTTATATGTATTCTATCATTACCATCATAAGTTACTAATCGGAAGCGATTATTTCCCGTTCTTTTGGGAGATTTTAAATTGTTGTTTTGGTAAGTTTGAGTCAGGAAAAGGCGCATAGTTATTTGGCGGGAATTTAAGCGGAGTTCCGCGCTTTTCAAATGCTGCGACAGCTGTTCGATCATTGCGTCGCGCGCTGAAACTTCCCGCGCGTAATACTAGACGCGCCGCTTAATATCCGCGACGTAGACGCGAAAAACAAAAGAGCGCAAAACAATGTCTAAAATGTAAACAAAGGCCAATCTTACGATCATTTAAATTTCAGTTTTCTTCCAATTTCTTCACATTGTGACAATATAAATTGAATCTGATAGTTTATTATGATTGTTCATTATAGTATACTCGCTTTTTAGGTCACACGCCCGTGTGTTCCGTGAACATTTAGCTTTAAATGGTGGAAAATGTCAATATTTTTACTAAATCGATGTTTTCTAGAAGTTCAAATTTGAAGGAATTTTACGAATTTTCAGACAACATAACTAAAAATATATCAAACTATCAGGTAAGCTTTTACTACCATTGTGTAGAGGACTTTCAGCGCTAGGAGGCAATTTTTTATTTTTTCGATTATGGATTTTAAACTCGAGATATGCATCCATTTCTAGCGAAATGTACGCAAAAATACACGACTTTTACACTTTTCCGATGTTTTTAGCCATATTTCCAAAACCAAGCTTTATTTTGGAAAAAGAAAAAATTGCCTCCTAGACAAAATTGTTTTGTTTACAAAAACGTATATTAGAACAAATTACCATTTTTTATTTTATAGTTATGCTGTCTGAAAAATTTGGGGTAAAAAAATGGCTTTTTGGTTCATTTCTCAAAATTTAGTTTATTTGGTATCACATTGATATCACCATCGGCTTCCTTATCAAATTTCCTTTCTAAAAATGTATACTTTTATGTACTTTTATTCAATATTCTCAAACTTAGAAGCAAAAGTTGATCATCAAAATAATAGGGTTGACACTTCCCTTAAGTCACTTTTATTATTAACCTTATAATGTTATTATATTGAATTATGTATCTTTTTTGGCCTGTTTTCATGATTTCTTTTGGTGACATCACAATCATCATTCACTCATAGCTTTTTCTGTAGTGATCGTAGGAAAATGATCGAAACAGTTCTGCAATCAGCACAGTTTTAGCTTTCTTCTGATATAAATATCTCCAATATGAAAAATGCCACCATGTGGCGGGTTTTCACAGATCGCATCACATATTCAAAAAGAAATTAGGTCGGTTGGGCCAGTAGAACAGAGGTAGAGGGTTTCTCTTTACCTTAAAGTTATATTTTACTATATGTTACGTCTTTTATCAAACAAATTTATGTGATACTATAAAACCAAGGATTCCAAGGCAATCCTAAGACGTAGTGTGGGTTATGAACACACAAAACCGAGATTGCGGGTTTTTTTTGGCCCCTTTATGTTACTATATGTTTTAAAGAGGTAGGAAAAAAAAAGAGACTGCATTTTTCTGGTCCCTATGTAGAGTGAGGAAAAAAACAAGATTGTGGGTTTTTTTGCACTATATGTTAAATAGGGGTAGAATAAATGCAGCATTTCCTGCCGCATTGCTACGTAATATTTTAATGCCATGGTTGTCTTTACTGAAATGTATCAATACTTACCCTGTAAGTCTGTAGGGATCCATCCTTGGGGATGTAGTAGGCCTGGAGACTTGATAACCTATCGGTATACAGAAAACGTTAGTTTTAAAAGACAATAAAAATGAGGGGGGAAATATTGATAATTGGTACAAGACTTACAACATATCGTCGCTGTTCTGACGAAACCTTGTATCTCCATTTGGCCCGTCAGCATGTATAAAGTAATATTTCCTATGTATAACCATTAGGGAGTCTGCTCTAAACATGTTCAAGGGCCACACACACACATCTATTAAAACCTTGTAAGTACTTTCCCCCCGACCATGTATAAACCAACACTTCATATGCATAACCGTTGAGCAGGTATACATTATACCTGTTGAACGGCTGGAAAAATATACCAGACAGCATAATGATGATATTTGACTGTTTAAAAAGACTTGATAAACTATTGATTAAGGAAGGTGCCACTCTAATGAGCTGCTTTTTTGCCCAAAAAATCTGTAAAAATAGACCAGTCAAAACAGCAATTTGTTAAAGTAAAAAGCCCAGGGGGGGGGGGGGGGGGGTGGGGGCGGGTACCTGGATTTGGTTTGTCGGGGGTGTGCGGCTGGAGATTCAAAACCCCTACCCTTTTAAGGTTGATATTGGAAAACATGGTACCCATTTTTAAGGATTTTGCTTCATTATAGACCCAATTTTCGCACATTTTCGGGACAATTGGCTCAATTTTTCGCAAAAATTGATCCCATTATTAGGGCTTTTCCAGCACAAAATCATACCCCATGTTAAGGGATTTTTAAAAGCGACCCATTAGAGCGGCACATCCCCGTATACTGTATGAGGCTAGTACCCCCCCCCCCCCCAGGGTAAAAAGACCCTGTGGGTCAGGATTTCTAACCTCAGCAGCACATCCCCTTTAAGAATAATTTCAGGACCTCCAGAGTGAGACATCCTGGTTAAGTAAATTGGTTATGTTTCTGAGCTGTAGATAAGCTTTGTGTCAAGTAGTGTAACTAGGATCTTCAAATTTTTTGGGGGGGAGGTGGCATCAGGGGGGGAAGCCTTCTGGCAGAGGGGGAGAATAACAGACTATTATTAGTATACATAGAGTTTGTCATCTCATTTGGGGGCATCAGGGGGGCAAGCCTTCTGGCAGGGGGGAAATTCCCCCTCCCTGCCCCTCCCCCCCCCCCCCCCCCCCCTCTGGTTACGCCCCTGTTTGTGTCATAATTTAACATTGAGTACAGTCCTCCTATCCCCCTCCCCCACCTAAAAAGTTGTACACTTACTTGTAGAATGGCACTGATAGCGTAGAATCACAGAAGAAATCATTGATGTACGTGAGTAGTAGTCTTCTATCCCAGTCATCTGTCACATGACCTCCATAGTTGACCCCTGCTATCAGATACTTGAGGGCGTCCCATGGTGTCTCGTCGTATTCATCTAAGTAGATACTCAGGAGGTTTTCTGAAACCTATTAAAGCAGGTGAAATTGGAAAGGTAATTGAGTACAAAATTCCACAATTGCATTTTCACACCGTTATGTTTAACCTTTGACATCGGATACCAAGAATGGGAAAACAACCAACTAATATATATTTTATCTATGTCCTATTTACCATTAAAATTACAATATGAAAACAAATATCTTTGAAGCTTGAGGCTTTGAATCTTTAACCCCCAAACACCCAACCAATCATGCGATATCAATTCGTTTCAGGATCAAGCGAATGGCCAATCATGTTTCATCATTGAACCGTTAAAGGAATCCATTACATGGGAGGCATATAAGGACAACAACACAATTTTGGGCCATTCCTTTTCTTTTCTGTATTTTTCAGGTTCTGTTCGAGATGTTTCGTTATGCCTGCTTAATAAAACAAACAAACAAACATACAAAGTATCAAAGTTATCCAGGGTATCATATTCCTTCGTGGATTTGTCCGAGTGTTAAAAGCCTTCAATTTCCCCGACTGCTTAATGTCAAATGATGACTTAATTATTAGGGAGTCATGCCAGGACTGCTTATGAACATGCCTCCCACTACTTATTTATTAGGCAGTCGTATGCCAGGACTAATTATGAACATGTCTTCGACTACTTATTCATTAGGCAGTCGTAGGCCAGGACTGATTATGAACAGGTCTTCCATCTACTTATTTATTAGGCAGTCGTAGGCCAAGACTGATTATGAACATGTCTTCGACTACTTATTTATTAGGCAGTCGTATGCCAGGACTAATTATGAACATGTCTTCGACTACTTATTTATTAGGCAATCGTAGGCCAGGACTGATTATGAACATGTCTTTGACTACTTATTTATTAGGCAGTCGTATGCCAGGACTGATTGTGAACATGTCTTCGACTGCTAATAATGTAGTCAGTTGTCATTGATTGCTTTAACGATTGTCTTTGACTGCTTACCGACTGCCTATTAAGCAGTATTTTAAGATTAAGTGTAGGTATCACCTAGGTGTCACATGATATAACAGTATACCTACCTCAAAATCTGAGTCATTGAATCCATAGAAGACATTCCATCCCAGCATCCTGAATTTACGTCTCTCAATCAGCACAGAATGGAAGAAGCACAGCGCAAACAGCAGCTTCTTATACTTGTCTTGCTTGGCACAGCGATTGAACTGTTGCTCTGTTATCAGATGGTATAGGCGCTTCATGTTGGCTTTCAGACCCTGAAGATAAAGATT
This sequence comes from Ophiura sarsii, assembly GCA_035610835.1. NCBI lineage: Eukaryota > Metazoa > Echinodermata > Ophiuroidea > Amphilepidida > Ophiuridae > Ophiura > Ophiura sarsii. The sequence goes on from CM069454.1 coordinate 54,550,424, forward strand.
GATGAAGAAGACATGCAATTATATGAGTGATTGTCTTGCTTTGCACAGCGATTGAACTGTTGCTCTGTTACCAGATGGTATAGACACTTCATGTTGGCTTTCAGACCCTGAAGATAAAGATTGATGAAGAAGACATGCAATTATATGAGTGATTGTCTTGCTTTGCACAGCAATTGAACTGTTGCTCTGTTACCAGATGGTATAGACGCTTCATGTTGGCTTTCAGACCCTGAAGATAAAGATTGATGAAGAAGACATGCAATTATATGAGTGATTGTCTTGCTTTGCACAGCGATTGAACTGTTGCTCTGTTACCAGATGGTATATACACTTCATGTTGGCTTTCAGACCCTGAAGATAAAGATTGATGAAGAAGACATGCAATTATATGAGTGATTGTCTTGCTTTGCACAGCGATTGAACTGTTGCTCTGTTACCAGATGGTACAGGCGCTTCATGTTGGCTTTCAGACCCTGAAGATAAAGATTGATGAAGAAGACATGCAATTATATGAGTGATTGTCTTGCTTTGCACAGCGATTGAACTGTTGCTCTGTTACCAGATGGTATAGACACTTCATGTTGGCTTTCAGACCCTGAAGATAAAGATTGATGAAGAAGACATGCAATTATATGAGTGATTGTCTTGCTTTGCACAGCGATTGAACTGTTGCTCTGTTACCAGATGGTATAGATGCTTCATGTTGGCTTTCAGACCCTGAAGAGAAAGATTGATGAAGAATACATGAAATTATATGAGTGATGTGTCTTGCTTGGCACAGCGGTTGAACTGTTGCTCTGTTACCAGATGGTATAGACGCTTCATGTTGGCTTTCAGACCCTGAAGAGAAAGATTGATGAAGAAGACATCAAATATGTGTTGTGAAGAATAAATAAATGAATAAATATTTTATTTATTTTTAAAAATCAGTATACAGGGTGATTTTTCAGCGATTTTTTTTAGAAAAAAGTATTCGTTTGTTTTCAAAACAATATACTACGGTATAAAGACAAATCAATTAGCTTTAATATGAATTTTATTTGGTTTAGATTGGTTGAGGGAAACTTATTTTACGCTGTTTTGAATAAAAGTGACCAATTTAATGCCCGAACACGCTTCCAGATCTTGACCATTATATTTCATAAGATACGACCAATAAAAAATTACAATACCGACAGCGAAAGGATCAATTCCTTTGTTATGAAATGATTAAAGTGTGGTAATTGTGTCATAAATAGGCCTTAAAGCTGTCTATTGTTTTAATCTATTAGGAGACAATTTTGAACAAGTGTATTGTCTACTTAATTCTTTTAATAAACAAGTTGTGTAATGCTTTACATCATAATCCTAGTAAACATTATTAAGCTCGTTAAGCTTGAAATTAAAAACCGTGTTTTTGGTGAAAAAACAGCTCCTGTACAGAAATAGTCATATTTACTTAACGGTATCATCAAATAGCGTGATTTTTTTTCCAGATGGTAGCAAAGAAATGGCGCAATCATTTAAAGTTTTGTTTGCCTTGATTTTGTGGTCAGAATTCTTTTTTTTTGATTTTTTCAATTAGGGTAAACTTTTTTTTGACTCACCCTGTATCAACCTGACATATGATTGGCATTTGTTGAAAGAGACATTAGCTCTGCAACTGGGACCAAACTTTTGTTACATACTATACACTTCTTCTTAAGCAATAGAATCTATAAAATATTATAAAATATTATAATACATATAATAATTCTGTTTATAAGGAGCCAACGCGGCTGACAATTACTTATTAAGAATTTAATTGCTACAATATTTGATCAGACAAAAGTGGCAAGCTCTCTGTGTCCACATCATGAACTATAAATTATCAAATATTTGCAAGTATTTTAAATTGCCGTCTCACCTTAGGTGGTTCTGTGGTCATTTTGATTATTTTAATTATTTATTATGAATTTAATTGCTACAATATTTGATCAGACAAAAGTGGCAAGCTATCTGTGTGCACATAATGAACTATAAATGATCAAATATTTGCAAGTATTTTAAACTGCCCTTTTGACTCCTAAAGAACCATCGATGTGGGCTAAATTGTAAAACGGCTTATTTTGGACTCACCTTAGGTGGTTCTGTAGTCATTTTGATTCCAGCTTGCAGGATGGATATCGGGAAGTCTGGATTAGGACTACTACTCAACCATAGTCTGAAGTCTGGATGTGGCTCCTCGATCTGTAACTGTTCCACTAGCTTGTCCAACTGTGGCATCCAACTGAGAGATAAATGACAGTTGGCTAAGAACACCCAGTTACCCTAAAATACAAATACATATAGAAAATAGTCAATGTAATTATAGTATACAGGTAAATACAGTACACATCTGGGGATACTATTGTAGGTACAGTCCAACCTCGGTTATCTGACCTTCTTTTATCAGGATAACTCTGTTATCCGGCTGAGTGATCCCATAAGAAAATAAGTTTTTTACAGCCTAAATCACCTTATTTTCACACTCTGAAGCATTTGAAGGCCGCCTGAAATAATACATTGTCACTGTAATTACCCCTCATTCAGTACCCTTCTTCTATTGTCCCAATGTGAGCACTAAGGACAGTCAATGCAGAATTACACATAATTCGCTTATACAGATTTGTTACTTATCCGGCCATTGCTTGGTCCCATCATATCCCGATAACCGAGGTTGGATTGTACTTCAGCAGTTGGTGAAAAGCACACACCACAACAGTTACATCACATGCAACTGTTATTGTAAAGCATTGTTCAGTTTCTGCCTAAGAATGGGTTTATCATTAAATTATACATCTATATCCTGTAACAAGCTTCCCAGGCCTTCATCTGCTTCACATTATAAACTAGTTGAGCAACTCTTAAAGCTGGCCTACCACTTTGGCAGTTCACCACAGATGAATTGGTCATACACCTGTTCACTCGTTGACAGACTGTACAGGGTTAACATGGAGAAATTGAAACCTTGTTAAATTCCAAGAGATCTGGAGGTGGCTAGCAACTCAGAGCAGTAGCATGCCTTTAAGTACAGATGAAGTCAATTGGTACAATGCTACACTATACTCATGTTGGGTCACATTTTACTCAAATATGCACTGACGTTTCTATCCATTTCGAGGTTAGGCCAAACTAATTAAATAGTTTGTATCAAAGCTCCCACACGCGTTAGAAAAATGGCCCGCGTTGTTGGCTTTTTTCCCCCTTTTTTTTCCTTCTTTTTGTTGTTTTTGTTGTTGTGGAGTATACATTATTATGTTGAATAACATCCCATGTAGTTCCTGTGTAGTTAAACATTATGAAAGAATTACACCCTATGATAGGTTTTGAATCTCTTTCCATATGCAATTGTTGTCCATGTATTTACTCACCTCTCTTACACCCTCTTTAATCATACGTGTAGCAATAGGTGCCTGACCCTGACCCAGGGATAAGGCATGGAACCTGTGAGCCATTCCACTCTGCTCGGCTAACTGCAACAGCATACTGGTAGGGTCCTGAAAAGAATAATTCACACATGTTAGACCTTAATTAAAAATTTGCGGAAAATAGGTAAGTAGGTTAGGAACACACCATGCATGGGACATTCAGACTCACTGGGTCCAGGAGTTGCGCTCCAATGGGAACAAAAGGGCTGCTGTACCCTCTAAATATTCACCATTAGGCCTAAAAATAAATAAAAAATGTTGTCCTCCACAGCTCTTAGAGAGGAGGGTCGGGCGGTGGTTTTTTTGGGTTTTTTTCTTCTTTTTCTTATACCAGCGGAAGCTCAAAGTTCAGCCAACAAGAAGTTGAAATCACACTAAGAGTCGCACATATATGGCATAAACACTTAGTTTAATATTCAATGCTATTTAAACTGTTGAAAAGGGGGAAAATCTGAAGAAGAAAAACAAGTAAAGAAATGTGGATATTTTGCCTTAGAAGATAAACTTACCACACCAGGTGAAAGCACAAATATGAGCGGTGTCTTTGTACTGGAATCATCCAATACAGACTTCATATCCAAGACTGGTGGCTCCACAAATCTATCGAAAAGAAATGACAAATAAATATCATAAAACTTCTACTGCAACAAGTGTTGTCCTCACATTACAATTCGCTCATTTCACAGATCTGCCATTTGCGAGGAGAGCCTCAAACTGGAATCAGATCGGATTAAAGTGTTGCATCATTTCACAATATCTCGCTGCATGACCAATCATATTGTGCAGAGAGGGTCACTAGTTACATAATGTTATGGAATAGTCCCATTCAATGCGGTATCACTTCGAGACTCTCCTCGCAAATGGTGGATCTATGCAAAGAGCGAATAGCTATCCATGCATCAATTACCTGCAAACAGGGTTTTCATCTTATTACAAGTTATTCCAAACTGCTAGCTCTGTGTTCTTCCAAGACCCAGCCTTGTAGCTCCTTGTATAATAATGACTAATACAAAATACAGATACTATGTTCAATTGTTTTCTGGTTGAGACAGTTCACAAAACATTAATAAAGTTTGATCAACCAAGTATGAGGAGGGGGATGAACTAAATTAGGTCATGTGAGACTGAGTGCCCTACTGGTCCGCAAATAAACGCTTACACACTTTTTTCCAATAAAATGGTTCTTAAATTTGATAAGAATAAAGGTCATATACTTACTTGGATCCCAGATTGTTGACAATAAATGACGTAGCACAGAACGACACTCTGTCAGGTCTCAATGATCTCACTATCAGCATACGTTGTAACTCATTACAGGCATTATCCCATTCACCTAAAGACATAGAAAAGGTAACACATTACAGTAGTAGGCAGCAGGGTGAGTGTGGGGGGTGGTGGGGGGAGGTGACCCCCTAAATGTCACAACCCACTCCTCTAAAATTTGCGAAGTTTCCCAATAGAACACATGTCACGTGTATTAACCCTAATCTTCCTAGAACCTACGATTCATTACGGCAACAAATATGTCCACGCGCATGCTACAGCATTCGATTCGATGACATCATCATCCGAGCTGATATGTGGGTACAAAATAGCTGCCCGGGCAAGCGTTGGCAGGTTATCTGAGTTTTTAGTTTGAAAACTGCCAAAGGAATAATCAGAATTCATATGTTATATTGTGCCATAGAAGCAAAGCAAAGACTTACTTGTTGTGAGTAACACAGATTATTTTATCTATTTTTCAATATCAGAAGAATTCATGTAAATAAAATGCTCCATTTTGGTCTTTTTGTTGGAAAGACCAATAACTTACCTGGTAGTGAAGCTGTCTCTGGCTCAGAGCTGGTGTACCATACATGCCAGTCACGTGGATACTGCTCAAAGGATTGTACCAAACCATGGAAATTAGCAAGCCTAAAAAAGCAAATGTGTAATAATCCATTAGACTACATTCATTGCATCCTATCTAATCACTATATTAGTATGAACAGTGGGAAAGGAATTGGAAAGCTTTTATTTATTTACGTAAGCACGAACTGCATATTGATTGAATAAGCGCATATCAATTTAATTTAGAGGCACATAATACATTAGGAGCATATATTGATAAGCGCATAGCATTTCAAAAATGTCTATATGCAATAACACTTTAAAAGCTTATAGATCCTCAAACACTTGTTAAAATAAGGTACGCAATTTTGTTTACAAACAGCAAATCAAGCTCAAATTATACCCACTTGATACTACCGGCACACAGTATTTTACCCATATCACATACACAGCAAACAATTCAACCCATTGTATTACTCCTAATCCAACATTGTATTACTCACAATCTACCATTATATTACTCCCAATCCAACATTGTATTACTCCCAATCCACCACTATATTACTCCCAATCCACCATTATATTACTCCCAATCCACCACTGGAGTGTATTCAATTCATAGATGAAGCACTCCTGCACTAAGGCATACATTCTCCTTCGATGTCATGCAATGGATCTACGGCACATAATCTCCTGACCACAGTTTGACATTCATGGGCGCACTTCGATCAGGCTGCGCACACATGCTTGAACTTACTCACAAAAAGCACCTGAATGGTCAAATTTAAACTGAAGCCTTTTTAACAATCGTCACGCTGCGCCGTAACCACCAACGCAGTGGTCCCGCTGCGCTGTAACCACCGACACAGTGGGGCGTGATGGTGCGTGTTTATTCACGAGTTTTTCAGTTCTCACGTTTGAGTACCAACCAATTAGAACCATGAGGTCGAGATTACGTAGTGCGCACCACGGATGACCGTTGTACCGTTTTGAAATGAGGTTGAGCTTGCATACTTTACGCAAGCTCAACCTCATGTGACGTGCGTCCATTGCTGCAGCTCGGGCAACGAAGAAAACCCTGCTCTACAGGCCCGACAGACCCTTGACTTGGATTTGACTTCAAGGGATGCCATGGTATATACCAAGTGGCTGAAAACATGCATTTGAGCAAGCAGCACTAATATTTATCGCATTGTATAATAACAACTGTGGCACAATAAAGTCCTCACGGCGGGTGATAAATGTGCATGGAATTGCTAATTGTGGGCATGTGACCCACTGGCCAAGTAAACTAAGACACTGTGATCCATGCTGGAGGACCCACAGTTGAGTCCAGTTGCAGGCAAGTCTGATTATTCCCGCTAAATTTCGCCCATTTCCACTCCTGGATAGTTTTTTCAACATTTCCATCCCAAAAGTTTTAGGGTTTTGCCCATTTCCACACCCGTTTTTTTCTTCTTTTCAACATTTCCATCCCAAAGGGGTTATTATACACTTTGTTCTCGCATTATCATAAAACTTAAAAGCCCCAAACACCATTAAAACTATGCTGGCAGCATGTGTCGCCTCAGTCTATTTCACCGGGCGATCACCACGGGTGGAAAATGTGCATGAAATTGTTTATTGTGGGTGCGTGTCCCCTGGTCGAGTGGACTATGACACTGTGATCCATGCTGGAGGACCCGGGGTTGAATTCTGTCGCCGGCAAGTCCAGTTTTTTCCCGCTAAATTTTGCCCATTTCCACCCCAGATAGTTTTTTAAACATATCCATCCCAAAAGCGTTAGGGTTATCAAGTGATGGTTTGTACCATTTCAAGATAGTGACAACCTAATTAGCAATTGAACATTAAAACGAGTTATTGTATAACAATTTGGACATTTGGACAAAACATGTAAAGGTTCAGGCCGGCAATAAGACAGTATCAGCCTTGCTTTTATAACATTCTAAATTTCTACTCATTAATTCTAAAAACTTTTATCTATCCTAATTTTAAAGAACTTCCTACAGCATTTTGCATATTCTCATTGCTAATTAAGGCTGTGAATGCACGGGTAGTTTCGTACCCGGGTACCCGACCCTTTTTTCTTTCTTTTTTGGAGTACAAATTTGATTATTTCTTTTTACAATTCGGGTACCCAATTTGGTACCCGGGTACCTGGAATAACGGGCGGGTACCTGGGTAAAAGTCACAGCCTAATTGCTTATAAGATAATTAAAAAGGGACATATTCTACAACACATATATTTTCCATAAATTGCAAGACATTTATGATACCTTGTCTGATATAAAACACATATTCTGATGAAAAAACTTCCATAGCAATCGTGCATGCATTTCTAGTCAGGGTTGTCATTTTCTAAAGGTGAGGTTTGTTGGATTTCTTTGTGAAAAGCGAAATATACATTGTGTGGTGTGTTTTTATACTGATCTCAATAACACTGAATGGGAAACCATTACTTTTGAAAAATTATCTGTCATCTATCACCGTATGATGTTATCATACAATTAGTAATAAAAAAAGGTATTTTACCACGACAAAAATCAAAATTTTACACTTTTCTCACAAAATCCAACAAATTTCTTTAAGGACCCTGACTAGCGATGTGATACTTACTTACTGTTACCATATGATAGTGCGAGTGATAAAAAAGAAAATATGGTACAAAATGGTGAAAGTGATTATCAGTGATAAAGTGACAACTGGTGAATATTCACCGGTGGGATGTATGGATAGATGGATGGCAGGGTCGGAAATTTGTCAAAAAAGTTGCGAGAATCCATGGGATCCTCCTCTATTGAAATGAGTATGTTTCACAATTTATCGTTCAATAATCAAGTTGAATTCTTGCAACTTTACAGGCGAGAATCTTTGCAAGAATGGATTCAAGGATTCTCTTCAAATTTCTGATCCTAAAGGGGGGATGGATGGATGGGTAGGTAGGTGGATGGATGTATCAATGGATGGATGGTTTGGTAGTGGTTCATGGTACCATTTCTTGATGTAACTATTTTTGATCCATAAAGTTGTCAAATACACAATCAATTAGCCTAATTGGGCTACTATTGAATCCCAAATACTGCTCTAGAAAATGCCATTTTTGACAATTGGGCTACATTAAGGAAACATCGGCTTTTCTTTTCACCATAATTTGACTGGTGGCTAATATATTGTAAGCATTGCGAACACTATGGATCCATCTCTGTTATGGAGTAAATGCTGTATATGACCCTTCTTCCCGAACAATAATTGGTCAACCGAAACTACTGCATCTAGAGTATGATAGAATCTATTGGACTACGTCACAGTTTCTTGGGCACACACCACAATGTCATAATCTATTCGTCTACCTCTGTGCAGCAACATCAGAAGATGTTCCTGTCAGTGCAACTTCTGTAATTCTCATTGCACTGGTATAATACCTATATGCAGTCGGAAACACAATCCTAACCTTCCATAAAATGCTTTTTCAATCACTGGATTATGTTATTGCACAGAGTATGAAGTGTACAGAATATAATTATACCATCTTTCATATAAATAAACATGAAATACACTGGGAATAATGTATGGACTCGATTCTCATAGATAGCACTAGCAGCACGTTCGTTCGAATGTAATTTTCATTTGTATCTATACCATACATAATGTGAAAAGAACGTATACCAATAGCTCCTAACATACTTTTCATAATAATAAAGTGACATCACCATTTTTTTTAAAACAGTAGGTCAGATACAGTTTTATTCCAATTCCAGAGATTCTAGTTACATCAAGAAACCAATTCGCTATGTTGATGTGGAGCAATGATAAGCAGTAGCAAAAAAAATACATACCGTCTAGTTATATATGTTGTTTAATATGAAAATGAATTGTATTGAGAAAATGAATCCAGTTAATGTCATGCAGGCATATAGGGTATCCAAAATAAAAACATGAAGAACTTCTTTGGGTATCCAAAAGGGTATCCAAAAGGGTATCCAAAAGGGTTTCCAAAATAAATGAAGAACTTCTTTGGGTATCCAAAAGGGTATACATAAGGGTATCCAAAAGGGTATCCAAAAGGTATCCAAAAGGGTATCCAAAAAGTTTCCAAAAGGGTATCCAAAAAGGTATCCAAAATAAATGAAGAACTTCTTTGGGTATCCAAAAGGGTATCCAAAAGGGTTTCCAAAAGGGTATCCAAAAGGGTATCCAAAATAAATGAAGAACATCTTTGGGTATCCAAAAGGGTATCCAAAATGGTATCCAAAATAAAACATGAAGATCTTCTTTGAGAAGGATGTCAAGTCAATTTTTGACACTTGAGTCTGTCAAGTCCATTTTGATTATCGAAATCATGAGTTTCTATGTTTAAGTCACACGCCACAAAATCAGTTTAAAGGTAGGTGTTCCGATTGCTGGCCCGATTTTCAACTTGATGTTTTCTATTCTACGGGAAGGGTCATCTTTAAAATAGTCATATTACAAAGTTTGCGTTACATAACTCCCTCCAATGGTTCTTATTTTAGGAGTGCGACAAGGTGACATGAAATTTGCCCATTGAGTAATACACAAACTTGCCGGGTGGTTGACCACCTTTGGCAGTAATTCACTGCATGTTGGCCTATAAGGTTTTACAGAAATAATGATAAAATATGGGGTTTCTTTTGATATCAAAATATGTTGATGTGAAGAAAAAAAATCAAAAGTGATCGGAACATACACCTTTATTACCATAGGGTAAACTCAGACACAATTAACTTATCAAGATACAAGTCAAGTCATTTTCAAATGATTAAGTCAGATGTTGTCATAGGTCTATCGTGTTCTTCTCAAGTGTGGCGTCAAGTATTTGGTTTGTCATTAAGTAAACCTGTATGAAACTCAATGCTTATGAAAAGAACTGCATTTTTGCATTTGAAAACAGTGGTATCATAGTATTTAGTAACAAATGCACAATTTTGGTTGTTGTACATGGGTATATATACAAACACAAAGGCACAATATTTGGGACTTAAGTCAAAGCCACAATTCCTTTTAACAATTTTCATACTGCATTACCGTTTATTGCACGCTGCGTGATCCACACACTGCCTGGATAAGCATGTGGTCAGCGGCAGTCCTTGTTAAACATATATTTAACAACTGCATAGTATGCGTTAAAGGAATGGTGGATTTTACTTGAACATCAACCGTAGTTGCAGCGATGTAAACGACTGGAGGCATGAAATGTACTCAAGTTAAAATAAGCACAATCATGTAATGAAATGAAAAGTACTGTTCATAAACACAATTTTTAAAACATTTAAGCAAAAATAATGTGTTTGTCTCACAACTTCCCATAGCTCCACCTTTTTTTTTGGGGGGGAGGTCCTACTATAACACTTTTTATGATACAAATTGGTACCAAATAGTATACAGATAAAAATATTCATCTATGTTCCAAAATTTGATTTTGATTGTGAACATACACTTTAAAAGAACTACACAGAAAAATTATCCTTAAAAAGCTATGCAAGTGGGAAGATTTGACAATCTCTTTTTCTCTCTCATTAACCTTTAAATCATAGATGTATGGATAAACTGACGACAATAAATACCTGATATGTTTTGTACGCACTAGTGTATAGTGTATCAACATAATTTATGAATGTGACGTGAGTTCTTGTGTTGCAATGTCAGAATAATGAGTGTTGACTAAGCTGGTGTAATGAATACTTTATTTGACCATGCACATGTATAAATGTAATGTACAGGGTGAGTCAAAAAAAAGTTTACTCAACTTCAGCGATTGTTTTAGAAAAAAATATTCGTTTGTTTTCAAAACGATTTACTACGGTATAAAGACAAATCAATTAGCTTTAATATGAATTTTATCTGGTTTAGATTGGTTGAGGGAAACTTATTTTATGCTGTTTTGAATAAAAGTGACCAATTTAACGTCCGAACACGCTTCCAGATCTTGACCATTATATTTCATAAGATACGACCAATAAAAAATTACAATACCGACAGTGAAAGGATCAATTCCTTTGTTATGAAATGATTAAAATGTGGTAATTGTGTCATAAATAGGCCTTAAAGCTGTCTATTGTTTTAATCTATTAGGAGACAATTTTGAACAAGTCTATTGTCTACTTAATTCTTTTAATAAACAAGATGTGTAATGCTTTACATCATAATCCTAGTAAACATTATTAAGCTCGTTAAGCTTGAAATTAAAAACCGTGTTTTTGGTGAAAAAACAGCTCCTGTACAGAAATAGTCATATTTACTTAATGGTATCATCAAATAGCGTGATTTCTTTTCCAGATGGTAGCAAAGAAATGGCGCAATCATTTAAAGTTTTGTTTGCCTTGATTTTGTGGTCAGAATTTTTTTTTTTTTTTTTTTTCAATTAGGGTAAACTTTTTTTGACTCACCCTGTATGGGGTATTTATATGTGGGGCATGTATGTGACGTGAAGGGTGATAATAGATGATGGTCAAAATATAAATATGTGTGACTAGTTGGTGTTATGACTACTTATTTGAGCATGCACAAGAACAAATGAACTAAGTTGGCAAACAGGACTTTTGACAGAAGTCAATGAAGTTGATTCGCCAAAATGTCTATCTATAGTGTTTATATATTTATTTCATGACAGTTTGATATGCTTACTTGTCCAATTCAGTAACATTATCCCACGATGTATCAGCCAGCCAGTTGGAGCATGGATTGTCCATTTGTTCCTCACGATCCAAAACCTGAAATGCAATATATGGTTTAGATGTCAGACTAAACAAAAAATAAACAAAGACGCAAAAAGTGGGGGAAATGAGCATACGGTGCTTTTGCAGAAAACATAAATAGTTTTGAACTCTCAATCAAGAAACAACTTTATTGAACCAACTATAGTTTAATGAGAGAAATTTTGTGTTTTTATCTCTCGGCGCGCAAAGGTAATCCTAGCGTACGGAAAAAAACTTAACACTAAAACGGGCTGACCAACCTTAGAATTTGTGTTTGTTTAAGGGGTTTTTTACCAATTAAATGAAAAAAGAAGAAAAAAAATTAAAGGGGGACTCAAGGAAGTTCTTGACTTGATTTTTTGAATTTTGTGAGTGCTGTAATTATTGAACTATTAATCAAATGCTATTTTTTGGTCAAAAAAGTTTAGTTTTTTTTGTGATTTTATAAAAAACAAAACATCTTTTGTCAAAATTGAAGCAGAATTTGGATTCTCTGACCTATTTCCTATCCAAAAATGTATACTTTTACATACATTTGGAGTAATTACAGCACTCACAAAATTCAAAAAGTGACTTCCTTGAGTCCCCCCCCCCCCCCTTCATTTTGAAAATTGTTAAAAACAACAACAAAATGCCTGACCAACCAACCCTACCTGAGAGGGTTGCTTGCCCGTAGAATAGAACAGGGTGGGTTTTATATTCGCAATAACTACTTACCACACCACCTCTCAAGAAGAAGTTGTATTCATCTATGTTGAGTTTACCGGATGCCTCCAAGATCTTTGCACACATTTGGAAGGAGAACAACAACTTATGCTTCTCAAACAGTCCACGGCAGGTGTATCTGAAAGGAGTCAAAGTAAAAACATGTGTGTCACATGGTTGTCACATGTGTGTCACATGGTTGTCACATGGGTGTCACATCTGAGTGAAACATGAGTAGGGTTTATCACATATCAACAAAGTACTCAACGACGTGTCAAACAATCCCTGCTGTAAATTTAACAAAAACATTGCGTTGGCTTAACGCTTTCCACATGGCTATTGGTCTTACTATATTCATAACAGATTTTTCAGAAACCTTTCCAACTTCATCATGAATTACTGAACCAATACTAGGCATGTTTGTACTTATTTTAATGCAGTTCTCATAGTGATTCCAAATATGGTGATGCATTTCAATAATCTTAATATTTTTGAAAAAAATTGAGAAATTTTCGAACTGTTGTCTGCAAACGATGGCCGCGTGGAAAGTGTTAACCGTACCTATAAACAGCGTATGTGTGGTACTCGTTGAGGTTGATGATTCTCTGCTCAAGCTGTGGACTGCGTTGGCTCTTATCAATAGACATGTTGAAGAGATCGATGTAGGCGTCTAGTGAGAACTGGTACATAGGATCTATAGCACCCATGTCATTCAGTACAAAGAATAGGATGGATGCTCTCTGGGCACACGGACGATAACCCTATAGTAAAATATACAAAAATGATGACAAATTTATTAAAACATTGACAGTTTATTGATATGCTTGCCTGATGTATCATAAAAGGTATGGATTTAGATACAAGAAGTGGACCATGATGGCCCTACAGAAAGGATGGGTCATAATCCAGTGTACCTATACTCTATTTCTCGTCCTCTGGACAGTGACGTAACTTTACAGGCACAGCATGCGTATGCATCTTTCTATGTGGGGGTATGTGTGTGCGTGTATACGCCAGCGCCTTCTGTAGGCAGCTACAATTAGTACAGGACGCAGTTACACCACCAGCGTTTGCATTAAGTGGTGGTCCGGTTGCCCGGGACCACCAAAATTAGCACCGGGCAACCACCATTTACTTTGCAGTTGCCCGGCGGGCAACCAAAAATCTTACTAGAAGTTAACACATGAATTTAAATATTTTACAGAACTGTGAATGAAACAAAATCAGCTAAATAATAATTATATAATCCAAGTTTCATACGGAAAATTCTAAATCTCAATTTTCAATTCAATTTCAATTCAATATATTATAAAATAACACCGTGGCCAAAGGCCAAATTGCGCAGCGGGCAACCATATTTTATTCCTTAATTCGGACACTGTACACCAATTACTACCCAATTAATGATGGTCTCTATAACATAAAAGATATGCAATCCAAGATGATGTCTTGCACTATTGTCAATCGAGATAACCAAGTCCCTCCTTGTTGAACGCCTACTACCTTCTTTCAAAGTCTTTTGTTTGTATAGTTGTATACCTAGAAGCTATGGATGAGAGTTTAATCAAAAACAGGTAAGAAATGGCTCAACACTCGTGTCTATGTTGCCAACCTTTCATTTTAAGTGCCATCTTATGTGCAAACTTTTCTTTCTACCTTGTTATAAACATGATATGTGATGGGCTGATCAAGATCAGGAGTTCTAGATCGAGCAGATCGGATCGGGATCGGGATCGGCAAACATCCCCCTCACTACCTAATCCAATTAACTGATCCAACATTTTTAGGAATTTACAATTACTTTCTAGAAACGTTATCCTAAATCTGATGTGGCTAACTTTTTAGAAATTTAAGATTTACTTTCTAGAAACGTTATCATAATTTGTAAATTGGGTTTACTTTGACTTCCTTCGAGGGGATCAATAATTCCCACCCCTATTGCGCATGTGTACTATTAATACTGAACATTTATAATGCGCGCAAATCTGCCAATGCACTCATGGAGCATTGAGCAATTAAACAAAAGAAACAATGAAACCAGAGCAGAGAACATTATACATATACAAATAATGCATAAATCACACAAATTACACAATGCAATAAATCACAAAATCAATTGAAACATCTTAATTATAAGCAGTACACATCAGATGAGTTTTGAGGCAAGTTTTGAATGATGAAAGAGACGAACAGGCTCGGATATGATTAGGAAGTGAATTCCAGAGCCTAGGCGCAGCAATGGTAAAGGCTCTGTCCCCCCATGACCGATACGACTTTTCCATAACCAGAAGATTTTTTGATGTGGAACGCAAGCCAGACCGAGACGGTTTATACAATGTTAGAAGTTCAGTAATGTAGGCAGGAGCAAGCAACACTTATATTATTAACGTCGCACAAGTATATCTTATGAATGGCTGGGGCCAGCTGATTTTGGTGTTATTTTTGTGGATTGAGAGTGTATTTCCTAAGGGTATGGCCTAGTGATCACTGCCATGCCACATCGTAAGTCGTAAATCATTCAGAGTCGGAACCAAGGAGGATATAATGTGGTCTTTAATTTTTTATTAAATATCGGGATCGGAATCAGCCGATCTGTTAAAGTATGGATCGGGGATCGGCAATTACCGATCTATGGTGGATCGGCCCATCACTATACATATAATATTAAAGTTTACCTCACGAGCTGCATCAATCTTGGCTTCCGTTTGCTCAGACACTTGCAGCTGTTCTGCCACTTCTTCTGATGTCTTCTTGGAAGTCTGCAATGTGTTCACAAGTTGTTCATCGTCCAGAAGGGACCCTTGGGCTTCATTCAACAACCTATGTACAAAGTATTAGAAAGATAGCAGCATGTAGACAAAAAGGTATAAAGATTCAAAAAAGGTATCTAAATTAAACCTAATAGGCGACACAAAAAAAGAAACCCTGTTCTACGGGCCCGACCGACCCATTTTTTTAGAAATCGGTGGAAAAAAAATTCACATGCAAATTAATACCGACCCAAATAAATGGTCAAAATATGGCGAGATTTTTACATATTTGTATGATTTTTACGGTCATTTTCAAGGGGGAAAATGTAAATGTAAATAACAGAATGTAAAAACAATTAAATAACCGAAAACACCAGACCGACCGACCCATCCTGAGAGGTCTGTTTGCCCGTAGAACAGGGTTTATTTTTTTTGTCGCCTTAGGAAGATGTTTTATCTTACAGGGGAGAGGCGTTTCAAAGAGTATTTGATGCAGGTCATATTTTTGACAAGGAAGGGTGTTGGTGAGGTGTTTAAACATGTGACACACACAATCTAAATACAGATAAATGTTGCTAGATAGCTTTTAATGTGCCTTATATCTAAACATTGGAAGGAAGGACTGATATCAAAGGTGTGACCCAGCTTCATTACATAAAGTTTTCTTTTCTATATTACATTAAACCTGGGTCATAAAAAGTTATATTCCAAAAGGCGAGGGGAAAAACACCCTGTTTTACGGGCCCGACCAACCCACTTTTGCGGGGTTTTTTAGAATTTTAGTTTCAAATCATGTAAAATCAGCAGTTGCATTATTTTAAGCATTCTTTTTCTCAAATCATGTAAAATCAGCCGTTTTTTGGCGGGACATCTGTAAAAATTCCAATTTTTGCAGATTTTGGTGACATTTTAGGTTAAGAAAAAGAAATAAAATAGTTAAAAAACACCAAAAAAAACCCGACCGAGCAACCCTACTTCACAAGTCCGTCTGCCCGTAAAACAGGGTTGTTGTTTTTTTGTCACCTAATGTGAGTTAAATAACTCCAGTGATTCTTATGATAGAAGTAAAAAGTCCCCTAAAATTTTGCCTGAAGATCAGTAACCTGAAGCAATGTATAGAGGCTTTACGCATAATTAAATTCAAAAAAATATAATTTGTTTATAATCCTTAGACTACAAATACAGGTCCGATCGACCCATTTTTGATTAATTTCCCAAAAATATTTATTTATTTATTTTTAGAATTATTTTTTGAATTTTTTAGAATTTGTGAAATATTTCGAAAATTGCCTGAAAATATGCAATAATAGCGTGCTATCGGTTACCAAGCTCAATTCCTGTCCTTAATATTTTTTCTTCCGAACCCCCCCCCCCCACCAACCCACCCCCTCAAATTTCTGACTCTGCGGCATATTTCCCAAAATGTTTGGACAAAAAACAAAAGCCCGACCAAGCTAATCTACCTGAGAGGTCAGTTTGCCCATGCAACAGGTTTTTTTGGGTGTGTAGCCTTAGGCCAAAAATAAAATTGATATGTTGTCCACCACAGCTTTCAGAGAGGGCGGATTTTTTTTGATTTTTTTTAAATTTAAATTTTTTAATTTAAATTTTCTTTTACCAGCGGAAGCTCAAAGTTCAGCCAACAAGAAGTTGAAATCACTCTAAGAGTCGCATATATAACATGTTATAAACACTTAATTTAACATTCAATGCCATTTAAACTGTTAACAAAAAAAATCTGAAAAAAAAAAATCTGAAAAGAAAAAAAAATCTGAAAAAAACAACAATTGGAGCGGCCCTAAATCTGACGATCGGGCGGTCGAGGACAACATAACAATTTTTTTTTGGCCTTACCTTAAAATTTCATCGTCAAGTTCTGCCAGTTTGTTCTTCCCCGCAGCAATATTCATGACAAGACTGTCCTTCTGCTCCTCCAGCTCCGGTCTCTCTTTCCGCACCACGATACCCAGCAGCTGCGCCTCCAGACCCACCTCTTTCACGGCAAAGTTGGTGATGGTAGTCTTTGTCGAAATCTCCGGTGTGTAGTGAGGGTTGCCCAGCTTGGTGGTGATGTAGAACTTGAAGTCTATGTTGTAGTCTAGCTCTTTGTCTCCGATTTGAATTGTCAGACGACCACCTTGGAAGGATCAAAGAGAAAAACTGATCAATTGCTTAACGTTAATCTACAGTATCTATTCCTGGCATAATTTAAAACAATTGGTAAAACGGCAAAAAGGCAAAAAAGAAATTGCTGTATTGCCCTCAGCGACTGACCCTAAAAACTCAAAAATAAGGGTCGCAATTTTTGTGTTGTTTTTGTTTTTAAAATTTAAATTGTTACCCAATTTGTCAAAATATTACTATTTTCTGCTTGAAATTAATAAGTTTACTGGAATAGATTGCTTTTAATCTATTATCACACAAGAAACATTAGTCAAATTGACATTTACCTGACAAAATAAAAGAGGGAATAAAAGAGAAAATCGATACTAACAATTATAGAGTACATAGGATGATGATAGGAATAACCTGATAGACTGGGTGAGTCAGAAAGAATGTGCACTTTTTTCATCAAAAGCACCATGAAAAATTCATACCTGCATATTTAAAACCAATAATATTTGGCTTTCATTCAAAATATGTTCATAATCTGGTCACTCAACAAAGATGGGGGCCGCTACCGATTGCCGAGCGTCTATGACCAGATTCTGACGTCACATTTCCAAAAGGACGAGTCCGTCAGTTCAAGTCATTAGTCTGCTGATGAAAGGTGTAGCCACACCTGAAAATTCCAGGTAATTATTATCTTGTGTTGAGAACGAAAGATCAATTTCAAATTACATCTCATACCTGTTTTAATGATAGACTTATTGAGAATAGGCGCTAGAGACGGGTCCAGTTCCTCCTGTACATTTTGCAATAAGACAGGGAATCCATACTGTATAGCATTCTCTAGCGTACGCAGATAGTCGTGCTGCTGTAGATCGATCACCTTTAATCCGCGCTTTCCTTCCATGTTTCTGATCCACTTGATGGCTTGACACTGAGGGTCGATCATCAATGGCCACCTGGAATAGCAAAGGTAAAGATAATTGATTAATTACTGACACAAATCACTCAGAATAGGGGTAACTCCCAAAGAAGATTTTAAAGACAGCCCCACAATGCATTGTATTTTTGCAAAACGCCCGTAAATCTGGTATCCAATTCATCTTGGTTTCCATAGACATATGCACAAAATTATGCCTCCATAGCGCCATAATCTTTCCAGCTCTTGTTTGCAATGATTTATAAATTAGTTCTCAGTGTACCCTTTTTCGTATTTCCAAAACTTAAGAGCTCAACTAGTAAACAACTTACTCAAAGTTATTGGAAAACCAAAGAGACAGAGGAACCATTGATTTTCCGATACATGTCATGTGTGACAGAAAGCTACGATATCAATATCTCAGGGTATAAAGGTAAAATGGCGGTCATGATGGGTTTGATACGAGTACTGTTAAGGGGAAATTCAAATGCATTATGGGGAAAAAATCTTTAATTGGCTGCAATGCATTTTGGCTGCGACGTTAAAATCTTCATTGGGTCATACCAATTGCGACCCGTCACATACAAATGGACTAGTTGGAGGCCCTAGTCAAATCTGAGTTATTGATATGAGTTGAAAGAGTACATTTTAGGCTTTGAAATGATACCATGTTGAAGGTCATCAGACTTTGTAATCACAAGATATGATTTGAGGAAGCATATTTTATTCTATTATTTTCGATATATTTCACCAAATATATTAGCCTCTATCTCAAAAACTGTGTTTGCCGACAACATTTGATGTGACTGGTCTCAATTGTTTTATATCAACATGTTTTCAGTGATGCCTAATACAGAACTAAAGCCTGAACCATAGTTTGTAAGGAACAATTGTACAGTCTATTTTCATTTCTCCACCACATCCAACGTCATCTCACCCAACCCCTGTCTACAACCTACCTACCTATCTTCACTGGTGACAATGACACCATTTTCAGTTGAGAATATGTCACTGGGCCATCCTTGTAGGATCCAACAACCGTCAGTTTTGACATAAAGTTTGAACCATCCCAACCCATCCATTCAAACTCTCCCATCACCCACCTTACCCTAGCAGCCATCCCACCTTCCCTACACCTACCTATCGCCTCTAGTGACAATGACACCATTTTCAGTTGAGAATGAGTCACTGGGCAAACCTTGTAGGATCCAGTCACGCACAACCGTCGGTTTGGACATAAAGTTTGAGAATGTAAAATCTGGACTGCATGGCACCCCTAGTTTCTTCACCTAGAAAATAAAACAATCTTGTGATTAGGCAAAGGGAAAATACACAAGATAGCTTTCTGGTTTTAAGCTCTTTTTTTTGGTATATCCTTGGTGTAAGACATTCATAAGTTAGTCTAGTGTCAAAACCTCCATTACAGAATAAAGCTGTATAATCTGTCAATAAAGGATTTTGTGCTAGGTTAATTCTGTGCTGTCTTACACCAAGGATAAACCTTTTTCTTAACACTTTCCACGTGGCTATTATTTTTACCACACACAAAACAGATTTTTCAGAAACCTTTCATAATTTTCAAAGTCTATCTCAAAGATTACTGACCAAACACTAGGCATGTTTGGACTTATTTCAGTGCATTTCTCATGGTGATTCCAAATATGGTAATGAAATACAGTAATTTTGACATTTTTGAAACATTTTGTGAAATTTTGGAATGTCGTCTGCAGCTGCCTGCCGCGTGGAAAGTGTTAAGACTGTCTGGATGCTGCATTTATCTTAATATTTATAGCTTTAATAGTATGAATAGCCATTATAACAAAGCATTTGATTCAATTTAGCTGTTTTCAGATCGCTTTTAATTCATGTTATCCACCCTGGCGCAAACATTTCTTTGGTCAGTTGGTATCATCATTGTTACAAAAATATGAAATAAGTTCCAGAATTCTGCCCGAAATTGCCCGAATGTGTAATTCAATGCAAGACACATTCATTTTGAGCTTAGTTTCTGTAAACCTTATCTATATAATTACTGAATTCACATTTAAGACTTCTTGTTGGGCGTCTTTGAGACTTTTAAAATGACACGCGCTGATAGTATCGATTCAAATTGCGGCATACTTGATGTTACGGACAAGCTGAATGAGCTGGGTCCAAAGAAGATTTTAAGGTCTTCCCACAATGCATTGCGCGAATGCCAACCAACTAAAGCTTTTTTCACACGATGCATTTGTTGAGCTCTTAAGTTTTAGAAATAAGGAATAGGAACACTGACAACTAATTTATTAATTGATGTAAACTAGAACCTAAGAGCTCCAACGGAGAACGCGCTATGAAGCCATAATTGTGTGTATATGTCCATGGGAACTGAGACAAATTAAAGACCAGAATTAGGGCATTTAGCAAAAACGCAATGCATTGTGGTAGTGTCTTTCAAATCTTCTTTGAGCTGGGTCCATCTATAGGATGCCTTGATTATCCAGAGTGTGTAAAGTTACACCAATATTTACACATGACATTGTGACCCATACAAAATTTGGGGGATTTTTGCAAAAACGCAATGCATTGTGGTGGTGTCTTAAAATCTTCTTTGAGCTGGGTCCATCTATAGGATGCCTTGATTATCCAGAGTGTGTAAAGTTACACCAATATTTACATACATACATACTACATCTATAGTCGAGCACCAACCCATGTGAGGACCCGTATTAAAACACGTTTAAAAAAGTATAGAAGTTAAAGTCAATCTGAGGACATTTTATTTTTTTTACCATACATGTAGGGACATTTGTATGGTATGTGTATTGACATCTAATGGAGGACATGGTCATACACCCTTAGGGGGGTAAGGACCCAACTTCTATACGTTTTTATGCAGGAAAAAAGAGAGGACTTCAAAAAAAGTCCACACATTTTTTTTTGTCCTCACATTGCCGGCTGGTAGGGACAAAGGTCCTCGGATTGGCGGGATCACCATTACATACTGTTATACTGTACACAGCGCCCTATATCGGGCATTAACGGTACAGTGTCCCTGAAACCTAGGGACATGAGTTTTTGTGTACACAGACCGGGATGATTCCCTTACTCTTTACGAAGGAGTCTGTGACCTTTTAACATGCTCGGATTTTACACATGACATTGTGTCCCATACAAAACTTCTGTTGCAACCAATACTTACCTCTTTGAGCCACACTTCTTTGACTAGATGATCTCGGTATTGTGACAGAAAGGGTCCCATATAAGAGAGAAACGCGGCTGCTACAAGACAATCACCAACCAGATACACCATATTCTCTTCAAGATCCTGTCAGGATTAAAGCACATATATCATTATAAGCTACCTATCGATTATTCCTTGTTATTTACGCTAAGGCATTGGGAAAAAAACTCTTGTACAAACCCAACCAACCCATTGTTTTAACATTTCTATTTTTTTATTAATATTTTAACAACATTTTATTGGAAAGAAATTGGATTTTTTTGTTAAATGTTGAAAATGGTGAGAAACAAATGGGGAAATGCTATTCTACAAGAAAGGTCATCTTTAAAATAGTCGTGTTCTAAAGTTTGAGTTGCATAACTCTAATGGTATTTATTTTAGAAGCACAATGTGACATGAAATTCTCCCATTGAGTAGTACACAAACTGACTGGGTGGTTAACCACCTGTGGCAGTTATTCACAACATTTTGGACTATAACGTGATAATGGAACATACCTAGCGCAAAACATGTTACAGAAATAATGAGAAAAATATGAGTTTCTTCTGATATCAAAATAGGTTGATGGACACAAAAAGCTAAAGTGATCGGAACACTTTAAAAGACAAGACACGCGGTTCAATGGCGTTATGTTTCGTTATGTAAAATGTAACATATTATCAGCTACCAGAAGAGGGTAAAGAAGGGGTTATTCAAGGCGGCACATACCTATACCCCTTTCCATAAGTTGGTGCCCCCCCCCCCCCCCCTGGTACGTACCTGGACAATTATCTCCCATCAGTGGCGTACCCAGGGGGGTCCAGGGGGGCCGGTGCCCCCCCCCTGAAATATCCCCGTTGGTAAAAACGACCCTCCATCGGTAGATTTGTGATTTTGACCATGCAATTTTTAATTTCTTTTGCCGGTTATGCGGACAACTTCATCGCTCCCCCCCCCCCCCCCCCCCCCTACTTATCAAGTTTTAGCTGCTGATGGGGAAAATTGTGCGATTTTTTTGGGAGTCTGTAAAACAAATTGTCGCTACATCATATGCCTTTCGTCGGTACAACTATGGTTGTGCCCCCCCCCCCCCTAGTTTCCAAAAGCTGGGTACGCCACTGTCTCCCATCTATCCCTCTCCCCTGCTTATACAGACACTAGTTTGCCAGCCCTTTCCAGTTTCATCTCCATATTTTCAGCCTTGACACGTATTAGTCAGTGCCCCCTGGGTACCTACCTGGACAGTTATCTCCCATCTATCTCTCTCCCCTGCTAATCCGGACACTAGTTTGCCAGCCCTTGCCAGATTTGATCTCCATATTTTCAGCCTTGACACATATTAGTCAGTGCCCCCTGGGTACCTACCTGGACAGTTATCTCCCATCTATCTCTCTCCCCTGCTAATCCTGACACTAGTTTGCCAGCCCTTTCAAGTTTGATCTCCATATTTTCAGCCTTGACACGTAGCCCTTCTTTCTCAGCAAGTTTTTCATCGTATTGTTTCTTCAACAGCTCCATCCGATCTGTCACCTGTCATAACAAATCAATTAGTTATAGGTCAATAAATGTGTATGTGTTGCTTCGAGAGAAATTAGACAAATCAATGCATGTGCGCTGATGTTGATGTGTGAATAATGGCACAATCCCGCAGGGGGAGTGCTATTGTGAGCATATCAACATTTGCGCAAGTGCATTGATTTGTCAAATTTTTCAAGAAACAAAACATACGCATGTACGAGGGGTATCAAAAAGTTTTAGAAATCACCCAGAAATGAAGAAGCCAGAAATTTCATTTGTTATGTGATCCTTCAGACATCTTAACAAAGTCCCTGTGCAAAGTCACACATTTCTCCTACTAGTTATTACCTGTCCACAGACTGCCATTGTAGAGATCCTCAGATTGACCGCCATTGATTGATTTTCAGATTGTCTCAGATTGGGTTATTCCCAAAACAGCAATAAATAGTTTAAAGTGTTGACACAAAGGGTCAAAGGTCATGTAGGGGTCATTAGAGGTCAATCTGTGCACACCCCATGTTACCCATAAGTTTATTGTCACCAAGCTTGTTTGTAATGACCTTTGACCCCTTTCTGTCAAACTTTAATTGCTGCTTTGGGAATAACACATTCTGAGGCAAACTGAGAATCAATCAATGGCGGTCAATCTGAGGATCTCTACAACGGCGGTCTGTGGACAGGTAATAAATAGTGGGAGAAATGTGTAACTTTGCACAGCGACTTTGTAAAGATGTCTGAAGGATTACATATCAAAATAAAGTTTCTGGCTTCTTCACTTCTGGGTGATTTCTAAAACTTTTTGATACCCCCTCGTAATGACCTAATTCATACACGACACTATACAAATAAAAATTCACAATTTGAGCATAATTTTGATCTATCTAATAACGAATAAAAAATTGTTAACAAGTTCGCTAACACCCGTAGTGAAAATCACTGAACCCGCGATAACTGAACAACGAATCAAAACAAAGCGTGGGGTTCCTTGCATTAAACGGTGGTCACAGGGAGTGCATTAGACACTTTCAATGCACTAATATTTTAGTTTCTTGCATTCTGAGTGGTTCAACACTATTAAAGAATTGAGGTCAATATATATTGTCGTAGTGCATGTTTGTATCTCCAGGTTATATAGACGACACAAAAGAAAGCTGTCCCCTTTAGTTTAAATTTTTATTTAAAAATTGGCAAACCCGTTAAAATCTTAACCTATATTATGAGTTCATGTAGTGAAAGCATATTTCACTTTTTCTTTTCCTCTTCTTGGAAATGTTTTTTGAAATTATGAAAATTCTTGAAAATTCACCAACATGTCCAATAAATTGTTTTATAATTTCAATACAAATTCAACACATTTGGTAAAAAACACACACAAAAACGCCCAACCAGCAGACCCTATACCAGAGGTCTGTTTGCCCGTATACAAGGGTTATTTTTTGTTTCCTTACTGGCCCAAGGCTAGGCGCATACATCAACAAATCTTTTATATACATATCCCGGTAATACAAAAAAAAAGAGGTCGGTGGACCCATAGAACCAAGTTTTCTTTTTTCCTTTACCACACTTCTTTCTGTATTAAATTGGGTTGCTTAAATAGACCAACATGTATTCTCATAATACAACAAATTGTAAAATGAGCTACTTTCCCCACCCTCTAACCCCCTTGAAACCAGTCGTTATACATTATTTGGCTACATTTTACTATGAATTACAGTACTTGGGCCAATAGTAATTGGCTATAAAACCCACCTCTTTAAGTTTGGCCCTCGCCTCTGCTAGGATAGCCTGCTTCTCTGCCAGGGTTGACAGTGCGTTGCTGAGACGCTGTTTCTTGGGTTCGACCACCCTGTATATGCGACCGTAGACTTCCATAGCTCGTACCCACATACACAATGACTTGGCAGCGCCGGATACACGACCTGCAGATAGACAAAGAAATAAAAGATGAAATGTGGACTTAACTAAAATAAAAAAAGAATTAACTCAATCAATGTGATTCACTTGCAAACATGTGATGTAATAGGCGTGCACCAAAATGTGAAAAGAGAACTTCTTTAACACATTCCAAACAGCAGTTGTCTGCAGACGACATTTCACGAATTGTTACAAAAATGTTAACATTATTGAATGTCATCCACATATTTGGAATCACCATCAAAAATACATCAAAATTAGCTAGTACAAACTAAGGCTGTGAATGCACAGGTAGTTTCGTACCTCGGTACCCGACCCGTTTTTCGGGCGGGTACCCGGGTACCCGAAAATAGACACTAAAAGATAAAATTTAAAAAATGTTTTTAAAGTTTTTTTCCCCCCAAGTACAAATTTGTCCCCAAAATGACACATAATGGGTCAATAGAGGTCATTTGGGGACAAATTTGTACTAGAAAAAAAAAAATCATTTCGGGTATTCGGGTACCCAATTTGGTACCCGGAATAGCGGGCGGGTACCCAGGTTCCTGGGTATAAGTCACAGCCTTAGTACAAACATGCGTAGTGTTGGTTCAGTAATTCTTGAGATAGACTTTGAAAATTGAAAACAGGTTTTTGACAAATCTGTTTTGTATACGATTAAACTAAATAGCCGCATGGAAAGTGTTAAAACTCTGAAATAATAATCAATAATATGTACAGTGGGACAATTACGGGTTAAAAGCTGAAAATCGCAATAATAATAAAAAGTAGCATAAATATA
This sequence comes from Ophiura sarsii, assembly GCA_035610835.1. NCBI lineage: Eukaryota > Metazoa > Echinodermata > Ophiuroidea > Amphilepidida > Ophiuridae > Ophiura > Ophiura sarsii. Next base: position 54,576,293 of record CM069454.1, read on the forward strand.
GTTTCCATCTCCCCACTCAATTCACTATGCAATTTAAAGCTTGTAATTATTATACTGACATACTGCCGCTATACACACTGCCGCTATACACACTGCCGCTATACACACTGCCGCTATACACACTGCCGCTATACTATTGCTTTCTCATTATCAAACTAGCGTTAGCTGCCTCATGTCAAATGTAACTTTTACCTTAAAATTTCCATTGGTAGTTTACAGCATTAACTCGTGGCAGCTGTGAGTTAATGTAACTGTCTTACCACAGAACTAGTGTTAAATCTCCCATCACTGCTTTTAACACTTTCCATGCGACATGCGTCTGCAGACGACATTCCAAAATGTCACAAAATGTATCAAAAATGTCCAAATTGTTGAATTTCATTACCATATTTGGAATCACCATGTGAAATGCACTGAAATAAGTACAAATATGCCTAGTATTGGTTCGGTAAATCTTGAGATAGACTTTGAAAGTTGGAAAAGGTTTCTGACAAATCTGTTTTGTATAATTGTAACATAATAGCCACGTGGAGAGTGTTACTATTTCCATCGGTAGGCTATTGGTAGTTTAGAGCACATACATTTTGATATCAGCACATGGCAACCATTATGTTTCGACTGCAATTTTCTTGTCATAGAACTGGCGTTAGCTGCTCTGTGCCAAACGTCATATCCACTCTTATGATTGGTATGAGTATTGAAGTGCAAATACACAAGAAGAAATTAACACATAGCTGCTTTTAAGCTACTGCTTTCTGGTTAAAGAACAAGTATAAGCTGCCTAATATCAAATCTCACTTCTACTTTTCCATCTGTAGTTTAGAGTAAGGTCACAAATTTTCTGCTTTGTAACTGTCGAATTCCGCGTTTTTCCGCTTTGTAAATTTGGAATTTCTCTGATGTAATTTTCCCCAAGAAAGCTTAAAATTTACGATCTATAAAACCAAAATAAACACACTTTATAGAAAACTCATCATTTTAGATTTTTAAGCTTACCTTATTATTACTGTAGCGATAGCCGACCCTCTATATCGCGGAGTTTTATATTTAAATATTGTTTGTTTTGTTTTATTACGTATCGTTTTTTAATATTTATATTGTTTTATTCAAGACTATTTATAAATTTTGTGTTTTAGACGGTTTTTGTGCATTTTTTCCCCTTCTTTTCATCAAAATGTCATTTTCCGCATTTAACCTCAATTCGTGACCTTGTTTAGAGCACATGCATATGATATCAGCATGGCAGCTATAATTAGTGTTGATGTCTGGTAATACAGAACAAGCCTAAGCTGCCTCAAGTCAAATCTCACCTCAACTTTTTTCATTTCCATTAGTAGTTTAGAGTATGTATTCATAGACTTGCAACTATTATACTGACACACTGCAGCTATTCCTGTTGATGTCTGGTAATACAGAACAAGCCTAAGCTGCCTCAAGTCAAATCTCACCTCAACTTTTTTCATTTCCATTAGTAGTTTAGAGTATAGACTTGCAACTACTGTAAAAGCTGAAATATTCGCGGTGGTTTTATTTTCGCGCTTTTCGCGCAAAATCTTTTTCCGCGAAAATTATAACACGCGAAAATATTGTTTTCAACATTCATGCAGTGCATCCAGAAGGTCGCCCGCGAAAAAAACAATTCGCGAAATGTTTATAATATCAAAATCCGTGAAAATATCTGTACGCAAAAATATTGGCTTTTACAGTATTATACTGACACACTGCAGCTATTCCTGTTAATGTCGGGTTACAAAAGAAGCCTAAGCTGCCTCAAGTCAAATCTCACCTCTACTTTTATCATTTCCATTGGTAGTTTTGAGCACATGCATATGATATCAGCACACGGCAGCTAATAATATTTGACTGATATCAGCTGCACTTTCATGCAGCACTTTCATCCTGCGCTTCTGTTATTACTGGTTCCTAAGATAGACTTATCAAAAAGAAACATCACTAAAGGTTCTTTGTATGCAACAACACTATTGTTATAAAGCCATAATAGCTTATATAGTTCCGTCATCCAGGATTGCCGATTTAATAACGATTCGGTTTCAATTTTTTACCTTATACAGTATGTCTCAAATAAATTCAACTATTGAATCTTTACTCTATTCCCTAAAACTATTAAATCAAAAAAGAGATTATTTTATTTGAATAAGTAGCCGGGGTCTTTTAAATCAATTCTAAAGTGTGAAGCTAATTTGGTGGTTTAATTGAATGACACACAATGGCCCTTTGCATGAAAGGTCTTCAAATTCATATTTTTCAAACGAAATCTTGCAGATTTTAGACAAAAATGACATAATTCATATAAACGCACTGTTCCATGTGTTGCATTTATTCTGAAACACACTCTAATTTGTAATATTTCAAAAATAACAGTTGATTTTTATACACAACAACAATAATAATAATATTATTTAATACCGTTCTTATATAGCGCTTTCCACAATGCAAGAATAGTCCCAAAGCGCTTTTGCATTATTGTTAATATTACACCGTACGCCTACAGTTAGCACTGCAAAATATTTATTCGCAAAGTGTGCAGCTTCTTCATTCGGTTGAGAAGACGTTTGCGAGTAGAGGTGAAGTTACTGGTCTTCTGACAGTATAGCATCTTGCATGAGGTCTGACTCTCGTATCGACTGTGCACTCTTATTCAATCACACTATCCTGGATGTTGACATGATTGCGAGTAGAGGTAAGTTACTGGTCTTCTGACAGTATAGCACCTTGCATGAGGTCCGACTCTCGCATCGACTGTGCACTCTTATTCAATCACATTATCCCGGATGTTGACAGATTGCGAGTAGAGGTAAGTTACTGGTCTTCTGACAGTATAGCACCTTGCATGAGGTCCGACTCTCGTATCGACTGTGTACTCTTATTCAATCACACTATCCCGGATGTTGACATGATTGCGAGTTGAGGTAAGTTACTGGTCTTCTGACAGTATAGCACCTTGCATGAGGTCCGACTCTCGTATCGACTGTGCACTCTTATTCAATCACGCTATCCCGGATGTTGACTGATTGCGAGTAGAGGTAAGTTACTGGTCTTCTGACAGTATAGCATCTTGCAGGAGGTCCGACTCTCGTATCGACTGTGTACTCTTATTCAATCACACTATCCCTGATGTTGACATGATTGCGAGTTGAGGTAAGTTACTGGTCTTCTGACAGTATAGCACCTTGCATGAGGTCTGACTCTCGGATCGACTGTGTACTCTTATTCAATCACACTATCCCTGATGTTGACATGATTGCGAGTAGAGGTAAGTTACTGGTCTTCTGACAGTATAGCACCTTGCATGAGGTCTGACTCTCGGATCGACTGTGCGCTCTTATTCAATCACATTATCCCAGATGTTGACAGATTGCGAGTAGAGATGAGTTACTGGTCTTCTGACAGTATAGCACCTTGCATGAGGTCCGACTCTCGTATCGACTGTGCGCTCTTATTCAATCACATTATCCCAGATGTTGACAGATTGCGAGTAGAGATAAGTTACTGGTCTTCTGACAGTATAGCACCTTGCATGAGGTCCGACTCTCGTATCGACTGTGCGCTCTTATTCAATCACATTATCCCAGATGTTGACAGATTGCGAGTAGAGATAAGTTACTGGTCTTCTGACAGTATAGCACCTTGCATGAGGTCCGACTCTCGTATCGACTGTGTACTCTTATTCAATCACACTATCCCTGATGTTGACATGATTGCGAGTAGAGGTAAGTTACTGGTCTTCTGACAGTATAGCACCTTGCACGAGGTCCGACTCTCCTATCGACTGTGCGCTCTTATTCAATCACGCTATCCCGGATGTTGACTGATTGCGAGTAGAGGTAAGTTACTGGTCGTCTGACAGTATAGCACCTTGCATGAGGTCCGACTCTCATATCGACTGTGCGCTCTTATTCAATCACACTATCCCGGATGTTGACTGATTGCGAGTAGAGGTAAGTTACTGGTCTTCTGACAGTATAGCACCTTGCACGAGGTCCGACTCTCGTATCGACTGTGCACTCTTATTCAATCACACTATCCCGGATGTTGACTGATTGCGAGTAGAGGTAAGTTACTGGTCGTCTGACAGTATAGCACCTTGCACAAGGTCCGACTCTCGTATCGACTGTGCACTCTTATTCAATCACACTATCCCGGATGTTGACTGATTGCGAGTAGAGGTAAGTTACTGGTCGTCTGACAGTATAGCACCTTGCACAAGGTCCGACTCTTGTATCGACTGTGTACTCTTATTCAATCACGCTATCCCGGTTGTTGACTGATTGCGAGTAGAAGTAAGTTACTGGTCTTCTGACAGTATAGCACCTTGCACAAGGTCCGACTCTCGTATCGACTGTGTACTCTTATTCAATCACACTATCCCGGATGTTGACAGATTGCGAGTAGAGGTAAGTTACTGGTCGTCTGATAGCACCTTGCACAAGGTCCGACTCTCGAATCGACTGTGCACTCTTATTCAATCACATTATCCCAGATGTTGACAGATTGCGAGTTGAGGTAAGTTACTGGTCTTCTGACAGTATAGCACCTTGCACAAGGTCCGACTCTCGAATCGACTGTGCACTCTTATTCAATCACATTATCCCAGATGTTGACAGATTGCGAGTTGAAGTAAGTTACTGGTCTTCTGACAGTATAGCACCTTGCACAAGGTCCGACTCTCGTATCGACTGTGTACTCTTATTCAATCACGCTATCCCGGATGTTGACAGATTGCGAGTAGAGGTAAGTTACTGGTCTTCTGACAGTATAGCACCTTGCACAAGGTCCGACTCTCGTATCGACTGTGTACTCTTATTCAATCACACTATCCCAGATGTTGACTGATTGCGAGTTGAGGTAAGTTACTGGTCTTCTGACAGTATAGCACCTTGCACAAGGTCCGACTCTCGTATCGACTGTGCACTCTTATTCAATCACACTATCCCAGATGTTGACTGATTGCGAGTTGAGGTAAGTTACTGGTCTTCTGACAGTATAGCACCTTGCATGAGGTCCGACTCTCGTATCGACTGTGCGCTCTTATTCAATCATACTGTCCCGGATGTTGACAGATTGCGAGTAGAGGTAAGTTACTGGTCTTCTGACAGTATAGCACCTTGCATGAGGTCCGACTCTCGTATCGACTGTGCACTCTTATTCAATCACACTATCCTGGATGTTGACAGATTGCGAGTAGAGGTAAGTTACTGGTCTTCTGACAGTATAGCACCTTGCATGAGGTCCGACTCTCATATCGACTGTGCACTCTTATTCAATCACGCTATCCCGGATGTTGACGGATTGCGAGTAGAGGTAAGTTACTGGTCTTCTGACAGTATAGCACCTTGCACGAGGTCCGACTCTCGTATCGACTGTGTACTCTTATTCAATCACGCTATCCCGGATGTTGACGGATTGCGAGTAGAGGCAAGTTACTGGTCTTCTGACAGTATAGCACCTTGCACAAGGTCCGACTCTCGTATCGACTGTGTACTCTTATTCAATCACGCTATCCCGGATGTTGACGGATTGCGAGTAGAGGTAAGTTACTGGTCTTCTGACAGTACAGCACCTTGCACGAGGTCCGACTCTCCTATCGACTGTGCTCTCTTATTCAATCACACTATCCCGGATGTTGACTGATTGCGAGTAGAGGTAAGTTACTGGTCTTCTGACAGTATAGCACCTTGCACGAGGTCCAACTCTCGTATCGACTGTGCACTCTTATTCAATCACACTATCCCGGATGTTGACTGATTGCGAGTAGAGGTAAGTTACTGGTCTTCTGATACCACCTTGCACAAGGTCCGACTCTCCTATCGACTGTACACTCTTATTCAATCACAACAAGTCGCAAAATTGGGGAACAGTCTAAAAATAACAGGCAAACATTGGGACATCGCTGCTTTATTAAAGACAAAGCAGCGATTGATTCTTCCTAATCCGGAAGATTGTTGAGTGGCCAACGTTCAATGTGTTCAATGTCTTATTCAATCACACTATCCTGGATGTGACAGATTGCGAGTAGAGGTAAGTTACTGGTCTTCTGACAGTATAGCACCTTGCATGAGGTCTGACTCTCGTATCGACTGTGCACTCTTATTCAATCACATTATCCTGGATGTTGACGGATTGCGAGTAGAGGTAAGTTACTGGTCTTCTGACAGTATAACACCTTGCACGAGGTCCGACTCTCGTATCGACTGTGTACTCTTATTCAATCACGCTATCCCGGATGTTGACGGATTGCGAGTAGAGGTAAGTTACTGGTCTTCTGACAGTATAGCACCTTGCATGAGGTCCGACTCTCATATCGACTGTGCACTCTTATTCAATCACGCTATCCCGGATGTTGACGGATTGCGAGTAGAGGTAAGTTACTGGTCTTCTGACAGTATAGCACCTTGCACGAGGTCCGACTCTCGTATCGACTGTGTACTCTTATTCAATCACGCTATCCCGGATGTTGACGGATTGCGAGTAGAGGTAAGTTACTGGTCTTCTGACAGTATAGCACCTTGCACGAGGTCCGACTCTCGTATCGACTGTGTACTCTTATTCAATCACGCTATCCCGGATGTTGACGGATTGCGAGTAGAGGCAAGTTACTGGTCTTCTGACAGTATAGCACCTTGCACAAGGTCCGACTCTCGTATCGACTGTGTACTCTTATTCAATCACGCTATCCCGGATGTTGACGGATTGCGAGTAGAGGCAAGTTACTGGTCTTCTGACAGTATAGCACCTTGCACGAGGTCCAACTCTCGTATCGACTGTGCACTCTTATTCAATCACACTATCCCGGATGTTGACTGATTGCGAGTAGAGGTAAGTTACTGGTCTTCTGATACCACCTTGCACAAGGTCCGACTCTCCTATCGACTGTACACTCTTATTCAATCACAACAAGTCGCAAAATTGGGGAACAGTCTAAAAATAACAGGCAAACATTGGGACATCGCTGCTTTATTAAAGACAAAGCAGCGATTGATTCTTCCTAATCCGGAAGATTGTTGAGTGGCCAACGTTCAATGTGTTGCGATGGCAATGATTTTATAAGCACGACCGTGGTGCTTTACGCTCATATTAATCAATATTTTCAATAACATTTTGTTATTCGGTAGAAAAGTTAATAAAATAACTCAAGGGAAACCTGTGGTTTGATTCTTGGGATGGTTGCTTTACTTTATCTTTTCTTTTTTTAAATTTTTGTTTTGTTTTTGTATGAACAGAAAGTAAAATTAGCCGCAACACAGTGTGCTTGCTTGATTAAAATACAATGGTTTACACATTTTATGGCAATAAATCTAGAATAAATGTAAATAGATATATATCAATTTTTTGTTAGACAATGGATTTAAAAGTGGAATATTGTTGCTACACACTGCCATATCGGTCTACAGTAATGTGTGCAGTAGCTGGTCAAGTGATATCGATTCCTTTTGAGTACAAAAGAAATGCGTGTTAACATTTTTCAAAAGAAATGCGTGTAACAATTTTTCATTTTTTAAAGTCAGTTTTTATATAGCGCTTTTCCAATTATTATGCTCAAAGCGTTAACACTTAATCCGCTGCCACTATAGGATAATTAGAATCAGCTCGTTTCACAATCCTACAAGTGCAATATTTTGATGTTATTAATGTGCATTTTTATATCGTAATTTTAATATTGTATATTAGCATGTAATTTGGCCTGCGGGCCACGAGATGCTTCTGAATAAAATACCAATAATATAATACTTATCGATTATATTAGATATTCAATTGCCTCAACATATGAGGTGCTGCCGTCTTTCCTCTTGGTGAATGGGAATTCAGATTTTTAAATGGACAATTTACGCATTTCACTGATGCACAAGAACTGAGGGGGGGGGGTGAATTATTGACATTCACCGCACTGCTTAATTGCTATCACAACACTACAACGGTAAGTAATTACATTTCTTATATGGGTAGGTGTGATTTTGGATGCCAATATCACATACTATACATTATATATGAGACCATAGTATGTAGTGTGTAGAGTTGCTATGTAGAGAAGCTTAGAAGAATTATTTCAAGGTTTTGGCATAAAGTTGCAGGTTTGAAGCCCATTGAAGCTATAATGTTAGCTTTTTGGTATTCTAGGTTTATAAAATTTATAAAGGGTTCAACAAAAGAAAGTATACACTTTGTTTATGTCATTTTGCGTAACATTCAATTTTGTTTTGACCAAACAGGCTAGATAGGCATTTAGATGAATCTTTTAAGCATCATTTGATACCAAATTTGCCCCCTAACAACAAAGATAAACCATGATTAGCACCATTTAAAGAAAATTAGTCACTTTTCAAAAGTCACATTTTCAATACACTACGCGGGAAGAAAAGACCACATGTTACCTGTCCATAATCAAATAGACAGCTCGTTCAGGCACAACCCAACGCATCCCCACTGTGTGATCAATATCCATTTCATTCCCGGCCATTCAAAGTGCCACGCACAGCATTTTCTCGCGGCTTGCGTGCGTTGAAAATGTGACTTTTGAAAAGTGACCAATTTTCTTTAAAATGGTGCTAATCATGGTTTATCTTTGTTGTTAGGGAGAAAATTTGGTATCAAATGATGGCTAAAAGATTCATCTAAATGCCTATCTAGCCTGTTTGGTCAATAAAAAAATTGAATGTTACTCAAAATGACATAAACAAAGTGTATACTTTCTTTTGTTGAACCCTTTAATAAGTGTTTATATGTTTGTTTAAAAGAATTTGGGATGTATCGAGACTTTATCATATTAGGGGAACAATATTTCAGTGAATAAGTTTTACCTTTGATATGTTAGTTCTTTTAGTTTTAAGAGTCATAAATATTTTTGATTGCTAGTATATAAGGACTCTGCAGCGAATAGCAAATTACAAACCTATATTTTACCCAGTGGAAAGAGTTTTAATTATGTGAAGGGGGTCATCAATTCACATTAACATACACTCCTGGGCGTGCTCTTCGTTCGTCAGAGCAAGGTCTTTTAACATTAAATCGTACAAAAACGCAGTGGGGCAACAGAGCCTTTGGAATTGCAGCGGCAAGAATATGGAACAATTTACCTGCTGTCATCAGATTAAACAGCAATATAAACAGTTTCAAAAAGAACTTAAAAACCCACTTATTTAAAGTGGCTTTTACTAAATAATCTTTTTGTAGTCATCTGATATGTTTTGTGCTCTATTGACTGTATAACTTGTTTGTAAATGCAAAAGCGCCATGAGCGCCATTTACGGCGGATACCGGCGCTTTATAAGTTTTCATTATTATTTTTTATTTATGTTATCCACAATATTTCAGTTTCATTATCATTTGAGAAATGAAATAAAAGGCAATTTATGAACTAATTATCAGACGTAGCAGTAAGACTTTTCACAAGGGCACTTGGGAGATACTTCAGGGATATCGCTAGAATCGTGATGTATACAATAGTTGAGCTGCGCATACGTCACAAATTTAACGATATTCCTTAAGTATCTCCCAAGTGACCTTGTGAAAGGCTTCTGCTACGTCTTAAAATGAGTTCACAAATTGCTTCTTATTTCAATTCTTCAATGATAATGAAATTGAAATATGGTGGATAACATGTGAATTAATAACCCCCTTCACATAATTAAAACTCTTTCCACTGAGAATGATGTCCTTTAAGGGGTACTCAAGGAATATTTTGATTCAATTTTTTGAATTATGTGAGTGCTGTAATTAATTATTCTATTAGTAACTATTAATCAAATGCATGTAAAAGTATATATTTTTGGAAAGGAAATGGATCAGAGAATGCAGATTTGGCATCAATTTTGACCAAAAATTTTAATTTTTTGAGGAAATCACAATATTCACTTTTCTTTTTAAAACTAATCTAATATTTTTTGCAATTTTGACCAAAAAGTGCCAAAAAAGTGAGAAACAAAATGGAAACTTTTTTTGTTGGCACTTTTTGGTCAAAATTGCAAAAAATATTAGATTAGGTTAAAAAAAAAAAAGTCCCTAAGTTAGTGTCTTGATATCAACATCAAGCGGGAAAAAATGTGTTTTTCTCAAAAAATCAACATTTCTGGGTTATTAAGATTTACAAATTCATCTCTCCCCCAGAATGATCTGCGCATATACAGGTAAGGGAAAAACAGGTCCACTTGGCCAGAACTGAACCAGCCATCTATGGATCTCCAGATGTGTGCTTTATTCATTGAGCTGTAAGTGCCAACTAGATATTCAATGCAAGACAATATCATTTAAGAGCCACATCAAGTATGCTAGGTTTGTGAGGACGTTTTTCTCTTGGTGTCATTCGGGGTTTTCTGTCAGCCAGAAAGTGAGAATTTGAATAATCATGGCCAATGGCATGTTCAGTTTCGTTCTGAGACTGTCTGTACTCTTATTGACAGCCGCTATTGACAACAACATTACCTTGAGCGAACTGGTAAATCATGTTGCACAAATATCTGTGCAACCACTGTGGGATATCAGTGGCAATGATACTAAACCATGCCATATTGAGGAAAGAAATGCCACTGGAGGCGTGGCCTTACACGGAAGTACCAATCACGTCTGCAGTATACGGGTTAACGCATCTCTGGAGTCTTACGTTCGTATAGAAATACCAGAATCCCAGGCTACAAATGACCTGTTTGACTTTTACGTCGAAAGACAAGGGGACTTAGTGTTATGCCAAAACAAATATGTAGTTTTCAACAAGCAAGCTGGAGTATGCAGTTCTATCGTCCATCATAAAAGCGCCCTCTTTCATCTTCAAGGTAATATCAGTATCATAATCGATGCAGTATCAGCATTAGATCCACTGCCTCCGTGCCCAGAATCTAATCACAGTATCTCGTCTAGTCAAACAGTGAATCAAACATCAGATTGCAAAGTGAAGGGGTATAATGACAAAGTCACATGTGCTCTAGACAACGACGATACCTGTAGGATCAAATTTCCTTCAAACTGCAAAGCCACGCTTAGTCACAAAGAGGTATCCTTTCGATGTTTTGATAATGATTTGCTTAATTATAATCAGAGTGTAATGATAGTGTATCCAGTAGATATGACCGTATTAGATCTGAGTAATGATAACATAGTGGGCATTGAAAATAGTTCATTTCAATCTTTGAATTATTTAGAGGCTCTATACTTAAATGAAAATTACCTGACAAATCTTACTGAAGGGGTATTCAATGGTCTAAGCACACTAGATGAACTATCTCTGAATGGAAATCAATTGACCCAACTGCCTACAGAAATATTTCAAGATTTAGGAAAGCTAACTCGCCTGAATCTGTATGACAATAAGTTGACGATACAAACAGAATTATTCTGGGCACTTAAGCACTTGTCTACACTGTACCTGTATAGAAACCAATTAGTCGCTTTGAATTCACATACATTTCAGGGTTTGTCAAAGCTGAGGTACCTGGCTCTTCGTGATAATAACTTGACAACGTTACCGGTCGAGTTGTTTCAGGGCATGGAAAACCTGTTTAAATTATACTTGCAAAGAAATCAACTTATTACCTTGAATTCTGGAATATTTCAAGGGTTGGTGAAACTAACGTACTTGTATCTCAACGAGAATAACTTGATTGCGATACCAGATTGGTTGTTTGGGGGGCTGCAAATCTTGAATAAGCTCTATCTATCTGAAAATCAATTGGCCATATTGAGTGAAATTGCATTTCAAGGATTGCAGAGGCTCACCTATCTTTCTCTGCGCATTAACAATTTGATAACACTACCGACTAGGTTGTTTTGGGGATTAGAAAATTTGGGTAAACTACTCCTGTCTGAAAACCAACTGGTTGTCTTGGATGAGAATGCATTTCAGGGGTTGACAAAGCTTACTTATATTTCACTTCGTGATAATAATTTAACAATCCTCCCGAATGAGTTATTCGGAGGATTGGAAAACCTAGTTGAACTATACTTGCAAAGAAACCAATTGGTAACTGTGAATGAAAAAACATTTCTGGGACTAACAAAGCTGTCAGATTTGTCTCTACATGATAATAAGTTGATAACCCTACCAGGTAGGTGTTTTCAGGGATTAGAGAACTTAAATATACTTAAATTATATCTAAACCAGTTGGAAAACTTGAACAAAAGTGCATTTCAGGGTTTGACCCAGCTAACGTATCTCTCGTTGCGCGATAATAAGCTGACGGCACTACCAGATGGTTTGCTTTCAGGGTTGGAAAATTTAAAAGAATTGTACTTGCTGAGGAACCAACTGGTCACACTGAATTCTCACTTATTCAATGATCTGATTAATCTAAAGATTCTTCACATCCATAAAAACAGGTTGGTAGCATTACCTAACGATGTATTTAATAAGTTGTTTTTGATGGATTATCTTGATTTGGAGTACAATCAGTTGGAGCGCTTAGGCACCAATCAGTTGCAAGGGTTAGGCAACCTGCGCATTCTATTTCTGAGCAACAATAAGATAGCACAGCTTGACTATGATTTATTTCAAGATACAGTTCGATTGACATTCATTGAATTATCTAATAATACGTTGAAAGTATGTCCACTAATCAAACACCTGACTCACTTAGATTTTCTAAATCTAAGGTACAATAAACTGACAGGTGTAAATCACGAAACCTTCTCTGCGCTCCTTAATACCGAGTTGGCCGTTAGTCAACATGAGATCTGTGAGTGCTATGTGCCTGCTGGTGCTAGTTGTAGTCCAGCAGGTAGGAGGTCTCCATATCTTACTTGTGACAGGTTATTGTCAGACAGAGGATTGATGGTTGTAATGTGGTTCATTGGTATAAATGCACTCTGTGGAAATATGTTTGTTTTGATTTGGAGACGGAGGAAAAGTCGCAAATTCAACATACAAGATCAATTACTTAGCAATCTGGCCATGTCTGATTCACTAATGGGCATATACATGATGATCGTAGCATGCGCTGATATTTACTATGGGGAAGACTTTCCCATGCAATCTGAAACTTGGAGATCTGGTATTACCTGCAGAATTGCTGGAGCACTATCCATTGCATCTAGTGAGGCATCTGTATTGTTTATCACACTAATCAGCATTGATCGATTCATTGGTATTAAATTTCCGTACTCTACTAATAAATTGGGCAAATGTGAGACCAATTTTACTGTTGTACTGATATGGGCATGTGCATTGGCATTGGGTGTAATCCCGTCAGTTTTAGCTGGAAGAAACTTTAAATTTTACGATAACTCGAACGTGTGCATTGGTCTGCCATTAGCTTTAACTAAATCATACTCAACTGTGCATAATTCCACAAAAATTAATGTACAAGATACAAGGCTTTCTTATGACATCGATACATTCACTACTCAATTTACAGGTCTTGTCAATGGCTTGTACTTTTCAACAGCAGTTTTTCTTGGCCTGAACTGCACATGTTTCTTGATCATCCTCGGTTGTTATATAGAGATAGTGAGGGCTGTTACAACATCAGCAAAACAGTCTGGACGCACTCCTGATATGAAAAAGCAAATTAAACTCACTTCTAAAGTTTCCGCAATAGTGGCTACTGACTTTATCTGTTGGTCGCCGATACTTGTTTTTGGAATACTGGTTCAAGCCAGGATCATTGAACTGCCCCCTTCAGTATATGCATGGTCAGTAACCTTTGTATTACCTTTGAACTCTGTAATAAACCCATACTTGTACACAATTGCAGAAATTGTGTCTGATTATCGGAAGCACAAAAACAAAAAGATTCTGACAACATCTATTCGTGAGATGACAAGTGAGCAGCAATCTTACAGGGCAAAAAGAAATCATGAAAGTACAAAAGGTTTTGGAACCCATCCAGTAATACTTCACTAATTAACTTGTGATCTCTATTTTCACAACCGATATCCATAATGGCATACACCCTCTTCCATAAGCGCTATTCGATGTTCTTCATGACACGCTATCATCATGGCTATTTCATATTAAGCCGATTTAAATGGTTAGGCTAAACCGTGTTATAATAATTAATACATCAATTTGTTAGGTTAATGGATCCGTAGGCAATTGTCTGCAGAACATGCTCGGTTGTATTCCAGATTTATATCTCTATCAATTGACTCATTGCGGGCATTGCGGGTGCACTGGGTGGCGTGATTAGGTTGTGGTCAGACAATGATCGTTCTTGCGCCCTATTGCAAACAATGCTCTTTAATTGACCACCTTGGGTGTGGTTTACCTGACATCTTGTGCATTGTTCTGACCGTGATGTTGCACATGATTGTTTTGACCGCAGTAGTTATAATCTCAATCCACAATTAATCCTAATGATGAGCGTTATCTACATTTATATAATATTTAATGGTTTTGAGGGCGATACAAGAATATATAGCACAAGCTATAAAAATGTTGCATGAGTCGGCACCAAGTGCAATATTTGTATAGCGAGTGCAATATATTTTTGTTTCACCCGAAAATAAACTATTCAATATTATTATTATTATTCATATCATGCTTTTACCTATAAAAATAGTAAAGGTCACCGTATGCATGCTGAATAAGTTGCTTAAGACCCCGGGTAAGACCCTACTGTATAGATAAATATGTGTACCAAACAAATATGGATATAAGACTAGAAAATTTCAATATTTTTTTAGAATATTGGTGTCATATCCAAGTACTTTGGTTGAACAATATTCAATACACAGTTTTATTGTACCGTTAAAAAGCCAGATATAAATAATAATGCGCAATATTGACCGGTAAAATTGTAGCGGAAAATTGTGTTATTAATAATGTTTGTAAATGGATGGATACGCTTAGTTATCATTCATTTCAATGCAATCTCCATTATGAACATTATTAAAAAGAGATGTTGAAATGTCTGTATAAACACCAAACATAATTTGAAACAAATTAGCTAAGTTATTAAAAAATTATCAATGATGAGAAGTTTTGTTTGTGGTCACTAGTCTATAGCTGTTTCTGTGTACAATTATGAGTTTAGGCCAAACAAAGAAGAAGGTCTGTCTCAGAAATCCGCCCGAATTGGTAGGCGAAATGAGCTACGGCGCGTAGGTCTATGCGCTGAGGGCTAAAAAACTTCTTCTTTTTTTGATTTTTTTTTGACTTTTTTGACTTTTGATTTAAAAAAAAAAAAAAAAAAATTGTTCCCTGTAAGCTTGGATAAGCAAAAAATAAATAAAATAGCAACAAACAAATAAAAATCGCATACCTCGTAGCCTATTTTCTAAAAAAATTTTTAAAATAAATAAATCGCACAGCACTTAGCTTTTTTGCACAATGTTTCTGAGACAGACTTTTTTCTTTGTTTGGCCTTATGAGAACTCATTACAAAGTATATAGAGGTAATTGTTTGGATTGTTTGGAGTGTTTGGATGTATATTATTGTGTCTTCATCACACAGTATAAATAGATAATTGGGGCTCTACCTATGAGTAAGCTATCATAAATCAGTCTAGTGCAAACACTTGTATTGTATAATTATATAGCGTTATTCTATGTTTTGACTGTAATGATTATAATCTCACTCCACAATTAATCCTAATGATGAGCATTATTTTAAATCTTCATTGAGCAATATTGACTGGAAGGCAAGGAGCTTGTGCGTTATTAATAATGTGTGTAATTGGATGGATTCTCTTAGTTGTCATTCATTTCAGTGTATAATTATCAATGATGAAAAGTTTTGTTTTCGGTCACTAGTCTATAGCTGTTTCTGTGTACATGTGTTTAGGAGAACTCATTACAAAGTATATAGAGGTAAGTGTTTGGATGTATATTATTGTGTGTCTTCATCACACAGTATAATTGGGGTTCTACCTATAAGTAAGCTATCATGAATCAGTCTAGTGCAAACACATCTATTGTATAGTTATATGAGGCTGATCAGTTTGTCACGGACGGACATGTCACGGACGGACATTTTTAAATGGATTATTAACACAAACTACTTGCACTTATTCAAATGTTTTATGTATTATGTTGAAGAGTGTCATCAACTTCATTGACATTTATTAAAATGTTGGTGGGTGTGGTTTGTTACTAAAAGAGACACATTTAAATATTTGCGTCACGGATGGACAATATGTTAACCTTAAACTGATCAGCCTCATATAGCTTTATTCTATGTTTTGACTGCAATGGTTATAATCTCATTCCACAAATAATGGTAGCGCTTGTATATCAACCATATGCCGAACATCATGAATATTAATTATATGACGTAGCAAGTGTTTTGATCGACGTTCTGTTGTGCAAAGAAGACTGATTTTTCTGAATCCTTTTTGAATCCTTTCAAATGTAAGTTCATATGTAATACAATTGTAAAACTGTTCAAATCCCAGTTTGTATCAAAATTGAGGGTGCCATTTCCAAGACATTGCTGAATAAACCTTTAATTCTAGTACTTGCTTGAACTCTCGTATGTCCAAATGCTTTAATTTTGGTGACTTCATTAATTGATATTCTTGATGTTCCGCATTATGGTTGATACAAGCGCTTACCACAAATAATTCTAATGAGGAGTGTTATATTGCGCAATATTGACCGGTAAGTAAAAATGGTAAGGCACTTGAGTGTTATTAATAATGTGTGTAAATGGATGCATTTTCTTAGTTGTCATTCAGTTCAAGTTGAAATGTATGTATAAACACCAAACATATATTGAAACAAATTATCTGAATTATGAAAAAATTATCAATGATGAAACGTTATTGTTTGTGGCCACTAGTCTATAGCTGTTTCTGTGTACAATTATGTGTTTTAATGAGAACTCACTACAAACTATATAGAGGTAATTGCAAGTGTTATTGGAAGTTTAATAATAATGTGTGTAAATGGATTGATTCATTTAGTTGTCATTCATTTCAATGCCATCTGCATTTTGAACATTATCAAAAAGAGATGTTGAAATTGAAATGATGTATGAATACCAAACACAATTTGAAACAAATTAGCTAAGTTAAGAATAAATTATCCATGACGAAAAGTTTTGTTTGTGGTCACTATTGCTGTTTCTGTGTACAATTATGTGTGTAGGAGGAACTTACAAAGTATATAGCGGTAATTGCAAGTGTTTGGATGTTTATTATTGAGTGTCTTCATCACACAGTATAAATAGATAATTGGGGTTCTACCTATGACCTACAAACTATCACGAATCAGGCAATAGTTTAATCAGTTCCAAATTGGCGAGAAATCTTCGGTTTTTATCTCTCCGCGCGCAAAAATAATCCAAGCTTACGCACGCGATTATGGCCACACACACACGTTTTTTGCTGCATGCACGGGTCACTTATATGATACACAGTGCGCTTGTTGTCTTCACGCACGCCCGTGTCCTTCTGTTATCATTCGCTGCTGTAACGAGGCTTCGCCAATTTGGATCTGATCAAACTGTAATGCAAAAACTTTTATTGTAGTTCTATACCTTGAGAGTGTAATTGTGTGGACATATATTATTAAGTGTCTCCATTCAAAAGTATGTCTGATGCCAGCAAGCAAAATGAGTTTGAACTCGCAAATATTGATTTCGAGATATAACCAAGCAAAAGAGGTAGAGGTTGGCCGAGCGGTCTAGCGCGCTGATCGTCGGTCGGGAGTTTTCTATCAATCGTGGGTTCAAGTCGCCTTGAAACCAGGATTCTTTGTTCACCCCAAAAAGTTCCTATCTAGGACGGAAATTCTACAATCAAATCTTAATTCAGTGAGGGTTAGTTATCGGAGTCTCTTTCCGTGGTTTAAGCTGATAATCAGATTAAATTGTAGAATTTCTCCTCTACCCCATTCGCTGTGTATAACGTGCAGGTCTATACAGTGAATGTCAGTTGCGCCATGGTTTCAAAGAGTCACGTAAAGCCGTTGGTTCCGTGTATTCAGACGCTCACCCTGAACACGTTAAATAGTTGCGTACCTCATCGTAAAGAGTAGGGGATCATCCCGGGTCTGTTAACCTGTACGCAAAATCTCATCTCTCTAGGTGTCAGAGAGCTCTGACGTGATGCGGGATCCTGCTTTGTCGGAGTATACAACCAGAACCAGAACCAGAACCAGAACCAGAACCAGAGAAAGAGTAGAAATTCTTTTGTTTTCTATTGTTTTGAATACCCTTCAATGGCTAATATATTTGGAATTAAGTGTCTGTTTATAATGGAGCTTTCTGCAAAATGTAGCATTTGAAATACCCAATAAGATGCAAAATGTAGCGTTAGAAATACCCAATGAGATGCAAAATGTAGCATTAGAAATACCCAATAAGATGCAAAATGTAGCATTAGAAATACCCAATAAGATGCAAAATGTAGCATTAAGAAATACCCAATAAGATGCAAAATGTAGCATTAAGAAATACCCAATAAGATGCAAAATGTAGCATTAAGAAATACCCAATAAGATGTAAAATGTAGCATTAGAAATACCCAATAAGATGTAAAATGTAGCATTAGAAATACCCAATAAGATGCAAAATGTAGCATTAGAAATACTCAATAAGATGCAAAATGTAGCATTAAAAATACCCAATAAGATGCGAAATGTAGCATTAGAAATACCCAATAAGATGCAAAATGCAGCATTAGAAATACCCAATAAGATGCAAAATGTAGCATTAGAAATACCCAATAAGATGCAAAATGTAGCATTAGAAATACCCAATAAGATGCAAAATGTAGCATTAAGAAATACCCAATAAGATCAAGTAAAACTATAATTGTGATATTTTCGACTCATTTTGCTTGATCGCATCACGTATAGAGATTGCTGCACGAGAAATCATATCTTAGATGTATATATTATTGAGTGTTTTTATTGCAAAGTGAATAAAGGTAATTGCAAGTTTAAAATGATTATTGGATATATGTATTATTGAGTGTCCTTATTGCAAAGTATATAACAATATCAATCAATATTTTGGACTTATGGGGGGGGGGGGGGACTCAAGAAAGTTTTTGATTTGATTTTTTAAATTTCGTGAGTGCTGTAATTATTGAACTATTAATCAAATGCATATAAAAGTATACATTTTTGGAATGGAAATGGATCAGAGAATCCAAATTTTGTGTCAATTTTGGCAACAAAATGTTGATTTTGGAGAAAATCACAAAATTCACTTTTTTGACCCAATTTTTGTTGAACAAAGCTAACAAAAACAATTTTGAGTAAAAAATGCCCAAATCGCTTGATTATGATGTAAAGACAAACTTAGGGATGTTTTTCTCATTTTTCAACCTAATCTAATATTTTTTGAAATTTTGACAAAAAAGTGCCAAAAAAGTGAGGGGAAAAAATGGGATTTTTTTGTGTGATTTTCTTAAGAACTCAATATTTTCCGGTCAAATTTGATTCATTTCCTATCTAAATTTGTTTTACATTTTAGTCATGGTTCAATAATTACAGCACTCTCAAAATTCCAAAATAAACTTTTTTGAGTCCCCCTTATACAGCGCTTTTCTCCAGAACTGCGTTTTGCTGGCAAGAGCAGTGTTTGGCTCTGAAAAGTTAAAAGTTTCAATAAGAACCAAAGAAGATTTCTTGAGCAACACCAGCATGCATCGTTTACATCACATGACCACTGATTTCTGTCACTAGTGTCTACTGGTTCACATTGACATTACAGTACAATGGAAGGCTTATAATGTGGTCAAAGGAGGGTCTTTAAGAGAATCCTTCTGCAAGTAGTACAATTGATGTGACTCCAATTCAGTCCTCTCTTGTTTTTCTTAAAGACCCTTTATTTTTGGAATAACACGTATGTATGTTTTAGTTGGGATTCAACTTCTTTTTCATATATCAGCCAAGTTATGCCTATCTCTACCATGTATTTGAAGGTGGAAGTCCAGACGACCCCCAGCTGCTGTTAATTACTTCAGCACATATTTGGCACTGTTTGTTTTGGTGAAAAGCCCTGTTTGTACTGTAGTGGTGCTAAGCATGCTGGGGTAGGTCAAAAAATCTTCTTTTAATAAGAACATTACTTACCAATGATATCAGGCTGGAAGTCAGGTGCAGCGCAGTACTGTCCAGTTCGCTTGAGTACCCTGTCGGACATGTTCTCTTTGTCAAACTCTACCAGATCCTTGATGAAATTATTGTTACCTATATGGATGGGGAAGTTAAGGTAACAAATGATGAGTTGAAAAGAGTATTCCCCCAACCAATTGACAACTGTGTGTTTCCCAATACTACAGTGCTGATTTAAGAAGGTTATCGATACCGGGACTTTTGATCACCGTGAATATTAAGAACATTGCATGTTGAGAGATGGCAGTTTTTATTCGTTTTATTATAAGTATGATGTTTTGTTCTGTATAACTACGGGATTTGGGCTCACTAATTATTTTAACTAACATATAATGCACTATGTTGTGCTTGCCTCCTTTAATTACTACCGATCTTGATGTGGTAATTACTCAAACTGGTCAAAATGTTGGTTTCTTTTTCCATGGCGTGGCAAGTCTACTACAGATATGGTATGGTTTCACACTCATACATCAGCAATTTTTAGGGGGAATTAGTCTCTAAACTTACCAAGTTGCCTTTTTGCTTCTGCCCAAGTTGGTTCACAGCCCTTGAGTATCATGACGGCTTCCATGACCTTCTCGACGAGGGCTGGTGGTCGACCGTACGACTTGATCTCACCGATGTCCTTCTTGTTTAGAGATTCCAAGGCCTAAAGGTAATGAGCAAATCAGTAAATTAATCATGTGTAATCTGAGCTGGAATATATGAGATGTAGCACATCAAAAGGGTGGACAACAATTATTTGTGTGCCTAATTGCAGAGTCTGTTGCGTGCTGTGCGCCAACCACACTGATGCGTGAGGGCTGTATCTTGGTGCGTAATTGGTGACATGTGGCGAATGGTACCAACCACAGACCGCTCACCTACTTTGCATACATGCATGTGCATGTATGCTTCCAGCAAAGGTTTCTGAAATCAACTATATGGTTCAGTCAGTTTCACATTAGCGACAAATATACGTTTTTATGGCTAAGTAATCCAAGCGTACATGCGCAAATTTGGCACACACCAGTGTCACACGTATAAAGCACAGTGCGCCCTGTTTCATAATGTAATATTTATGCGTCCACGCTCCTCAAAATTAATTCGCTGCTGTTAGGTGGCTCGCCTATTTGGATCTGATCAATAATAATAATAATAATCAGTATTTATATAGCGCCTTTTCCAAATGGCTCAAAGTGCTGTAATTTCGCTGCTGGTGAATCATCAGAATCAGGTCGCATCAACTAGGGTGCTGCCAATTTCTAGCGCAAACCTATCCGCACTTAGATTGTAACATCCACCATTTTTCAATGCAGCTCCCCAAATACCATTGGGTCAAGGAAGTTTTTGATAACCGAAACAACTGATCACCGATTTTGAAAGCAGGAGGAAACCGGAGAACCCGAAGAAAACCTGCGAGAGCGTGCATGGATCGTGATAAAATCAAACTATAGTTTACTCTGTTCAAATACCTCTGTGCAGTGATAACAGAATGTGTTCCAGTGATTACATCATCGTATTGCATTCATGATTCTTATTGAAAGTGGATCGCTGGCACATGCACATAAAGGGCTGTGTTCTGACATCACTGTACAGAGGCAGATAAACACAAGTCCTCTTTAGCTGCATCAGCCATTGTCATACATACAGCCTACTAAATCTAACCATAGGCAATACTAAAGATGACCAGGCTTACCTTAACAGCTTCTGCTAATGCAGGCATAGCCTCCGCCAAGTCTTCTTTCGCTGCATCAACCATTGTCATACATACAGCCTACTAAATCTTACCATTTGCAATACTAAAGATGACCAGACTTACCTTAACAGCTTCTGCTAATGCAGGCATAGCCTCCGCCAAGTCTTCTTTCGCCGCATCAGCCATTGTCATACATACAGCCTACTAAATCTAACTATAGGCAATACAAAAGATGACCAGACTTACCTTAACAGCTTCTGCCAATGCAGGCATAGCCTCCGCCAAGTCTTCTTTCGCCGCATCAGCCATTGTCATACATCGGGCTTCTTCCTCTCCAATCTTCTCACTACGTGCTTGCACAGACTAATAGATCATAAAAAACATAACCAACAAAGAACATTACAAAACCGAGTCTTTTCAAGTCTTTTTATCAACCATTTTTTCACTTTTAAATTAATATGGGAAGGATAATTGCAGTGCTAGAATTTTGCCAATAATCTAAGAATTGATTCTTGTAAAGAATCTAGAAACGGAATTTAATTGAATTAAAATTGGTTTCTTGTATAAGCTTTCATCCATATCTTTGTTGTCAAAATATTTAAAAAGTTGATATCTTAAATAATAGATTTGTGTAACCCCCCCCCCCCCCCCGAACCATGAAAAAATGGCCCTCATCCTCCCTTTTTCCAAAAGTTAAGACTCAAAGCGTATCAGGATATCTATCACCTTGTCGCTGCTCTATCAAAACCTTATAACTCCATCTGGCCCTTCAGCATGTATAAAGTAGTACTTGCATTTTACCTATGCATAATAGTTCTGGTCTAAACATGTTCAAGGGCCAATAAAAATCACTTCCTATGCATAACTGTTGGGCAGTCTTACATTATACATGCTGAAGGGCAAAAAAACCATACAACAATAAGTATATCTATCACTGTACCTTTTGCTGCTCATCGGCCTCTCGTTTCTGCTGCACAATAACCACCAAATATTCTTCGCACTGTTTCTGGAATTGTGCCACTTTGGTCTTTGCTTCCTCCAACTCAACCGACATGACCTCGACCTTGCCACGAGTGTCGTCAATCTTGAACAGACCGTTACGGAGTTTCTTAGCAGCATCTCCGAGCTCTTTCCTCTTCTCATACAGTAACCTGTGGCGTGATGGATAAATAAAATGTTTTAGTGAACGGAACTGATTTGATAAATATTATTGCGTCCTTGGCATAACGGTAGAATACCTTCACACTTATGCAATGTAGTCTGAGGGGTGTTAACCAAAAATATTTAATTTATCAAGCGCTGTCACTTTTGAACTATTAATATTTAAAAGTCAAAAATGGCAAACAAAATTTTTGAGGTAAAAATCGAACTTTTGGCACTTTTTGGTAAAAATGTTAAAAACTAAAAACTGTTATGTTAAAACAAACAAAAACATTCTTAGAGAAGTGTCTTTAGATGGCATGACGGCGTGTCCTTAAATCCTTCTGGAAGGGGCAAGCCTGAATATGGTGCCTGCATGAGGAGAAACCTAATCAACTGTAAGAAAGTAATTAAGATATCCACCATGAATGTTAGGACAATAAGGGGGCAACGATGCAGAGAGGAGCTAGTTTCAAATCTCATAGAACAGAACATTGAAGTGCTGGGTATACAAGAACATCGTATTGTCCATGATGAAACAGTCAGATATGAGAGCATCCTAGGAAAGACACTCATCACAACATCAGCCAACAAGAATAGCACAGGAGCAGCAACTGGAGGAGTTGGCCTTGTATTGAACACGAAATCAAAAAGCTCATTAGCAAATATACAGGCAACAGTCAACTACTGTCCAACAAATGTTGCAAAAGAGGACATCATTGAGGAACACTATGACAACCTTCAGAGAGCAATATATTCTATCCCCGCTCATAATGTGCTTATGGTAGCAGTGGCGTAGCTCAGGGGGGCAGGAGGGGCAAATGCCCCCCTGACGAAAAAAACCGATTTGTGCCCCCGCCCCCCCCCCCCCCAAGCATTTTTTAACCAAAAGAGATTTTGCTACGTTATCCACAATTTGTTAAGGCAACAAGTGAGCCAAAATTCTCCCATGGACCTACAAACATCAAATTATTAAAATGTTCTGTGAATTTCCAAAATTATGGACCTATGGCACATATCCCCGGCGATATTATTTACCGTAAACAACATTTGATACCTTGACAGAATAAAGCATATAGTATACATTATGAGAGTATAATACATGTAATACAGTGTTTGGCCAAATGTTGTTTATGGTTAATAAATTCTGGAACTCCAATCAGCTCACTGCACATGCTTGAAAACTAACCAAATTCCTCCTAATCAATCAGAGGCATGAGGTCCAGCAGAAGTGATGAGCACCACGCGGCCGTAATTTGGCAAATCAGCGTAACTCGAAAATTACGTTTTTGAGATATGAGCACTTTAAAGTGTTAGTGTTTGCTTTTTTAAAAATTATTTACAGAGTAAGTTTATTTAAAAGGAAAACGTGCATGATGTTACATTTTCTTTATTTTTAAAATCTTAAGTAAAATAAACTGTTTTTACTAAAGATACAGCTGATTTTAACCAGATACGCGGGTTTGCCAAATCGACATCTAATTATACGCAGAGTTAATCTTGCAAAAACAGCGTAACTCAATTTACGTGTAATTCTTTGGTTACTATTTTTCGCCAAACCCGCGTATCTCGTAGCAAAATCGCTGTTTGGCAAAGGCGCGTAACTTAGAGATACGCTGTTTTGCCAAGAAATGACTAGATTTTGAAACACGTAATACGAGTTACGCTGTTTTACCATATTGAAATGCTAACGGTTGCAAAACAAGGCTGAGATACGCTATGCTATCTTTAAAACGGTACGTCGAGGGCTTTTGAGACTATCACAAATGAAAAGAGCGCCCTCGATTTCCCCAAAAATGCATTTAACTCAAAATGTCAATATTTCGACTTACGCTGTTTTGCCAAATTACGGCCGCACGGATGTCCGTTTCACCATTTTTAGAGTGAGGTTGACTTCACATATTTAACCCGAGGTTAACCTTGTGTGACGTGCGTCCATTGGAGATTGGTTCAACGGATAAACGTAATGGTAACATCGGAGACATTTTAATCTATAAAACCTCCAGTATGTGGCCTGATGAAGTCAAGTAAAGGTTCTCTACTTACGTCTTGTATCCAGACACCAGCTCCAAATAGTTGGTCGGTGTGACGTAGTTGTGTCGTTTCAGCTCCAGTAACATCTGTCTTGAACTATCTACCACAGATCTATGTATGGTGCAGAATAGCTGGGCTACATTGGGCTTGATCTGCAAAAAGTAGACAAATAGAAAACAGTCAAAACTTCATGATTAGGCCTTAAAAAAAAAAGTTTGATTGGCGTAACATGACCAAAACAAATAGGGTAGGTCGGTCGGGATTTTTTTTAAATTTTTTTTTTAATTGTTTAAATCACCTACTTTTGAACACTTAAAAGACCGCAGTACACACAAATGAAGAGACGGCAAAAATTCCTTTTTCTTTAAAAAAAATTCTTTTTATTTATAGAAACCAACAGACTCTATGAGTACAAGTTTCTGAAGTTTTAAACAATAACAAACTTTATTTATTTATTTTTATTTTTTCCCCTCAAAATAATAAAAAATATACAGGGTCGGCGATGTATTTAGGGTCGGTCGGGTTACGCCAATCAAACTTCTTTTTTTTAGGCCTTATACACGATACATGCATCCCAATCTGTGAAGAACCGTAATCCTTTCGTAGCAGTATGTCTGAGCGTTTTAGTAATTGAGCACACTAATGGACCAGTGGATGACAAAATAAAATTTACAAATACACTCTTCCCTTTAATTCTACATCTCTCTCGACCTGTTGCGACCGACCTTCCTCAGGTTAATAAAGAGTTTTAGGGACTAGTCCACAATTACATGCAATCTTTTCCAGGGGACACCCTCTATCCCTTTTTTGTTTGTTTTGAAAGCAGATTTTCTTGCAGATTTACATTTCTGCACATAAATATCTTCTGAGATACAGAGCGATACGATTCCTAATTACTTCAAAATCATGGTTTGAAGAGTAAAAATAAACTACCCTGGATGCTAAATTCTTTACCGTAACCAACATTTGGATAGGCTAGTTAAAATGCGTAATAATAACATCGTAGCGCGGGCGTAGTTCACAGAAAGCTCGCGGTAAGCTACACATATTCGACTTATGCACGTTCTATTGTATTATATATATTGTTAAAACAGATTAGCTTTATTCCGTAAAAATCATATAGATTGAAATTCCAATCGCTGTCAGCCAACTCCTCGTGGTCTAATGGCTATCGAACAGGTGTTATGAACGAAAGGTTACTGGTTTGAATCCTGGTACCGTAGAATTTGGCGTTAAACCTTGTCTGATATTTTTTCTACATAGGATATAATGTAATGTAAGTACAAGTGCAAAACACTTGTATACATACATGTATATCAGTTTCAATCCAAATGTTGTTTACTGTAAAAAATATCGGCCCTGGATATCCAGGGCAGTTTATTTTCCACGACTCGGGAGGCCGAAAATCCTTTTCAAATCAGTCCTGTATAATGGATGAGTGTGTGTACAATAAAGTAGGGAATATTTTATGATGAATTCTTTTTTTTAAATATGTTGACAAATTTCCAAAATTGAGGGCAGATTTCCTTGATGATTTAGTAAACATGGTAAAGTCCAGTGATTGTTTTCTTTCGGAAAATACGGTCAAGATAGATTTATAAGTCCAGGAAAGTCTTTCCTGATAAGACAAACATCAGTACAAGAGAGAGAAAATAAGTGCCAAATTTGAAAAAGATCACATAATATATGGCTTTAAAGAAATAATATGTCATCTTTTTCAAAAGACTTTCCTGAACTCATAAATATATTTTGTCTGTATTTTCCATTAAAAAAACATCACAGCACATTGCTAAATCATATAGGAAATTGGCTCAATTTAAGGAATTTGTCACCATATTTGTTTGATTTTCATCATAAAGCATTCCGTAAGGGTGTGTGTTCACCTGTGTATAGCAGTGGTAAAAAACTGGAAACACTGTAAACGGCTTTAAAACGGTGTCAAACCATTGAATTCTATTTACGACCGAACAAAAAACCCTAAGAAAATAAACTGTCCTGGTACCAGGACAACATATTTCAAAATCTGATTTTGAAGTAATTAGGAAGCATATTGCTCCGTAACTTATAATATATTTTAGTTTCATGGTTATAAATGTAATTTGACAACAAAAACTGCATTTCTAGGAAAAATTCACAGATAGAGGGCGTCCTTTGGAAACGATCACATAATATATCAGAAAAATTAAAGAATTACAAAGTAAAACATCAACATTGTTATGATTGACATCAAAGAAGATTTTAAGGACATCCCACAATGCATTGCGGGAGCACCAGCCAACTAAGGCTTTTTTCACATGATGCATTTATGGAGCTTTAGAAGTTTTAGAAATAAGAAAAAAGGAACACTTATTTATTAATTGATGTAAACTAGAATCTAAGAGCTCCAACGATGAATGCACTATGATGCCGTGATTTTGTGCAAATGTCTATGGGAACAGAGACGAATTGGAGACCAGATTAAGGGCATTTTGCAAACACGCAATGCATTATGGTGGTGTCTTTAAAATCTTCCTTGGATTGACATAGAGTTCAAAGTTCATGATTGCATACTGACCTCTTCATCCTCCCCAAGGTCCACAGATTCCAAGTATTTCTCTGCAACCTCCACCAGGGCTTCCTTAGGCCACAACTAATCTATGGTGATACACAGGCCTGCCCCCCCCCCCCCACCCCCAATTGAAGACCCTAGTTACATTACTGATTGTTATGATTGACATAGAGTTTAAGCATGATTGCATACTGACCTCTTCATCCTCCCCAAGGTCCACAGATTCCAAGTATTTCTCCGCCACCTCAACCAGGGCTTCCTTAGGCCATTCAGTGAACCAATCTATGGTGGTACAGTTAACAAATGCAGGGTACATACGCAGACGATTCCTGTCAGATACAATAAGGATGATGGTGGATGTTAGTTGATGCCGTGAGGAAATAATATCATTGTCTGACCATTCAGTGAAGAAATCTACTCTTGTGTAGACAGGCCTAGAAATTCGCGCTGCAGTGCGAGAGTCCGTTTAGATTCTCGCCGAATAATTTCGCGAGAATCCTTGATTCTCGCCAATTTTGAGAATCCATGGATTATTGCGAAATTAATGAAAATAATATCAAGAATAAGGCTATAAATCTTGCACAACTTCCAAATTAAGCATGTTTGTTGACTAAGGGTCAAATACCAGTCATCTGAGGTCCTGTTTTGGACTTAGAAAGAAGAAAAAAAGTTTTAAAAAAACAAAACAAAAAACAAAACAAAACAAAACAAAAAAACAAAATTGGGGTTTTTTTTGCGCGAATACCTGGATTCATGCGGTAGTGATTTTACGCGAATCGATTCACGGATTCGCGCCAAAATTCTACCCCTGGTAGAACATTCTTTGAATAGTGTAAAATAGCCAAACAGCCATACATGAAAACCTGTTGTCTGTCAATCAGGTTTCACAATGTCAAATCTTCATGTCTTCCCTTCTCTGCCTCCCCCTCCCCTGTATAATTTGTTGAAAGTTCACCTGAATGGTAATCCTACTGGACTCATACACAAAAAAGGCATTGTTTTGTTATTACACATTAATGTATGTATGTCAACCGTCGAGGCCCTTTACCCAAACCTAATTAGGTGAATACTTGGTCTTTTCCTCAATCCCCTACCCTATGTAAATCTTTGGGTAGTTTAGACTATATTTTAAAAAAATCCTTTGTCTCAAAGCTCTTCAGTTTTTCAAAACCTAATGCGGGATGCGGTTTTTTTAAGGGTTATTTTTTTTTAAATATAAAATATTGAAACCCTTGTAAAAGTGACCTTTTGTATATAAAATGATGTGATCAATGAAAATCTGAAAAATCTGTGAAATTTGGGGATTTTGTTTTTTTTTGAAAAAATAAATTAATTAATTTAAATTTTTTTTAAAAAAAGATTGTTTAAGATTTTTGTTTTTCTAATGCGCATCAATAAACTAACGCGCGCGGAAGCTTTGAGACAAATGATTTTTTTAAATTTAGCCTTACCTGAATGGATCTCCTACTGGACTCATACACAGCACCACGTGCAGATTGGCTCGGACTCTCTCAATAAAGTAGGCAAACATGCTCTCCGGCGTCTCGCTAATGCCATCTTTCTTGGCCTCATCCGTGAGCGCAGTGCGCACTTCCTCAAACTCATCTGGCTTGTAGAGGTTTGGTACTTCACCGCTGCTCAAGATATTGTTGATATCTTCTAGGAAGGACTCGTCTACTACTTGTGTGTCGTTGAACAGGAAGATTGTCGGCTTGTTTTCTACGCCGGCTTGGAAGTACAGACGTTTCAAATCTATGGAAATATACAAGATATTTATTTATGTAACAAAATAATTTCAAATCAGTGGTGATGAAGGTAAAGTCAACTACTATAGTTTTATCAGTTCCACATTGGCGAAGCCTCATTTCAGCAGCGAATGAATACAGACGAATATGCGTGAAGGCAACAAGCGCACTGTGTATTATATGCGTGATGCGTGCATGCCGCAAAAACTGTATGCGTGTGGGCATAATCGCACACGTAAGCTCAGATTATTTTTGCGCACAGAGAGATAAAAACCAAATATTTATTGCCAATTCGGAACTGATTAAACTATAAATTTATTGTAACATTTAATCATGAATGATTTTACTATAGTCTATTTCAAGCTCTTTGGACAGTGACTTAACTTTAAAAGCGCAGAATTTACGAACATGTTTGTATTTTCTGTGGGGTGCTAGCACCTCAGGAGAGAGTGTGAGTTTATTCACTGCAATCATTGAATGACGAAGTAACATCACTGTCCCGTTGAGATAAAATAGACTAAACACATATTTTTGTTCATGGTTAATTCTTGGTGACCCTATTGATAATAGAGCACTAACACTGTCTATAACTTGTGACATGCAATATGTAAAGATCAAAGACAGAATACTTGCTCACTTAATGTCATCAGACTTAACAGAACTTTAGTCAGCTATATTTGCAGATTTCCTTCCACGGCTCTTGACACATCACCTTTTACCAACTTGACAGCGATACATTACTTAAGCTCCCATGTAATAACCTACCGTCTCTAAATTCTGTCTTGCGATAATGTCTTGTGACCTCGATCTGGAATACGGAATACTCGCATATGGATGCTGACAGTCTGGTGAGACTCTGTCTTCCACTGCCTCCAATACCAACTAACAGCATGTTACCTCGAGGCTGACCAATCACACGGATCACACGGGATACTGGAAAATAAAATGGTGAAATACAGAGGAGAATAAAACAATTCTCAGATATGGTGAAAAAGCGCCAACATAACACAAGCCTAAATTGTAGGGGTTTTTTTTCTCTTGCTACTGTTAATCGTGAAAATATTTGTATAGCATATCAACTGGGTACATTTTGAGGGTTATAATAAAAAAAATATTGCCACACAATATTATATTGATATGACCCCTATAATATGGAGTTGAGAGCTACATTGCAGATTTGCAGTAGCTCTGGTGCAGTCAATTGTGTATAATGCAAAAACCTGTGCGTATTGTGGAGACCATCCCTATCCACCGCCCCCCCCCCCCCCCCCTCTCCCCACACGCACCCCTTAGTCTATAGTCCATTCATACTGACCATGTTCCATACCATAGGACAGCACAAAATTCATACCTAGGACCCTTGGTGTGTTGTTACGGTCTTACAGACACCTAACTCTCCCTGTTCTCTCCAGCTCACAGCCCGCTACCATTAGGCCAACAACAACAAAAGATGACTTGCCCTTTCCGACCAACCCGAATTTTCGGAAATCTAGGGTCGCTATTTTTAAAATTAAAAAAATTGAAAGAAGCACATAAAAATAAAGAAAGATGAAAACATGTTTTTGAGTAGTATCTGCTTGTTTAAAAATTAAATAAATTTTAAAAAAAACCTCTTCCCCACCCCATCATATACTGACCATGTTCCATAGCATCCCTGACCAGCACATGGTCCATTGAAATTATTCCTGGTGTGTTGTTATAATCTTACATACACCAAATCCTCCCTTCCCCCTCGCTTGTCAACCCTTTCCCCTCCCCATCAATCTCCCTGCCCGCACCCCTATAAGTCTATTGTCCATCCATACTAACCATGTTCCATAGCATTCCTGAACAGCACTACGTCCATTGCAATGACTCCTGGTGTGTTGTTATATTCTTACAAACACCAACAACTCCCTTCCCCCTCCCTCATCAAACCTTCTCTCCTCCCCTTAGTCTATTGTCCATTCATACTGACCATGTTCCATAGCGTCACTGAACAGTACTAGGTCCATCGTAATAACCCGATGTATTGTTATAATCTTACCTACGCTAACTCCTCTCTGCCCCCCTCCCTCATTAAACCTTCTCCCTCTCCCCCATCCCTCTGCCCCATCCCTCTCCCCACCCGCACCCCTTAGTCTATTCATGCTGACCATGTTCCATGGCATCTCTGAACAGCACAAGGTCCATAGATATCACTCCTGGTGAGTTGTTATAATCTTCCAATCCATCTTCCATAAATCTCTTGAGTGCCGTCAAGTCTTGTAGATCTTCATAGATTGGCACGTCACCCTGAGTCATGTAATCACCTGCAGAGTAATATGTACCAGTATTTGTTAGGTCATACAAGTTATTGTTTTTGTGGACCCAATGACAAAATATTTTTGAATTTGAGATTTTATATTCTTAAGTTAGAAAAAATAAATTAAAAAGTTAGAAAAGTCAAACCTTTGAAAATTTGATTTTCGCCCCATTAAAAAAGGTGTAATTTATTTTAATGGAAACAATTCTTTAACATTTTCCAAATTTTTGAATAATTTGAAAATTGAAAGTGCAATTAAAAATAAAGTTGAGCACATTAAATGTGTGTCTTTTTTAAGGCTTTTTGGATGAGGAATGCTCATAACTGGTAACATTTACCCAATATGGGTGTCTTCTTACCAAATATGGGAGAATACTAACCAAATTTGTTTAGTCTACCTACCAAAAATGGGAATTAACCTACCACATGTGGGGTTTTACTTACCAAATATGGGTGGTTGTTTGTTTGGACAGATGTTGTGGAATGTCTGCTCAAACAATGTGCCGAGTTTGTCACTCAGAATGTTGACAAACGTTTCTGTGTCGTTGTCATCGATCAAACGATCAGAAAACACCCTGCAATAATAGAAACATAGACAATCATTGATAGCTGCCCATAGGTGAACCTTGCTCTTTTCAAAATTAGCAAGTTAACCTATAGATGACACCTTTTATATTTCATATTTCAATCGGTTGGTCTGTCGGTATGTCTGGTCGATCCGTAAATACTGTATTAATGCCCCAGGCATCTACTCATTCCACCAGTGGCTTAATCCAGCCAATCTGCCAATCTGACACATTTGAGCAATAGAGGGCGCTGCAATACCAATTTTTTTTAAAACTCTTGATATCCATGTTCAGGGGACTCTGATTCCTTTTCAAAAATATGGTTAAATGTATTTTCAAATATTGTTCGTATAAATCAGTTGATATAACAAAGATAAAAGATAAAAAACGTAAAAAATGTAATTTTGACAATGCTCCTTTTTTATTAATTTATCACCATAGATTCTGTATTTTATAAATAATATCTAGTAAGATTCACAGTCAGTTTGTCTACCATTTAGTAGATGCCTGGGGCTTTTCATAAATCCTGCATAACCAAGATCTTGATCTATCATTGTTGATCGATCGATCAATCGGTCAATCAATCAATCAATCAACCGATCCACCGATTAACTGATTAACCGATCAACTGATCAACCAATCAACCAACCAATCAATCAACCAATCATCCAACCCTCTCACCTGAAGCATTCATGTATCCATAGCCTGGTCATACTGGCCTTGGTATCGTGGAAATCCTTATGTGATCTCAACAGACCTTGGAACACCTTGGAGATATCCCTCAAATTAAACAGATAGTGGATCTTCGCCGGTGTGGGTAGGAATTTCTGTACAATCAATTGGTAGACTTCTAGTGTGGCTTTGGTCATCACATCTCCGATGGGCTTGACGTCTTCTTCAAAGTCCTGCAGCTTCTGGTTGATCATGGTTCCAAAGATGCGAGTAATCTGAGAGTCCTGTGAAAAAAGATGGTCAAGATTATAGGTAAGCAAAAATGAGAACTTGGGACTCTTTTTTCATTATAAAATATGTCCCGTCGTAGCAAATGGGTACAGTTGTAGGTAATTTGCATTTTGTGATACTGATGGAATTAAGTATGGAAAAAAAGAAAGGAAATAAAGAGTTCAACCTTTTTTTCCTTTGAGAGACAACTGCACCACTCTTTGGCTGTAGCTGTACACAAATATGAATGAAGTGGAACTTGGAAAATGCAGTAATTCATAACTAAAAATGGACTTCATCTGTCAAGGATCCCTTTTGTGGCATCGCATATCTAAATTGTTAGGTTTCTGGACACACGGATTAGATTTCAAATAAAAGATTTTGGATGACATGTTTACCTTTTTTTAAAGCAATAACAGTCATTTTCAAAATTGAAAAAAATATGATCATCAACTCATCAACTCATCAACTCCATCAACTCTTCATCTTCTTCAACGTGCACAGAATACGGCCGCTAGAATCATTACCCGCACAAAAAAGTTCGACCATATCACTCCTGCACTCAAGCAGCTTCATTGGCTGCCAATATCATCCAGAATTGAGTTCAAGATCTTGCTCCTAACTTATAAAGCCTTAAACGGACTTGCTCCACAATATCTTGCAGATCTTGTCCATTATCGACGTACATGCCGCAACCTTCGCTCCAACAACAAACTACTCCTTGAAGTACCACGATGGAAACTCGCTACGTACGGTCGCCGTTGCTTTTCATCAGCTGCACCTGTTCTATGGAACTCATTACCACTGGACATTAAGTCATCCCCGAATGTCAACATTTTTAAGAAGAAACTAAAAACTCATCTCTTCTCGAAAGCATACAGTGCATAGCACTTGACTCTACAGCGCCATTGAACATTTCTTTGTAAATGGATATTAGGCGCTATATAAATTATATTATTATTATTATTATATTATCCGCATACTTACACTTGGGAATGTCATGTTGATGAGATTGAATCTGTTCTGTAGACGTCTGGAGATGTTTGTCCTTCCACCACCAGGTGGACCCATGGCTGCTAACAGTTGCATACCCTGCAAGGAAATGATAACCACAACAAAACATGAAAAGATGAACAAGGGAGCCAAGGGGTCACACCTTAGAAAAGTCATATGTATATAACACGCTACTGAAAACTATTGCACCTCAGGCATGAAAATAAAAACCTGACCAGCCTGAAAAGGTGCATGAAATGGGGTTATAAAAGCCAAAAACGGGCTGAAAATATTAGAAAGTGCGGACATTTGGAAAACAAAATAGCCTGAATTTAGGGTACAGCCTGAAAATTCTCATGCCTGGCACCTGAGGATGTGCTTCCTATAAATTGGGCGCATGGAGATGATTAGATTAACATTATGCAATATAAGTATAACTGGAGTGGATAAAACCCTGCTCAGTGGCTACTCTTAGGCTAAAAAAGAAATTGTTTGATTGTCAATAGATCACTTTCAAAAGATGGGTCTGTCGGTCGGGAAAAGTGTTGAGTTTTTTTGTTTCTTTTTCTCCCTTGCCCTTTTTTTCTTCAGGTACCAGCAGTAAAATGAGATGTACTTGTCGTGGCAACCAAATCTGTAATATTTTTTATTTTTTAAACACTTTAAAAAAATTAAATGAATAATTTTGGATTTTCGACTAAAAGTAAAATGTGTAAACAAAAACAAAAAAGAAGAAGAAAAAAAAAGAAGAAAAAATTGGGTCAAAGGATTTAGGACGGTTGGGAGGACAAGGACAATCAAACATTTTTTTTGGGGGGGCCTTACCTTGATATGCTTTGTAGTCTGCTTGAGTCTGTCGTACCAGAACCCATAATCCATCCATAATTTCATCAGTTCTAGAGGCGGCTGAGATCCAAACGAATCCTTGGCTGGCATATTGAAGTCGTCCATCAGTGTCAGGAGTTTCTTGCCACCCACAGGGACGTAAATGCCTGGTAAGAATGAGTGTAAATTAACATATGGAGGTATTGATTTCTGCCATATTGCGTAAAAGTTAAGATTGATCTTAAGTGAACTTAGGAAGAGTTATTCTTAACTCTTTTTAAGCCTGGTTGAGAAGAATATTTAAGAATTCTTCCTAAATTGAGCTTTATGATGAAGGGCGAAGTTCTAAAGTTTGACCTATCCTGAAGATCATCTCACAAATTCTTAAACAAACTTCTTAAGAAAAGTTGAAAACTTAAGAAGAGTGACTCTACTTAAGATGAATTTTATCTTTTATGTAATAGGGCCCTAAACACACAATGTAAAAATGGGTGCAGTACATTTCGTCAAAAAATGTTTTGTCCAAAATACACTTTGTCCAAATTGTTTTGTCCAAATACACTTTGTCCTAAATACTTTGTTCCAAAGAAGTTTTTGTCCATTTGTATCTTGGTCCTAAAATATTTTGGTCCAAAATTATCTAGGCCTACTTTTGTTGGTCCAATTTTGATTTGGTCCAACATTATTTGGGCCAATTTAATTTTGTCCAACTTTATTTTGGCCAGTTTTTTTCTCTACGGTATTTAATATCATAATTCTATGTATGTATGTTTTGTTTATACGCCTATTGGTACATCATAACATTTTTCAATCATTGTTTGCCATATATCCAAACACAATTGGACGGTTATCCTTTGGACCAAAAACATTTTGCTCCAAATTATTTGGCCTAAAACAAATGGGCAAAAAAACACTTGGACTAAGGGCTCTTGCTCTTCCACAAGTAGAGGAAAGTACCCATTCAGTGAGGTGTTAATTACCGATCCTTTGTCACTCCTTTTAACAAACAATATAGAAAAAAGGATCGTGCTTTCCCCACTCTTTCCTCTACTTGTAAAAGGGCAAGAATATTTGAACAAATAAACGTGTGGGAAAAAAATCTGCTTGGACAAAACATGATCGAACCAAATTATTGGACAAAATGTATTTGGACGAAATGTTGCCATAATCTATTAAATTGTAACATGATGAATCACCGGGCCCAGAGATGGAGGTCTCCGGGTCTTCATGTGGAATTGTATAACTGACTGTGTGTTGCTATGTTTGCATTGCCTACTCACATATATATGAGGGTGATAACACTTTCCAAGCGGATATTAATTTACCATATACAAAACAGATTTTTCAGAAACTTGTATCTCAAGAATTAATGAACTAATACTAGGCATGTTTGTACTTATTTTAGTGCATTTCTCATGGTGTTTCCAAATATGGTGATGCAATTCAATAATTTTGACAATTTTTGAAACATTTTGGAACTGTCGTCTGTATATGTCTGCCGCGTGAAAAGTGTTAATATAGTCAAGCAATTAATTAAAATATGGACACAATGTGGACAAAAATGTACATTATTCCAACACTATTTTCCGGTATATTCCAACACTATTTTTCCTATGAAATTTAACAATGATAGATTACATTGATAGATTACATCGATAAAGGATGAGTTTAAAGGAATTATTAACACTTTGAAAGCAATACTTTTCTAGATAGCTCATCAGTGGGTAGAATTCTAGTCTGCATATCTAGGCCTTTGGTTCAAATCCTCATCAATATACTTTCTGTAAAGACTTTACCTTTAGTCCTCTTCTCCACTCGACTCTCAATGATCTCCTGGACATTATTGACAATGGTTTGTGCAGACATATTGATGGTCAATACACTGTATTTCTGTGGGTCTAGTATATGTCTAGGGTCCCAGGTTCAAATCCTAATCACTGTATCCAAGGTTCTTACCTTTAGTCCTCTTCTCCACTCCACTCTCAATGATCTCCTGGACATTATTAGCAATGGTTTGTGCAGACATATTGATGGTCAATACACTGTATTTCTGTGGGTCTAGTATATGTCTAGGGTCCCAGGTTCAAATCCTAATCACTGTATCCAAGGTTCTTACCTTTAGTCCTCTTCTCCACTCGACTCTCAATGATCTCCTGGACATTATTAGCAATGGTTTGTGCAGACATATTGATGGTCAATACACTGTATTTCTGTGGGTCTAGTATATGTCTAGGGTCCCAGGTTCAAATCCTAATCACTGTATCCAAGGTTCTTACTTTTAGTCCTCTTCTCCACTCTACTTTCAATGATCTCCTGGACATTATTAGCAATGGTTTGTGCAGACATATTGATGGTCAATACACTGTATTTC
This sequence comes from Ophiura sarsii, assembly GCA_035610835.1. Taxonomy (NCBI): domain Eukaryota; kingdom Metazoa; phylum Echinodermata; class Ophiuroidea; order Amphilepidida; family Ophiuridae; genus Ophiura; species Ophiura sarsii. The sequence continues at coordinate 54,613,430 of CM069454.1, forward strand.
TGTGGGTCTAGTATATGTCTAGGGTCCCAGGTTCAAATCCTAATCACTGTATCCAAGGTTCTTACCTTTAGTCCTCTTCTCCACTCGACTCTCAATGATCTCCTGGACATTATTGGCTATGGTCTGTGCAGACATATTGATGGTCAATACACTGTATTTCTGTGGGTCTAGTTTACCGCATACGTTCTGCGCTATGGAGGTCTTCCCTGTACCTACTGGGCCTACCAGTAACACTGGTTCTATGTTGGAAATGAGGGCGTCTACGATGTAGTTGTAACGCACTGTGTCTACCGTGGGGACGACTATCTTGTAAAATGGGGCACTGATGAGGGAGAGTGAAACAAGAAAAACAAAATGGATGGTTATTTTGGTATAGATCAAATTAGGCCAAAAAAAAAATTGTTATGTTGTCCTCGACCGCCCGCTCGTCATTTTAGGGCCGCTCCAATTTATTTTTATTTTTTTTCAGATTTTTTTCATTTTTTTTTTTAAACAGTTTAAATGGCATTAATATTAACTTAAGTGTTTATAACATATATGTGCGACTCTTAGAGTGATTTTAACTTCTTGTTGGCTGAACTTTGAGCTTCTGCTGGTAAAAGAAAAAAAAATTTAAAATTTAAAAAAAAAAAAAAATCAGCCCGCCCGCCCCTCCTCTCTGAAAGCTGTCGAGGACAACATAACAATTTTTTTTTTTTGGCCTTATGATAATGGTTATTTATGAAGACACCTCGGCATTCTCCGGGTCACAAAAAAATTGATGTAATAATGATTTTTACAAATATTTCTCCAAGACATTTTTGTCCGATAATTGACAATTGTGTGTGACTAGAAACAACCAAATAGGATGTTTTTAGGGGGCTCTAGCAAAGAAAAAATACATTTAATCCCAATACCTAATTTGCTGTGCTGGTAGTTATGACTAGCATCTTCAAGATGATACCAAATTTTAAGGTACCTATTTCTCATAACGTTAAAAATTACCCAATTTTAAAATTTATCTTTAATGTGTAAACGTATAACAGATATATTTGGTGGTGTGAGACCTGTAATCAATAGAGTAAGCTTAGACAACCACACAAAAAAACCTTGTAAATTTTAGAAAAATGACAAATTTTCTTTTGAATTTTTTGAAAATTGTTGCAAATTTCCCCCCAAATTCACAAATTGTTTGTTAACAAAACACCAGACTAACCGACCAATCCTGAGAAGTCCGTTTGCTGGAAAACAGGAGTTTTTTCATTCTTAGTTCACTTTAACCACCTCTTCCTGGTAAGGAAGAAAAACAAAATCAAGGAAAGAAAAGATTTAAAAAAAACTGATCTTACTTTGGTGGATATCTCCATCCGCTACGCAGCTTGCCTTCCCAATGCGCCCAATTCTTGTTCTTAGAATCCACGTAGTACTCGTACACCGTGTCCTTGTTGGGGAAAGTGCCCTCTATCTCACGAATGTAGTTATCCAATTTCTTGCGTCCTTCCTCGTCGACGGATGCGCACACGGACCATATCATGCAGAATAGGAACCACATCTCTATCATGCGCTCGTAGTTCTCCTTGTCGTGGGGGTTAACCTGTGTATGCAAAGACAAGAATATGTTAATATAGGTATCTTCTATAACTATGGATATGCACAATTACCCGACTGACCCATATTTTCCACATTTTTAGAAAAGTTTGAAAACATTTGTATTTTTGTGTATTTTTTGAACAATTTTTTTAATTTTCTGAAATGTTCTGATTCTTTTTGGAATATTTAAAAATAAAAAAAATGGTTGACATTTTTTGACAATTTAGAGTTACCCTATTCCTTGCCGCTTAAAATATTGTATCCCTTGCTTGCCTTGGTTATGGCCCACAATGTCTCAACTACTTTTGCAGCGAATCCACATAACAATAAAGAGCGCATGGAATAGCACTGCACAGTGTACACACAAAATGCAACTGTGCACATTATGACTGTTATGGCTGCAAGACCATTATTTGGAAGATGTTGTTTATTGTAAAATTTAGATAAATGTCTGCTTTCCTATATATACACTATTTTAGATACAATGTGGAGAAGTATTCCTTACATGAGGGCAGTATAGAAGTTCTGCTTTTCTTACTATATCTATGATCTTCAACAAAACCCTTGCATATTCTTTCCTTAGAATTCTATAGCATAATGCCATTATCTACTGGTCCCCCTCCTGTAAATCTATTTGAACCATTCCCACACATTCTACCCATACCCTTGTGTCTACTTCACCTCCATTTTTTACTCCTTCTCCAGCCAATTTATCATTGATTATGTCCCGTCCCATATTCTCTCCAACACCATCTTTTCCAAATTTCACAATTTGTTTGTTTCCTCCTCCAAAACCCAGTGACAACCCATGTCCATCTTACCCCATTCTTTTCTGTGGCCACCGCATCATACAGCTTACACAAGGACATCACTCCATTCAGCTCAGTGATAGTCACCAGCTCAGTGCCGTTATGTTTCTTGAAATCCATTATCTTCATATTACCAGTGTCCCAACCCCAACCTTCAGTAACAACCATGTCCATCTTACCCCATTCTTTTCTGTGGCCACCGCATCATACAGCTTACATAAGGACATCACTCTATTCAGCTCAGTGATAGTCACCAGCTCAGTGCAGTTATGTTTCTTGAAATCCATTATCTTCATATTACCAGTGTCCCAACCCCAACCCCAACCCCAACCTTCAGTAACAACCATGTCCATCTTACCCCATTCTTTTCTGTGGCCACCGCATCATACAGCTTACATAAGGACATCACTCCATTGAGCTCAGTGATAGTCACCAGCTCAGTGCTGTTATGTTTCTTGAAATCCATTATCTTCATATTACCCAAGTCCCAACCCCAACCCCTTCCTCCAGTACCAACCCATGTCCATCTTACCCCATTCTTTTCTGTGGCCACTGCATCATACAGCTTACATAAGGACATCACTCCATTCAGCTCAGTGATAGTCACCAGCTCAGTGCTGTTATGTTTCTTGAAATCCATTATCTTCATATTACCCAAGTCCCAACCCCAACCCCTTCCTCCAGTAACAACCCATGTCCATCTTACCCCATTCTTTTCTGTGGCCACCGCATCATACAGCTTACATAAGGACATCACTCCATTCAGCTCAGTTATAGTGACCAACTCAGTGCCATTATGTTTCCATTATCTTCATATTACCCAAGTCCCAACCCCAACCCCTTCCTCCAGTAACAACCCATGTCCATCTTACCCCATTCTTTTCTGTGGCCACCGCATCATACAGCTTACATAAGGACATCACTCCATTCAGCTCAGTGATAGTCACCAGCTCAGTACAGTTAGTTTTCTTGAAATCCACTATCTTCATATTACTCAAGTCCCAACCCTTCCTCCAGTAACAACCCATGGCCATCTTACCCCATTCTTTTCTGTGGCCACCGCATCATACAGCTTACATAAGGACATCACTCCATTCAGCTCAGTGATAGTCACCAGCTCAGTACAGTTAGTTTTCTTGAAATCCACTATCTTCATATTACTCAAGTCCCAACCCTTCCTCCAGTAACAACCCATGGCCATCTTACCCCATTCTTTTCTGTGGCCACCGCATCATACAGCTTACATAAGGACATCACTCCATTCAGCTCAGTGATAGTCACCAGCTCAGTACAGTTAGTTTTCTTGAAATCCACTATCTTCATATTACTCAAGTCCCAACCCTTCCTCCAGTAACAACCCATGGCCATCTTACCCCATTCTTTTCTGTGGCCACCGCATCATACAGCTTACATAAGGACATCACTCCATTCAGCTCAGTGATAGTCACCAGCTCTGTACAGTATGTTTCTTGAATTCCACTATCTTCATATTACTCAAGTCCCAACCCTTCCTCCAGTAACAACCCATGTCCATCTTACCCCATTCTTTTCTGTGGCCACCGCATCATACAGCTTACACAAGGACATCACTCCATTCAGCTCAGTGATAGTCACCAGCTCAGTACAGTTAGTTTTCTTGAAATCCACTATCTTCATGAGGTACTTGTCGTACTGACGCTGAAGGATGTCACGGCATTCCTATAAAGTGATACCATTAAATTAATTATGTATAAATACCCATGAATATAATAAATCATAATAATAATGCTGATAACATACAAGGTCGCTTTTGCAATCCAGGTTGCCCCAAATGACGTAATTGACATCATTTTTTGCTCAATCAAATGCAATCAAGTCAGCCTCACTCGACTTTTCAAACGTCACACCAGGTTGCATGGCCTCAAGCGCTGCAGTTGACTTCAATTCAACTGATGCGCAACTGGTCGTTTAATCTGTTGAGTTGCTGTGGGGGATTTGTATTTCATTGTCCATCGAGCGACTCCCAATTGCCACAATCTGCGAGCATAATAGACAGTTCTTTTATAGCGCTTTATAACACCAAAGTCCTAAAGCACTTTTTGGTAAATTATTATTGCTGTCACCTTTTTTATAATTATCAGAACCTTTTTGTCGCTACACTTAGGGAGACTAATCCTGGCCAACGGCCCACGAAACGGCGCTCACCCGATCAGCACTGCTTAGATTATGACGAGGCAATAAAGACTAAATATCTTGCCCAGGGATACTTTGCAAGTTTGTCTCATCTTTCTCAGGTCAGTACAATAAATGCTATACATTTTTGATATCTATGTAACCAATGATTAGAGACTAGGGCCCGTATTCTCGTACGTAGTTAAACACAGTTTTAAGCTAAACACGCATCTAACTTTGACTTTAGACACATCGTTAAACTAGATGTAATTCTCAAAAAATGTGTTTAACTTAAATTTGCGTCTAACTCACTTAAACATAGTTTAAAGCGCGTTTAACTAAACTCATACACCAACTGTATGCCTTGAATAATCACTCAACCGTACCTGCTGCAATCTGACGTTCAGATCATGTAGTATTAAAAATACAAGTGCTTTTGAGGTATTCTGTCGATATATATTGTAATCCATTTGGACCACAATAAAAATAAATACCTGTATACAGTAACGCACGACCACTCTGGGGACGAGATTCGCAGAGTTTAAAACAGTGTTTTGTTAAACACGTTGTTTAAAGATAAACGCGCGTTTAAGTTAGACACACGTTTAGTTAGACACGGTTTTCAGATAAAACCTTGTATAGTACGAGAATACGGCCCTAATTGTCCTGAGCAAGTTGTGACACATTTTTGGCAACACTGTCACACTAACCTTATTTGGTTTCTTGTCTAGCCATGATGATATGTAGGGTTGCCATTCCATATCTGTATAATCTGTGTATACCATACCACAACAGCTCACTGTGGCAGAACAGGTCACTGCTAGATCGTCTAATTATTAGACCACCTTTTGTTTTGGTAATTATTAGAACAAATTTGGCAACATTACCACTAACCTTATTTGGTTTCTTGTCTAGCCATGATGACACATAGGGTTGCCATCCCATATCTGAATAATCTGTGTACACCATACCGCAACGACTCACTGTGGCGGGCGAGGCGACTGCTAGATCTTGAGTTTCAAACAGCAGAGAAACCTATACAAATATACAGTGAGGGAATTAAAAATAAATTTGTAAAATATACAAAAATGAAAATTGAACTTTTCGATTATGCAATAGGTAATGGTATGATAAATCCTTATATACCTAGTGGTTCCATGGATCTCTTTTTTAGCTATGCATTGAAATTGTCTCTCTTGTTCTTATCCACCTAATCCTAATCAAGATCTGGAGCAGGGTTCTAGCTACGACGGGCGGCGCCAGGCGGGCCCGCCCGGCACTGGGCTAGCCCGCCTGGCGCTGAGCCCGGAATTGGGCTGGCCGCCCGGCAGAAAAAAAAAAAAAAAAATGTGGCAGGAACCCTCAAAGTGCATTAAAAAAAGCTAAAAAGCCTCTGGATCCCATGCCATGATCCACTGCACTTCGTTCGCTACACTTTCTCCGTTCGCCGTCAGTAAATTTAACCCGGTTCTAAAATGGTCCTGGCTACTGCTGATCAAGACCAAGTAAACACAAATTCTCTGAAACTATAAATGTGGTTGAAAAAATACTTTGAACTTGGGTCAACTTTTTTTGAACCACCCGGTAGAACAGGTTTTTTTCTTTGTTGCCATATTAGCACCTACCTGATCCGGCATTGAGATACGTTCACCATTGATGAGTGTCAACACTTTGTTGTCGTCCATCACAGAGTTCATACTTTCAATCCACAATGTGTCCACAGGTGCGTCGAATAGCAACCACTTCTCATCCGGCTTATCATCTGATTACAAAAAAAAAAAAAAAAAAGGATTATGCCATGGATTCTACAATATTGGGATAGGGGATTCCTCTACCGTCCACGCATAAATGACAGGTATCTTTTTTCCTTTTTCATAATTGTGCCATTTATGCTTTGCTCCACAGCAAGTGAGTAGTGAACATCAATAGTCTTTTAACCCCCTGGGGTCTACCTGTCTATCTAACAGCGCTTCTGATTGGTTTATTACAAGATATAAGCATTTGAATAACCAATTACCATACAGCTTTTAAACTATGTCACCCTGATCTTTATCAGGGATACAATTATTTAAACAATGTCTCTGATAGGTGCAATAAATGATGTATCCATCTTTTTAACCAATCGGCCAGTAGTTCTCAGGGGGTTAACAATATGCATGGAAATTATAGACTTGCATGAAGTCTGTCGGAAACAAACAATGACCTGAAGGTGTATACAGGGTGAGTCAAAAAGAAGTTGTACGGATTTTAATATTTTTTCCTGAGAAAGAAAAAGAAAATTTATCAAAAACTCTAGCGATATTTTGACGAGAATATTCTTCCGATCATCTGAAAAAAGGAAATGTCTGAAATCGATCATTCCTATCCAGAGTTATAGCTATTTTACTAAAATAACACATTTTTATAGCTGTCCACCGATACGTAAAACAGAACACAGTAAAGAAAATGTTTAAAACTCATCATTATCATATCACGAAGTAATTGTTTTATTCCTCATAATGCAAAATCATAGAATCCGTCCAAAAAAGAAGGTTAAAGTCTTATTGTAGTCACTGATTATTTATTTTAGGCACACCATTCCCACCTGTGTTTGAAACTCCTGGGCTTTAATCTTATTTGAATATGAATGACCGTGTGTACATTTTGCTGCCCACTTAGAGTGGGTAGATATCAAGAGAATTAAGCGTTCCGTGGACAGCTAAAAAAAGGGGTTCTTTTATTAAAACAGGCATAGCTCCTGATATAATTGATCGATTTCAATTATTTTTTTTGTCATATGAGCGGAATAAGTTGCTCTTTAAATACGTGTCTCATTGGTTTGTCAAATTTGTTTGTTCTATTTATAAACAAATATTCATTCCCGTACAACTTCTTTTTGACTCACCCTGTATTTCATAGAAGATGAAAACATTTGTATTCAAAACTAAAGATGAAATATGAATGGCTCATATTTCAGGCTTGTAAAAACTGTCAAGCACACAAGTTTTATTGAAACCACACAATTTTTCGAGAACTTTTAAGCAGAGCAGACAACAAAAATCATCAACATTCCATCTATCAGGGTCGTCGCAGGCAGGCGACCTGCATTTGATTTCCCGCTCCAGCTCTGGCTCTGCAGGTCTTTCCCCCTAAATTTGACCAGTTTTTCTCCCCTGATTATTTTATTCCCAAAACCCTGCCCAGGGAGTTAGGGTTAACCCTAACCTCCTACCAACATTTTTCAAGGGAATTTTTTTCAACGACAAAAACGCGGACAAAAAGAGTGGCGCCGCCACCGGGGCTTGAACCCACAACCTCTCGGTTGTGAGACTGACGCTCTACCAGTGCGCCACGGAGGCCAACCATACTTGGGCGAGTACGGGGCCATTATTTCATCGAAAAAGTGCCACGCCAGTGCGCACAGACAGACTTTACCGTGGACATTTGTGGCACTGGGGTGGTTAGGGTTTTAAAATTAAAATTGATGTCCTACCTGAGCATGTTTGTCTCATAACACTCGATAATACGCCATCCGTCCATTCGTTTGTGTTGAGATCAAATTCACCGTATAATTCACCAAGCGACAAAGCCTTGGGGTTGATGGGATACTCCTGCATAGTAAACACAAACACAAATAAAATAACATTATTTAGGCCAACAAAAAAAAAGGTTTGTCTCAAATGACATGAGAGACTGAAAAACTAATGCGGTCTGCGGAATTTTTTTATTTTATTTTTTCAATTGAGACCTGATCATCATTTGTTTGGTCAAAAAGTTGGATTTTGCAAGATTTTTTTGAGAAAATTGAAGAAAGAAAAAAAAGAAAAAAAATTGAAGGAAAAAAAAAAAAATCCTAAAAAAAAAAGCTAACGCGGGCGGTTTCGGGAATGCGCGCGACTCATCTGAGACAAACTTTTTTTTTTCACACATAAGATTCAGAATAAAAATATGGGAATAAATCATTACTGATTTTACAAGGCAAAGCACTAATGCCTTATTGCTACTGTCAAATACTATAATTTTGCGGATACAATATTTCGCGAATTGAAAATGACTGCTATTTTAGCGGGCATATAATTTCTCAAATCTGGAAATTTTACTATTTTCGTGGGTATTTAATTTCGAGAAACCACATCCCTCTGGGAATTCTCAAAATTAAATCTCTCGCAAAATTAAGTGGTTTTACAGTATGTAGTAACAAACCAATCAGAAGACAGGAAACTAAAATAGGCGGAGTGCATTAAAATTGTATAATTGCACACCACCAAATACATCTCCCATAGGGTTACACGTGAAATGCACAATTTTAAAATGGATATTTCTCGACGTTATAAGAAACTGGTAACTTGAAATTTGGTTTCAACTTGAAGATGAAAGCCATGACTACTAACTCAACAACTCATATATGGGGGGTAACCGGCATAATTTTGAGCTAGAGCCTTTTCAAAAAGTACGAGTTGAGTTTTCCTGGTCACACACAATTGTTGATTAAGATTATTGCGTCAGATACCGGAAATGACCTGAACACAAATGTCTCTGTTAAAATATTAAAAAATCATCATTGCATCAATTTTTTTGGACCTGAAGAACGCTGATGTGTCTGTCAAAATTCACACTATATTAATTTCGCCATAACATGTAGTAAATACCCTAATTTTAAACTGTAATTTACAATAGGTCTCCCGTTTCGGCATAGAAACGGGCCGGTTTTGGACTTTTGCCAGACATTATTTAGTGGTGTGAAACCTCTAAGCGTGCATGCTGTAAATGTGGTATGCGCGCCCTAAATGCACGCATCAAAGGATCAGTTTTGATTTTTCATTCACGATATCATTCACACATCAACATCAGCCAGCGCTCATGCATTGATTTTAACTTACCGGTTAACTTATCGAAACAACACATACACATTTATTGACCTTTAATTAGCCCCGCCTTCTTTCCCATCCCCCCCCCCCCACCTTTCCAGAATAGACACAACATAATACCCATCTACAGTCATCACAATAAGTAACTGACCAGGTAATAAACATGCTGATAACTCTAAAAGTATAACTCCTACATAAACGTATTAATTATAAAGTTGTTGAGAAATTTCTCTTCTTGAATTTGAGATATTACACACTAAGAATGGTTGATTAATGAAGAAGTTACGATCCCAAACATTAGGGCAAGTCTGATTTTCATTTGAACATTTTCTTTTCAACACGGGGAGAGTATGACAGGTAAAGCGTGTGTGCCGTATTGATCAACCGTAACAATGCCACCGGCCGACTATCCAACAACCAGGCCATCGACAGGTGAATTGGCACTACCAGTAATCAATAATTTGCCGGTCTGAGTCCCCGGGTTGAAAATGAAAATGTGAAAATGAAAATCAGACTTGACAGTACATTTGGGATTGTAACTTCCTTAATAATCAGCCATTCTTAGCGTGTAATATCTCAAATTCAAGAAGAGAAAATTCTCAACATGTTTATAATTTAATATGTCTATGTATGAGTTATACTTTTAGAGTTATCAGCACATTATTTACCTGGTCTGTTACTTATTGTGATGACTGTATACTGACTCACCTTAACATAATTATAACTATCGTCTCCCTCTTTCTTCAATCTAGACAACGTAGATTGCAACACTTTCCAGGACACTGTCTTTCCGCTGCCAGTCTTGCCGACTATCATGGTGGAATGACGCGAGTTCTTCGTCTCATATAACTGGATGACTTTCAGTACGGACGCTGGTATCGTCTGCAGGCCGGCCTTCTTTAGCTCATCCTCTATGACGGCTTTCATCTGGCATTGAAACAAATATCAAGCACATACTCAAATTATTGACGATTTTGTCAAGAGCACAGATACACATCTCATTATCTATTTATTGGTGATTTTAAACTATGAACACTTCTCTACAGCAGTTGCCAAAACAGAACTTGTACCCTACCCACAAATCCAAACTCTTGGTATAACCTTTGGTGTATGACTGCAAAGAATTAGTCTAGCACCAACTCTTCCATTAAAGAATTCAAGGACTATTATACACCTTTAATCTTTACACCAGTCTAAGTCTTAACACTGGGGTAAAATAAAATGTACTGTTAGTAAACTGAAAAGGATATATATCCTTTTGCCATGAGATAGTTGTGGTGATGATCAAAACTATTGTAAAAAATAGTATATTGTGGGAAAACTGAATAAGATATACAACTTTCTGGTTGTGTTAATGTGCTAATCAGCACCATGGGTAAAAGAAGTATGTACTGTGTGTAAACTAAATAAAAGATACAACCTTTTGTCCTGACAATCAAATAATCAACACCATGGTAAAAAGAAGCATATTGTGGGTAACTGAATATTAGATACAACATTTTGCCTTGTCACATACATACCTTGCCGTAGTCAATAATAGGTGTATCAATACCGGGGAACAAATCAGCCACGATACCATTGAATAACGGCAGATCAACGGTGGTCATCTTGGGAACGTTCATATCTTTCATCGCCAGCAACAGAACCTAAAAAAGGAAGACAAAAATCATTATGTCATCGTCATCAAGAAAGTTGTATTTGTGCCACTGACAGGGTTGTAGCTACGCCGGACGGGGCCGTCCAGAAGTTGAGCCCAGCGTCCGGCAATCATTAAAATTGTTTTAATTATTTTTTCCACAAATTGTTAAAAAAAAACATCTTAAAAACCATTTATTCCGTGTACAAAATGACGTTAAGGCTACTTACTTCTTCGTCCGGCATCTGTGGGAACGCCCTCTTCTTTCTACCAGCGTATCGTAACACCGATGTGAGGGCACGTAATCCAAAGTCATAATGGTCCTGCTTAGAAAGCTGCTGGATTGCTAGATTGTATAGGGTGTGAACCTTCTTGGCTAGAAGCTGTTATAATATAAACAGAGAATAATCATAAAGTACGGGATATCAATTGGCAGTTTCGAGATCGGTGCAAGATGTTTCGGAGTATTCTATCCAAAAATTTAAATAAGGCCAAACAAATTAAATACTTTGTCTCAGCGCCTTTTGGCTAAAAAGCTAAGTGCTATGCGATGTTTTTATGTTTTTTACCAAAATAAGCTGTGTCCTATGCCATTTTTTCTTTTTCTTTTTCTAAAAATCAAAATATAGTCAATAGTTATGCTTTTGTCTTTTTAATAAAATAAAAGTAATCAGATATGATCAATGCACATTGTATACTTGTGTTCTCTTTATCTCTTAACTTCACAAAGTTAGTTGAATGTGTGTTCTCATTCACAAGGTTGCCGAGTATCACCGAAACTTACAACAACAAAAAATGCAATCGACAACAACAACAACAACAAATTAAAAAAATTAAAATTTAAAAAAATGGATCCCATTTTAAAAGGATCCCATTTTAAAAGCAATGCGTGCGGGCCGCTGAGACAAAGTATTAAATTTGTTTGGCCTAACAAATAGTGACTGACAGTTATTTATTTACACCCCCCATATCAGCAAAGTCTTTGAAAAGGTACGTTATTTCCTCTTTTTTCCGGCGAGAGATTTGTGAAAACCAGATTAACTAAACTATGTTAATAGGAAGTATACCATAAGGTTTATCGCAAATAGAAAAAAGCCATTGATTATCCTTATCTGTTGCATTGTGGGATCACAAATGGGGCAAATCTGCCCCATTCTGGATCCCACAATGCATCAGAAAAGGATAATCAATGGATTTTTTCCGATTGGTGATAAGGCTTATGGGCAAACTGAACGTAAGATAAAGCCTTTTGCTGTAAAAAGAAGCAGTATGTCCATTTACATACCCTGTAACTCTAAATCCTAGCTCTCTGTATGAGAGCTATGGAATGAAGGCATATGAGTCAGCATCGGATATTTCCATCAATATTTTTCAACTTTTCTGAATAAAATTAGTCAAACTTTTGCTTCAGATATATCATGTTTAATGTTCAAGTAATATGTATACATTGGTTAAATATCTCATCCTGTTTCTATTTCCAAGAAATACTGACTTTTGATCGCCCTATTTCCGCCACAGTAAAAATATGACGTGGACTGTCTATGGTTCATTTCGTAGCTACATACCCTGGTGTTTCCGAATCCTTCACCAAACAGCGTAATCTCAGCGATATAGCCAGAGTCTGGTACAACCATAGAGATGGGACGGAACATGGATTTCAAATTGTCTGGAAGCTCTGAACGACCCGCATAGCCTAAAAGGGAAAGAAAGATGGATGATGTTGATAAGCTTTTGTGAAATATAATTTTTAAAAATTGTGTACAATTATTGACCAAAAAGTGCAAACATTTCATATTCAATCTTAAAAAAAATCACATTTTTTGCACTTTTTGGTCAATATTTTCGAAAACTAAAATAATTGAGCCAAAAATAAAACCGATTCCTAGATAATTGACTTAAAATAATTTTGGTGAAATTTTGGAATTTTTAACCAAAAACTGGTTTTGTCAGGTGGGCTGAAAAAAATTGGTGCCTAAAATTTTGGGCAAAAATGTAAAATCACTATTTTTGGTAAAATTTGATATCAACAAAGGATTCTCTGACTCATTTCATTTGAGTCTGGTACAACCATAGAGATGGGACGGAACATGGATTTCAAATTGTCTGGAAGCTCTGAACGACCTGCATAACCTAAAAGGGAAAGAAAGATGGAGGATGTTGATAAGCTTTTACAGACCAAAAGGAAGCTAAGAAGCATGAAAATGAAATCAACAAATTATGTATTTTTATCAAATATACCTGTATTTGTTGTAACAAAGATATCACAATACCAGAAACGGTTAACCTCTCTGCCAGGTAGCTTATCCCTGGCAAATTTTAAGTCAAAACCAAACTGAGCAACCCTACCCTATCATGATCACCAGTTAATCATAAGCCTAAATATAGTAGGTAAATTAAATATAGCCCTAATTATTCTAATCAGTAGAGTAACAACCAAAGGGTGGGCCAGGGGCCCCAGACTTTCAACAATAGTTTGTTGGCAAATTGCAACCTGTTGGCAAATAAATGAGGCTGGATCCTTGCTTCTCCCCCCCCCCCCCCCCCCACCCCCCCCCCCCCCCCACCCCCTAGTTGTGTAATTATGACGGTCAAATTAGTACAAAAATATCAAATGTTCACACGATACATGCGCATTTGCTTAAAATGTTTTTTAGAAGCTTGTTTAAAGCCAAAGTGTACCTCAATTATGGTCAATTAGTATCAAATACCAAATGTTCACATGTTATGAACGCATTTTGTAAAGGCATGGTGCATTTGTCTGCAAATTAGTCCTAATCTGATCCTAACCCCTACCTACCTGGATTCATTGTTATAAAGATACCACAAAACTAGACCAGGTTAATCTCTCTTCCCTCAAACAGAAATATTGATGATCCCCCTGCTTAACTCTGGTAACCATAATTCTAAACCTAGTTATCCTACCCTTAACCCTAGTAATCCTAGACCCTACGTACCTGGATTCTATTAGTTATGTGAATGTGATATGGCATGCTTATGATGATGCTGATGATTATCGTTTAGTCCAAAGGCCCACAAAAAAAAGTATTTTTAAAACACTCGTGGAAAACGAAACTCCCTTCAACAAACAAGGCACTGAATTCTCTTCCCTTCCTACCTCCGTAAAATCCCCCGAAGTAAACCACCCTTTAACAGGCTCTGCGCCGCACCTCTGTCCATAGAATCATCGCGAAAAATATGTCTGGTTACGTTATATGCAGATCATTTATTTTTCGGCGTGAATTATACCTTTTCGCGGTCTATTTCGGCCTCAGAATGTAACAGAAATCGAGTCACTTGTGTTTAAATCATCCGCCATTTTATTTGTTTATTATTTATGTCTCATATTTTAAGCAACTCTTCCACAGACACAAAGCAATCGCTTTACATGGTTAACTGGTAACGCGGTCCTGGGAACGCGGTTAATCGACAATATGGAATATATCGTGTGGTTTGACTTTCTTGTTTACACGATATGGATCAGATTTCATACGTGTTAACCAATGAGATTGAAGTATTTACACTTACTAAACGATAAATTACAATACGGATACCACAAGACTAGACCAGATTAATCTCTCTTCCCTCAAACACATATCTTGATGATCCAGCTGCTTAACCCTAGTTAACATAAGCCTAAACCTAGTTATCCTACCTTTAACCCTAGTAATCCTAACCCCTACCTACCTGGATTCATTGTAATGAAGATACCACAAGACCACACCAGATTAATCTCTCTTCCCTCAAACACAAATCTAGATGATCCAGCTGCTAGGGCTGATAGGATAGATAAGATCTGTTGGGCTACCACAGACAATACTTCAATGTTGATACGGTTGAACTCGTCAAAGCAGCCCCAGGCACCGGTCTGAAATACAAAATAGATCTCACAAATTGCAATGGGGGTTTTCATAAGGTTACTGTTAGTCACATTCTCCAATCTTTACAGAATAAACCATGAGGGCTGTCCCATAAGGTTGTAGAATTAGTGTAGCGTAAAGGTGAGAAATTTGTGAAATAGTTAATATCGAGGGTTGAGCGCCAGAAGGCCGTAACTCAACTTTTGGGCAAATTGATATGTTGTACAAAAATAATCCATGTAACCTAGATTTTAAGAACCATAAAGAGATAACTCATAAACAGTCTGAATTTGACTAAAATTAGACTATAAGTTGGGTGCTGTATTGTAATGAGTCCCAAATATTTGAAAGTCGATTATTTCAAAATAGCATTTCTTGAGTTACCCCCTTCTGGCGCTCAACCCTCGATATGGTGTTAAATTCTGTAGATATCAACAAAGAAATCATATCCTAAATTTGTATAGAAATATTTTTAAAAACAAAAGCTTATATGAAAATATGGTAATAAAAAGTTTACAGAAAGCTGGCCCAAGAAGATTGGAAAGAATACCATATTTGACTCAAATTTGGAATTGTATGATATTTTTTTCAAAAGACAAGTAATGAAAATAAACTCGTAAAAGACATGGCAAATTCACCTATTGACCCACTTATAGGGAAGGTCGCCATTTAACAGGAAGACGGACAGATTGATAATGCCCAAACTTCAAAATAACCTTTTGTGTGTTAATTGTTTGAGCACAAAGCCATCATACAAAACCCCTCAAATAAAATGGATTATTCTGACATTTTTTATCTAAAAATAAATAGCAATTGCTCACTATAACATTATCACACTTAGCATACCTGTGCCAATCCACTGAACATCCTTCCCATAGACTTGTAATCCAGACCTTCAGAACAGTTGACTACAATGACATAGTTGCCTAAAGCCTTGCCCAGATCCTTGGTTGTTTCTGTCTTGCCTGTACCTGCTGGTCCTTTAGGAGAACCGCCACGGTGCAAGTGCAGCGCTGTTGTCAAGGTCATGTAACACCTGTTTCAATGAGAACAAGTACAAATTAGCAATGGCAAGCAATTTGAACTACAACGCCAAGGGAGGGGGTCCTATTCTATGGGCCCAACCAACCCATATTTCTTTGAATAAGAGGAGTTTTTTATAAAATTTGTAGATTTCTTTTAATTGAAAATTGTTTGAAAATGATGGAAAAAATTAGAATAGTTTGAAAATATTTGTAAATTTATGAAACATTTTTTAAATGTTTTGAATCTTTTTGAAAATTCCATCTGATCAACCGATGAACTCGTAGCCATATTGGAATTTTGTGTTAGTCTGTCTCATGACACCCTCACCTAAACACCCCAAAACATCCTATCACTACACCACTACACACCCCACACACCTACCTATCTGTCAATGGTGTAATAACAAGACGCCCAGAGTACCCAAGATACTCATAGCCATACTGAAACTGTGTGTTAGTCCGTCTCACGACACCCTCACCCAAACACCCCAAAACATCCTATCACTACACCACTACACACCCCACACACCTACCTATCTGTCAATGGTGTAATAACAAAACGTCCAGAGTTCCCAAGATACTCATAGCCATACTGGAACTGTGTGTTAGTCCGTCTCACGACACCCTCACCCAAACACCCTAAAACATCCTATCACTACACCACTACACACCCCACACACCTACCTATCTGTCAATGGTATAATAACAAAACGTCCAGAGTTCCCAAGATACTCATAGCCATACTGGAACTGTGTGTTAGTCCGTCTCACGACACCCTCACCCAAACACCCCAAAACATCCTATCACTACACCACTACACACCCCACACACCTACCTATCTGTCAATGGTGTAATAACAAAACGTCCAGAGTTCCCAAGATACTCATAGCCATACTGGAACTGTGTGTTAGTCCGTCTCACAACACCTTAACCCAAACACCCCAAAACATCCTATCACTACACCACTACACACCCCACACACCTACCTATCTGTCAATGGTGTAATAACAAAACGTCCAGAGTTCCCAAGATACTCATAGCCATACTGGAACTGTGTGTTAGTCCGTCTCACGACACCCTCACCCGAACACCCCAAAAAGTCCTATTACTACACCACTACACACCCCACACACCTACCTATCTGTCAATGGTGTAATAACAAGACGCCCAGAGTTCCCAAGATACTCATAGCCATACTGGAACTGTGCGTTAGTCCGTCTCACGACACCTCACCCAAACACCCCAAAACATCCTATCACTACACCACTACACACCCCACACACCTACCTATCTGTCAATGGTGTAATAACAAGACGTCCAGAGTTCCCAAGATACTCATAGCCATACTGGAACTGTGTGTTAGTCTGTCTCACCACGCAGTCGTCAATCTCCTTGTCCCAGTAGACACGCAGCTGCATAAGCCACTCGAATGCCGTCACATCGTTCACGCTCGCCTTGATGAGTTTCTCTATCACGTCACGTGCGTGCACTTCCATTGTGACAAGCGCCACCACCTTGGCACGCAGCATCTTGCTCAGGTTGCCACGAACCATATCGGATAGCTTGTTCAACATAGAAATCTGTGATTGGAATAGCAATCATGTCATAGGGTTTCATATTTGGGTAAATTTAAAACAAGTTTGGTCAAAGGGGACCTTCAATTTAAAGTTTTGCTTTGTGTATAGGATTCTTACTTGACTGAAGATGCAAACCCTCTAAATCGGACTGGAAAAAAATGATTGTTCAAAATGGGAATTTTGGATAATTACTTATAGAGTATAGATTCTTTTGACTAATATCAAAATTAGGAGCAGCAAGTCCAGGATAAGCAAAACAACTTTTAGCTCTCAGGTAATAATAAAACACTAATACAGACTTTTGAATGTTTCATTAACAATTACTGTAAAAGTGAAAATGTTCGCGAGTGTAAATTTAGCGCATTGCACATTTTGAACAATTTTGCTTGTTTTTATTTTCGCAATTTTGAGCTTCCATACGTAGACCTACATACAAAATGAATATATTCGCGCGTTTTAATTTTCGCGCTTGCTGATTTGAGCGCGAAAAGCGCGAAAATAAATGTAGCGCGAACATTTCCACTTTTACAGTATGCAATGGCAATTTCTAGTTTCTCATATTTTTTGACCAAGATAATTTACTGACCTGTTTTTTCTTCATGCTTTTAAGAGCTCTTTTATCTCCCCTCTCCTTTGTCGTTGCCAAAGCTTTGGTGACATCTGCTGTCCACTGCATCTGACTGGACGTTATCAGCATCTGAGAGGAAAAATTAAAAGTTTAATTGTATCCTGTTATTTTGAAAAACAACACTATAGTTTATTTAGTTCCAAATGGGCAAGAAATATTTGGTTTTTATCTCTCCACGCGTAAAAGTGGCCCAAGCGTATGTGCGCGATTATGGCTACACGCACACGATTTTGGTCGCACGCACATTCTGTATTCATTCGCTGCTGTAAGGAGGCTTTGTCAAATTTTTTAAGCTGATCAAATTATAGTCCTTGTGATTGTGCATCAATTGATGTTAAATACTCTCACTGATATTTCCATAGATCTACTTTTCTATACTGTGGTAAAACTAAGGACTCAAAAAACTCTTGAAAAAGTGCCATCTCTGGACACATTTGTAAGAAATACATTTATAAGGGGTTCCATATATTATTAGTTATAACATGCAAGTTACGTTACGCACAACAATTGCTCCCACTATTAAAATACCTATCCTGCCCATTCCCTGCACTATATCTCTGCTTCACCCAACATTTAGGATCAGTAAGAAATACAGGAAAGGGCAGCCAAAGTGGGAAGCTTTTTGCAGTTGATAATCTAATAATGGGTCTAATTTCTACTGAAAAATCTCGCTATGGGTTTACTTTTATTAGGGAAAGTCCTTTCACCTAGATTCACCTTTGCATGTTTTTAGAGGAATTATTCAATTATGGATTTTACTTATATAGCAAAAGTAATGGGTTTATTTTAGGAATCCCTTAACATGGGTTCTTATTCTTATAAATGGCACCTAAAATAGTTAAAAGGTTTAGGGTTCAGACTTAGGCGACGGAAAAAACACCTTGGTTTACGGGCCAGACCAGCCAATTTTCAAAACAAACAAAATTGAAAAATTTGCACACATTGTTCATTTTTGTGTGAAAATGTTGAATTTTTTGAAATTTTGAAATTGTTTGAACATTTCAAAAATTGTCGGAATTCACCAAAATGTTCACACATTTTTTGAAGGAAAAAAAACACCAGACCGACTGACCCTATCTGAAAGGTCCGTTTGCCCGCAGAACAGGGTTGGTGTATTTGGTTGCCTTAATGAGCCATGTCGAAACCAAATCCAAGTTACCCCTCTGGTATTTGTATCACCTAATAATTAATATGTGCCTACCTTATAATTTTACCCACTACATACCTGTCCAGGCCATTCCTTGACCCATTTGTCTCGTTTACTCAGGTTTTTCTTCAGTGATATCTTGCACTGTTTCAACACATCTTTCAGAGTCCATCTCATGGTACGCTCAATGTCACACAGCCAAGCCTAGGAGGAATATAACAAATATCAGTATCACCATTGATATAAGTATTGGTATCTGTATCAGTGTTAGTGTTAGTGTTTTATCTATTTCAGTGTCAGTGTCAGTGTCATTAACCCTAACCTTCCCAGAGGCCACAGCAAGTAGCTGTTGTACCGCATGCTGGCCAGGTCTATCTCGTGGCACGATCCAGCAAGCTATTAATGGTCTCGAAAAAGTTAACTTTTTCTAGCTCCCCCATTGGCGCAATCAGTTAGTTGTCCGACTTCGACACCGGGGCCCAGGTTTAATCCCCAACGCGCGCGATGAGTGATCTTTTCCCCCGAAATTTGACCCTTTTTTCTCCCCTGATAGTTTAATTGTCGAAAACACGCTTAGTGAGTTAAGGTTAATTGAGATAAACAAATTGTTACTTCTTGTCACATACCGTTATTGTAATCAAAACAAATAATTCTCAATCAACAGATACGCATGTCAGAAACACATAAGCACAACACAGTCAAATACGTACAGGTTTTGCGTTTTATGCTTGCATACCTAGTACATGCACAGTATCGTTTGCTTTGATAATAGTACCCATAAAGTGTTATAGTGAATTATATTATACAACATCATGTTTTATGCAACTACATTTGCAAGAGAAAAAGAAATATTACCTAAATTTCAAAAGTAAAAGAAAATTTAATTTGTCTCAACAATTTATATCAATTAGGCCAAAAGTAACTCAATTCCCAACTCAAATGGCTTCTTCAGCACAATCCAGCTTCAAAAATAGCCCAATTAGGCTTTTAAATTCACAGTTTAGCAATACTGTCACCTACCTCAACAGGCCCTTCCAGCAACACTGGATGTCCAAACTCCACAACCTCCCCGTCGGCGGAAGACATAGCAGTCGCCTCAAACTTCTGCGTGATCCCCATTTTGTGCATCTTCAGCGTCACGATGTTGTCGAAGCATTTCTTGAGATGCGGCTGCACGGCCTCGGGATTCTTGGATTGACCCAGGATCTCCAGGAGGTCGTCGTTGGACAGGAAGTAGAATCGTGGGAAGATCTGTCGTTTTGTCTCCAGGTACATGTCCAGAGATTTCTGGATCTCTTCCAGTTTGCTGTTCATCTCGTTCAGCGTCTCCAGTAAACCTGAAATAAGTTACCGTAGTTTTTAAAAGTGAGTTGTTATTTTTTTCTCTTTAAATCCATTATGTTCCCACTGCCTTATAAAACACTTTCATATTACAGACCAAAGATCCCAAAGCCACAAAGTGTCTGTTTTTCAGGCTGTTAGTCTGCTGTCGTTGTTGACTATAGTAAGGCCATGTGTGGGATTTACAAGGCATGACCACTGGCCTGCCTAATCTGTGAATTGGAGAATTTATGACCAGCAAATATCTAAGTATAAAAGTGATTAGGTAGTGGAACATTAAGCATTAATCTTGATCATTGTATATACTGCCATAATTTTGTTGTATAACTTGAGTATTAGATCATATTTTGAAGGAAGTTTGATAATTCTACAGCCAACAAAAGGCTATTTAATGCAAAGATCTTAAAATGAAGCTTCATGACTCTTTCCTCATTTTACCAGATCAGATTGTATATACCAATTGTGTTTTAGTATTGTCAGGGCCATTTCATTTGATCCTTTCAATCGTGAAATTGGCACGCGCAGGCAAGCATAGTTGTTCACGGATTTCAGGCATCTGGACACAGCTCCATGAACAACAACAAAACATGCTTGTGGGATATAGCTTGAATTTTGTCCATAGCAGTGACTATACCAGTTAAGGTTGTTCCTATGATTAATTTTTTATTTGATATTTTAATACAGCTTGCTGAGTTCCACACTAATCTAAAATTTGAGCTTGATCGGAAGTACGGTTTTCTAAATATGACAATTTAATTGTCAAAAATGAAGCAAAATTTAAGCGTTCATTTCTTTTGTTTCTTATTGGGTTTTTTTTACCCCCTAGCAAAATAATTAATCTATGCAAAAATGTTTAATTAATTTTAACAAGAAAAGTATAAATGCTACAAAGCTGGAATTTTTGGAGCTTGTTAATTTTAGTTTTTAGAAACTTTCCTGTGCTGCGGGAGGATGTAAGACATCTGCATAATTAATTATACTTAATTATCTAAGGAAGCTTTAGGTCATTGAAAAATGAGGCTAATGAATGCACTTAATTAATTTTTTCAAGTTCATGCACTTTCTTAATGTATTACCACCTGGTGTATATGTTGGTTATACTACTCTCCTTATTTCCTGTGCTGCAGGAGTCTATAGGAGTTTTTAATAAATATTTAGAGCAAAAACAAAAAAATAAATTTTCTATTTACCTAGGGAGTCAAAAAAACAATAAAAAACAAAAGAAAATAGACTGCCCTCTGTTTGCCAAAAAAAACAATACAAAACAAAAGAATTCAAAATGACTTCAAATGGTTATATCTGTTGAACCGTGCACCCGATTCACTTCCAGTAAAAGACTTTTTTGTTGTACTCAACCAGCTATACCTTATACTTGAATATCAAGATTTTTGTCTAGCTATAGGAACACCTTTAAGAGTTAGGCCTAGGGCAAGATTAAGGGTTAGGGAAGCCTATCACAGATCAATAAGGTTGGCATAGGGATATAAGATGGAATGGGAAAGGACAAACCAGTAATAGACCTAATGGCATGTAACCTTACCATCGTGGTGCGTTCCCCTAAGAGCATTGTTGTCTTTATTGAGTCGCTGCATAATAATCTTCCAGTTAGCATTGACGGCATCGAACTCTGCAGATTCCCGGGGCAACTGTTTCCTGATGTCTTCACCAAGGAAAATATTCTAGCAACAATAATAATTATTATAAAATACATTTATTAAGCGCTTAAAACAGAAGTCACTAAGCGCTTTATATAGCATAAAAACCAAATACATTATACATCAACAAGTATAAGCACACATAAAACCAGGAAATACATAATATAAAAGATACGACATATGTTGATCAGGCAGTTAACAAGTTTTAAAAAGTTTAAAAAAGAACACAACCACCAGGGTTTTACAACGCAAGGCATAAAAACATTTCAGATTAACCAGTATAGTAAGTCCGAATATTCTAGCAACACAAACAAAATGATACAATATAAATTAATCAAAATCTTGCCGTTTGTATTTTGAAGGCTTATGATCCAAATGACAATGATACTCTGCTCAATAATTTAAAACAAACAATGGGTTGTTTACTTAACACACAATGTCAATTTGATTTCACTTCAGTTCAATATAAAGTGTAACATCAAATGTGCCAGTTTAAACTCTAAAATGTCAACTAACAACACCCATTCACGTTCAAGGATTATGCTAATAAAATCAATTTCTTTCTCAAAGTTTATCTAAGATTCCAAGAAGAGATCCAAAAATATCCAGATAGACAAATAGAAGATTTGGATAATTTTATAAAATGTTTAAACAGCTAAGCAGGTTTGAACCATATGTGACGTGTTCTACCGAAACCAGACAGAATTGGGCAGGGCTCCAAACTGAGAAATAGTCTAAAACATAATTGGGGGTGATTTTTTTGGAATTTGAGTTTCTGGTAAATAATTAATCTTCAGAGTGTTATAACATTATTGTGAAAGATTCAGATCAACAAATCATCCTAAATGTATGTTTCAGTGATTTAAAGGGCGATATAAACATGTAAAACCATGGTACAAAGTAACTTTAAAAGGCGATATCTCAGTTTGGAGTTTTCATAAAGACTGTAAAAGACGAACTTGAAAATGATGTAACTCCGCTTTGGGAAGTCCGATTAAAAAAAGAGAGGTACCATTGTAAAGCTGAAGATCTCTACTTTAATAATCAATTACTAACTCAATTTTGATATCTTGCCCGATTGTGACTGGTTTCGGTTCAACACGTCACATTTTATATAAAAATTGGAATCATTTACATGAGACAGTACTAGGCAGAGCTCAAATTTTGTAGAGTGACCACCCTTGCGCTGTACGGGGTAACTATAGTTTTGTTCCATAACATGCACTTCTGTAAGTGTGCCTTCTGTCTGTGTTTCTTCTGCATGTTTATGTGATGAATGTGCTGTCGCATGGCAAACCCAATGCATCGAATGTTTGTGGGTTATTTGATACAAACAGAGGTAAAAGTTGGCAAATTAATACTACCGAACGCATTTATTTCAGACAATTAAACACAGGTATGGTCTAAAAACAATACCTTTATTCTACGGAAGTCATGTAGAAATGATTGTCCCGTGTATCGGAAGAGCTATACCTGAGCGTGTTAAATATATCACAGACTCCTTCATAAAGAGTAGGGGATCATCCCGGGTCTGTATTTGTACGCTCATAACATGTATTCAACGTTGACCCAAGCGAGATTTGGGAGCTGTTAAAAAGGGTGATATTACAATCTAAGTGCTGATACTGTGTGTGCCTAGCCAGTTGCCACGTAAATGAAGCGAAATGATTCTAATGATTTCCTAATGACAGCAAAATATTGGCAATAGCGCTTTGAGAACTTGTTGTAAGGCGCTCTATAAGTATTATGTATTATTATTATTATTATTATTTATTCTCTAAATGTATTACCTCTAGATACATCCATTGTCTCTGTACTGTGAGCGTCATTTCAATCACCTCCAAGATATGAGACAGTGTACGCTCCCAATAGTCCACCTCCTTCTCAAACGCCTTGACAAATCGTGATGCTTTCATTGTAGACAGGGTCACCTGGTTGTCTTCTAGACATTGGAATACCTCATCAGTGGCTCTGCAAGGAACAGGTATAAAGAGATTGCCTTAGAAATTACAAAGTACACACGGTGTTATTGAGAGTACACTAGTACCATCGAAACAAGCTACGGTTATTTCTTTTCATCAAAAGTATATGGACTCTGATCCCTGTTGATATGGCAGACGATTATGGGAAGGTACCTGCAACAAGCTCAATTAAAACTGAGGCATAGGATGGCACTTCTTACCAGCTATTTACACCCTACTATTGAATCATCTTTCACCACCGCCTGACGACGAAGTTGGCCAGACTCAATAGTGCGGCAATCAACAGTTTCACAACATGTTATGTGAGAAAATATAATCCCCCAAAATAAAAGAGTACACACGTATCTTGTTACTTACCTGAGTCTAAAGTGTCCCCTGTCCTTGTAAGGCGCTACATCTAGTATAGTCACATCCCAAGTCTCCTTAATACAACTGATGGTTTGTTCTATAACCAACTCCTTCCTTACCTGAGTCTATAGTGTCCCCTGTCCTTGTAAGGCACCACATCTAGTATTGTCACATCCCAAGTCTCCTTAATACCACTGATGGCTTGCTCTATAGCCAACTCCTTACTTACCTGAGTCTATAGTGTCCCCTGTCCTTGTAAGGCACTACATCTAGTATTGTCACATCCCAGGTCCCCTTAATACCACTGATGGTTTGCTCTATAGCCAACTCCTTACTTACCTGAGTCTATAGTGTCCCCTGTCCTTGTAAGGCACTACATCTAGTATAGTTATATCCCAGGTCTCCTTAATACCACTGATGGCTTGTTCTATAGCCAACTCCTTACTTACCTGAGTCTATAGTGTCCCCTGTCCTTGTAAGGCACTACATCTAGTATAGTTATATCCCAGGTCTCCTTAATACCACTGATGGCTTGTTCTATAGCCAACTCCTTACTTACCTGAGTCTATAGTGTCCCCTGTCCTTGTAAGGCACTACATCTAGTATTGTCACATCCCAAGTCTCCTTAATACCACTGATGGCTTGTTCTATAGCCAACTCCTTACTTACCTGAGTCTATAGTGTCCCCTGTCCTTGTAAGGCACTACATCTAGTATTGTCACATCCCAAGTCTCCTTAATACCACTGATGGCCTGTTCTATAGCCAACTCCTTACTTACCTGAGTCTATAGTGTCCCCTGTCCTTGTAAGGCACCACATCTAGTATTGTCACATCCCAAGTCTCCTTAATACCACTGATGGCCTGTTCTATAGCCAACTCTTTGCTAGCAGCTCCGGAAACATCCGCCACCTTCTCGGCCTGCTCATCAAATCCAAGATCAATGATCTTTTCCAGCGTGAAATCTTCCGACTCGTGGTCGAACGTCTTCTGGAGTGCCTCTTGGAGCTGCTGCCAATGACGCTCTCTCATGGCGTGATTGTGGAGATCGGTGATGAGCGGCATAGTGCGACGGAATTGATCCACACGCTTCTTGGAATGCTCTACGATCTCCCACTGTTTATCCTATGAATGATATATATATGACAAAATAGTTGTTAGCCATTGGCACATTTAGGGTAAGGTCCGAAGTTTGAATTGAGGTTAAACGCGGAAAACGACATTTTGATGAAAAGAAGAAGAAAAAAAAAGCACAAAAAACGTCCAAAACACACAATTTATAAATAGTCTTGAATAAAACAATATAAATATTAAAAACGATACGTAATAATACAAAACAAACAATATTTAAATATAAAACTCCGCGATATAGAGTGTCGGCTACCGCTACAGCAATAATAAGGTAAGCCTAAAAATCTAAAATTATGTTTTTTTCTGTAAAGTGTGTTTATTTTGGTTTTATAGATCGTACATTTTAAGCTTTCTTGGGGAAAATTACATCACAGAAAAATGCAAAATTTACAAAGTGGAAAAACGCGGAATTAGACAGTTACAAAGCGGTAAACTTCGAACCTTAATTTAGGGCATTGGTTGGTATAAATCAGCCAACACTAAGGGATATTTCTTGATGTGCGATAAATAGGGGTAAACTGGGATATTTCTGATTGGATGTAATAGTAACTTGAGTCCGTTTAGTGAAATGACATGGTCACGGCTTTAGAATGTATCTTAACCCTAACACTCTTGAGTACTACAAATTACTATGATGCGGTGTGCTTGTGTCACCCGGCGCGGCAGTTTTCCGATGAAATAATGGCCCCAGGGTATATACAGGGCGGAATATACTCCGTTATGTATGGTTACCCCCCGTGGCCTAGCGGTAGATCTTTATATTATAACTATAATGTATTTTTATTGTATGTATTGCTATATCAATGTTAATTAACCAGTCATGAATGAATGAATGAGCCGAGTCTGAATGGTAGGGGTGTTGGATGTGTGTGTGTGGATGTTTTTGAGTGTTGGTTGTTTTAGTGGTATTCGGTGAGTGTGAAGAGTGGGTTCATGTAATTAATTTTAGTAGATTATATTGTTTCCTTTAATCATTGTATTTTTATATGTAAAATTGTGAATTGTAATTCAGCTACTTTGTATTTTTAATAAACCTTTTATGAATGAATGAATGAATGTCTGCCTCTGAACCCAGAGGTCCGGGGTTCGAGCCCCGGGGGAGTGGGGGCACTTTTTCCCCTCGCTATTTGGCCGCAAAAAAAAAAATCTTTGAAAAGGTGCCGCGGGGGTTAGGGTTATGACACACTGTACCCGGCTTTATCTGATAAAAAGAGGATACCCTTAAAAGTCATGACTTCCTCCAAATGTAGAGTAGAGATAAACTGGAGGGAAATTGAGACAAGTTATCCCTATTTTACTATCATGTTAGATTGTTTAAATTTGGCAGAGCAAAGTAAATTAAAAATGACAATGATAATCAGTGTCATCTTAGGCCAAAAAAAAAAAGTTTGTCTCAAATGACCCGCGCGCATTCCCGAAACCGCCCGCGTTAGCTTTTTTTTTAGTGGGTTTTTTTTCTAATTTTTTCTTTTTTTTCTTCTTTTTTTCTTTCTTTTTTTTCCATTTTTTTCTTATCATTATTTTCAATTTTCTCAAAACAATCTTGCAAATTCCAACTTTTTGGCCAAACAAATGATGATCAGGTCTAAATTGAAGGGAAAAAAATCCACAGACCGCATTAGATTTTCAGTCTCTCATGTCATTTGAGACAAACTTCTTTTTTTGGGGGGGGGGGCCTTAAAACTTTATGACAACTTACCTTTAGGTCTCTGTTGAGTTTATTGAGTTTCTTATACAGTGTTCCAGCTCCCTGTTCCATTTCTGTTGTAACCAATTGTGAAAACTTGCCAACCTTCCAATTGTTCCACAAGCCTTCCCATTCCTCGGTCAGCTTCCATACTGCCTCAATTGATTCCAAGTCCTAAAAAAGGGATAAAACGGTTATAAATATAAACTATTAAATTGACATTAACCTCAAAGACTGTCAATGTATTTTTTTTACCTGAGAGCTACACTAGTTAATTCAATTAAACATGTCTTACCCCACTTTTTGCACTCTTTGCAGCAGTTAGCATTATTCATTCTTTACCCTCAAGCACTGTACCTCACCACACCTCTCCATGAAATGTTATAATCAACAATATGCAAATTGGACAACCAGCTACTTTCCAGCCATTCTGTTTCCTATTCCAACAAATTTATATCTATTAAATCACAAGAATCTTCAAAACTGTTGTCAGTTTTTGTTGACAAACTAAAACACAAATCTCATGGTATTTCTTACCCCACCTCAAGCACTTTGGTAAAACTACTAAGGCTGTGAATGCACAGGTAGTTTCGTACCCAGGTACCCGGGTACCCCCCGAAAATAGTCACTATTTTTTTTAAGTTTTTTTTTTTTTAAAGTTTTTTTTAAGTGTTCTTTTTTTTCAAGTTAAAATTTGTCCCCAAAATGACCTATAATGGGGTCAATAGAGGTCATTTGGGGATAAATTTGTACACAAAAAAAATGACTCGTAAAAAAAACAAAAACATTTTGGGTATTCGGGTACCCAATTTGGTACCCGGGTACCCGGAATAGCGGGTGGGTACCCGGGTTCCCGGGTATAAGTCACAGCCTTAAAAACTACTCCTCAAATGCAATTGTGTGCATCAATTCTAACACTTCTCCATCACTTCTCTGTCACTTCCTCCACTTTCTCCACCCCAGTTAATTTACCTTATCCATCTGTTGAATTTCCTTAGACGGTGGTTGGTCAATCTTGAATATATTAAGACCTCTACGTAGTGTGGCTTCCTGTTGTTTGAGGGCGGTTAGCTGCTCATGCACAGTAGCAATACCCTGTAATGCTTCATCGCATACAATACTGCTACTGAATGGACCTGTAGTAGAACAAAGAGAGATAGTGCAAGATAAGCAGTGAATTTGGTTAAGTGCCATTAGGCACTATCTATACAATTACAACCATGTGTGATTTATTCATGGTACTCCATGTGTTGGAACCTTCTTTCCCCACAGACTCCCCTTCTTCATCTGCTCCTCTTCACCCTCCTCCCCCAAGTAGCATCATTCAAGGATGTATCCCCTTCCTATTCTCCTCTTTTTCCTAATGACACCTTCCACCAATCCATCCACTTCCCCTCCTCCCAATAAGTAAGCCCCGGAGTAAAACGCGATTGCATTTTTCACGGCGCTATTCTTGCTTTTGGTAACATTTCTAGGTATCTTGAAAATCACCTGTGTTTTCTCGGTATCGCAGGTTTATCAAAGAAAAATTCTTAAATCGCCCGCGATTTTCGGGTTTTTCAAAGAAAGATGTCAATCTTTTATTTCATTATCTAAAACATTGAAATAGAGATCAAATCGATTAAATGTCAAGTTAAATCCGGATTTAAAATCGGAACAATACATAACCCTAATAAGCTCAAGTGTCCGCGTCATACAATTACAATTATTCATAGTACAGGGCCGTCAGAAGGGGGGGGTGCGTTGGGTGCGGACGCACCCCCCTTGAAAATCTCTTCTTCTTTTTTTAGAGTAACATGTTGTTTTATGAATGGAAAATGGGGTCAACGATGGCAAGATACATGAAAATTGTGTCCTAAATTCGCTGTAATGCTCAGAGCTTCCGGGGGCACCCACCAGGGGCCCTAAGGCGGGCCCCTGGACCCCACCATGTTATTGGCTTCGCGCCAGAGGCGCTCGCATCGTCAGCGTGCTGCAGCACTAACACTCTGACGTCATACTACTACTTCCGGTAAAAAATTGTGAAAGCGCACCCCCCTTTCCGGTAAAAAATCGTGAAAACGCACCCCCCTTTCCGGTAAAAAATCGTGAAAACGCACCCCCCTTGGGCAAAAGCTGCTGACGGCCCTGAAGTAAGATAGGAGGGCTTACTTTACTTAGCATACACCGATCGACTAAATGAAAATTAAATTTCCATCCTTGATTATCCGCAATCGATCGCGGCAGAATACAATTACATCATAGCATGATGCACAACAGGGCCTCGTCTAAACGATAAATCGTATTGAATACACGTGGAAATCATGATGGATGCCGTTATTATGTATTTAAAGAAAGAACCTGACCGTGGGAACCATCTGGAAGTTTCTTTGACTGGACATCAACAAACAGAATTCATTGATAAAATAAATCATGTGATACAACTAAATAAATTTACATGTGTTCAGATCATGACCTCGCACGGAAACACACAAAAAATGGCCGACAACCGTTGTCCGTTCGCTATACTATAGTTAGCTTGAGAATTGCAATTTTCTTATGAAAAACGTGCGATTCCGTGAAATAGCGGGCGATTTTTAAGAAACCCATAAATGCTCCCATAAATAAATTTGCGGTGTTCTCTCACTATCAACAATTTCGGTGCGTTTTCTCGGGTTTTAAGTGAATCTGATGAAATCTCGGTATATCTAGCTTTTGCTTACAAGTTTGTGCGTTTTTACCAAAAAGAAATGCGTTTTCTTCTGGGGCTTACCAATAAGCACCACTCACACACTTACCATTAGTTGTGAAATCTTCCAGGAGCGTCTGCACGTTCTTCTTGAACTCTTCTGACGAATGTATTAGCCCCGTCTTGAATTTCTCCTTGTACTTCTTCAGCATGACATCGCTGTCAATCAGGCACTGCTGGAACTCCATCCATTCATTGGTCAAAGCCTCCAACATCGCGCTGACTTCCTCCGGAATCGGGACGTCGTATTTCTCCAGGATGGCAAACTGTTCGTGAAGCGGTGGGAATCGTGCCTCGATCTTCGACAGGTCGTTCTGCAATTGCTCCAGGAGCGACAGGCTATCTCCCAGCTCATCCAAGGTCTGGGGTGGGTGACTCAATCTATAATTGAATAGGCAAGATAAAATTAGCACATTAGTTATAGGCCCAAAAGGACAAAAACAAACAATTTGATGTTTTGCTTTCTTTGACCTGTTTATGCAGGGTCAAAAGTTTGTCAGAAATGGTGAAAATCCATTTAGATTCTTGCAAAGGAATTTGAGAGAATCTATCAGATTCTCCTCTATTGAAATAGTGCATTTCACAGTTTCAAGAATCAATTCGGATTCTCGCAAATATACCAGTGAGAATCTCTGCGAGATTAAGATTCTCGTCAAAATGCCTGACCCTGTTAAGCTAATGATATAATCTTTTTATGGTTTTTTTAGTGTGAGGCTTAATGATATTTTGTATTCTTTTCTCATTTTTGATCAAAATTGTTGATATTAGTTTAATTTTTAAGTATCTTCCAAACACAGAAATGCAGGTTCATTAGTTGAACAGGGAATTTAAACAAATGGATGACCTTCCCAAGGTCATATTTGGGGAGGTTTTTTGTGTGTGTCCTCTTTTATTTTCAGATATATATCCAATAAAAAAACAAAGCTTTAATTTTATCCAACTGGTACTCACTTCTCCTGGTTGTCTTTGAGGAATTTGTGCAAATCACGGAGTTGTTGACCGGCCATCTCTGCCAACAGTGTGGTGAATTTATTCTGCCATTCATTGCAATGACTGAGCAATGCAAACTTCAATGGGGAACAATCCAACAAAACAAACTGTATGTTGAGAACTGTCTCTTCCTTTTGTACATTGTTGGCAACCTCTGTGTATCTGTAGATAATGGTAGAAGAAATATTGATATAAAGACTTGGACAAACTGGCGTGACTGAAATTAACAAATACCTTAAAAATGCATGGCCTCGAACCTGGACCCTTTTCGCTATAGCGGCAAAAGATTATCCACTGGACCACAGGGACTGTGTATTTACGTGGGCACCAGATGAACGAGTTCTGATGTATATAAAGTCTGTGTTGAGTTTCAAGTGGCCGAAATACATGTAGTAAATATTAAGCAGAATCTATGCCAGCAAAACGTAATTCCTCATGAGGAATCACACAAATGATACAAGACGAGTAAGTGAAATTAATAAATAATATAAAAACTCTGACAAACAGGCATGAATTAAATAAACAAAGACTGTAAGAAATAAATGTATAGTAATTAACAATTAAAAACAATTGAACACTGACACCCCTGAGTAAACGGTTTTGTTGCATCAATAAAATTAAAAATAAACTTTCATTTGAAAAAAGTGTGAAATTCCATTTGATGAAAATCAGGTATGGCAAAATTGATCTTCCTAATGATGGTGTAATCCTATGGACTTAAGTGGATTTGGGACTTTGGTTTGCAATGCCAAGATGACAAGACGAGACAAAATAAGAAGAAAAAAATGTGACAGACAAGTCCAGAAAAGTCGGGGACAACAAAAGAAGACAAGAAAAGACAAGAGATCATATAATATTTACCTGGCAATATCTGCATCAAATGATGACACCGGTGGGTTGAGGCGCTGGTAGCGACGGATGAAAGCATCTTTGTTGATCTCCCAGATTTCACGGTAGCTACAAACAACAACAAATATATTAATTTATTTTGGTACTTATAAAATAATTTTTGATACAGATGAAAATAGTTTGGACACATGAAATGATTTGGATTCAAATGACTTGAATTTGATACAAATGACTTAATTTTCATGCCAATGAAATAATCTTGATAACAATTAATTAGAATTGATACAAATGAAATAATGTTGATAGAAAATAAATATAGTCTGATACAAATACAAATAAATTTGGTACAATTATGTCAATTCCAAATTCCATGCAGTATGCATGTGCATACCTATTATACATTTTTTTCTACACCTATTTTAGAATAGTGTCACAAAGTTTAATGGACACATTTATACCCACAGTTAAGTAAGTTAGATAGGGTATCCCATTTACTAAATTAATGAACATCAAGTTTTTTTTAACACTACTGGGTATTCTCAATGATACATTTATATGTCCTGTTATTCTCTATTAGTATGATTCACATTTTGACATTTTAGAACATATACATGCATTCTCAACGAAAGAAAACATAAACAAAAGGGTAGTATACTTCATGTTGGGTATCACAACCGTGTCTGCAATGTTCAAGCAATTCTTCAAAATAAGACTGTACAGAAAACATGCTACATAATGGTTGCGGGAGGGTGTTATTCTATTACTCCTTACACCCCCAGGAGGAATCAGGATTACTCCTTACACCCCCAGGAGGAATCAGGGATAAAACTATCAGGGGAAAGAAATGGCAGTGGGATTTGAACCTGGGTGCACCAGCATGGGAGTACATGCCTTAGTTCCCAATATCAACTGTTCTGTCCGCATTTACCATCTGCCATGATCACCCGAGGAAAACAGGTGCTGCTCACAAGACTTCAAATGTGGTTTCGTGGAGTTTGGGGCTTTAAGGGTTTATAAAACACACAGGAATAACATACAAAAGGGTTACAAACTTTCACATACATATTGCATGTGTTATTGACACTAACATATTAAAATGGTGATGTTTTTTAAAGAACAGCTGGTGGATTGAGGGGAAATTGATTGGGCTTGTTACACTGTTAACAAATGGTAATAATTATGTGGATAATACTATAATACGGTGTGTGTGTGTGAAAGTGGGGTGAGGGCATTCAGCATGGTTATCAACATTCCACAAAAACAATTGATAAATAATGTTACCTTCTATATATTTGTAGAGATGGTTTATTTGGAAATGGAGAAAAATTACATATTTACAAAAAATATTCCATTAAAAAATCATATGATCAATGTTAACCTTGAAAACTAATGATACACAATATGCATTATACTATTGTAATCTATAGATACCACTATAAACCATTGAATACTTAATATGTTGTATGCTGCTTGAGTATTGCCGTTGTCAGATATATGATACCAAAATGAATTCAGGTACACACATTAATTATAGGTTAATAAATGTGTATGTGTTGTTTCAAGAGAAATTAGACAAATCAAATCTGATGTTGATGTGTGAATAAGGGCATAACCCGCAGAGTGCTATTGTGAGCAAATGAATATTTGGGCAAGCGCATTGATTTTTCTTGTTTGTTTTTTTGAGAAACAAAACATACGCATGGATTGACCTAATTCATACACAACACTATACAATTCAAAATTCACAACTTGAGCATAATTTTGATTTATGTAAAAACAGATGAAAACATGTTTGTTAACACCGCAGTGAAAATCGGCGAACTCACGATTCCTGAACAACGAATCAAAAACAAAGCGTAAGGTGCGCCCATTGAACAGCGCACGCGTGGAGTGCATTAGACACTTTCAATACACTCCATGTATTTTAGATTCTTGCTTTCTGATTGGGTCGATACTACTACAGAGTGTATGAATTACATATATGTTCCATCTCATTAGCTAATGACGTCAGAGCTACTTTTAAAGGCCTGTTTATACTAGCTGTTATTCACCGTGCAATACATGCGGTGCAGTAGCTTACTTCCGCCACAGTGTGTGGGAAATTCATTACAGGGGAGTGGCCATCTCCGTTGCTCAAAGAACTTTATTGGCTCCCGTTGCGACAGCGTATTGTCTACAAATGTGTGTACATATTTATTAATTTATTAATGAAACGAGACCTATCTATCTGAATCAGTGCATTGCTCACTATGAGCCGGGTCAACCTGGTCTTCAATCCGGGACCGATCGATCTCTCCTATAGGTAAATTAATAATTGAACGAACACAACTAAGCAGCGTATCGCGATAATTTCGGGCGCGATCATCTTTGTACTGCGTTCGCCTTGTTCGTTCAATTATTAATTTACCTATAGTTGTTCAACATACAAAAAACTCTGCCGCAAATAAATCTTTCACTGTTGCTGGTCCTAAACTATGGAATGATCTACCCAGCAACATCAGACTCTGTAAATCCTTACAAGTTTTCAAGAAACACCTATTATATTCCTATTTAATTGTTCTTTCTGTATACATGTAGTACTAGGATTTTTTATTGGTACATTTTTTGTTGTTGATTGTACCTTTTTTGTTTTTTGGTTTGCTGCCAGCGCTGTAATCTAGATAAAATAGCGCTTTATAAAATCTTGTATGTATTTATGTATATTATTCCTGATATTTGATATATTGACTTACTTATCCCATGTACTAAGATAGTTGACTAGATGTTGCGCATTATGCTGCATACCGCCCTCTATACTCTTCTGGATTTTCTTCGTCTCTTCATCTTTGTCTATCATTACAAGGATCGGCTAAACAAACCCCACCCACTATAATGTATTCCTGATATTTGATATATTGACTTACTTATCCCATGTACTGAGATAGTTGACTAGATGTTGAGCATTATGCTGCATACCGCCCTCTATACTCTTCTGGATTTTCTTTGTCTCTTCGTCTTTGTCTATCATTACATGGATTGGCTAAAAAATAAATTAAAAAAAACACAATGTTAATTTCATAATAATAAACACAAAATCACAATTAAAATCACCCTTGAATGTGCTCTTCATCTTCACGAACACTTCAAGCAGTACTGTCACCCGTCAATGCCACTAGTATTTGAAAAATATTCTATGGAACAAGCCTAGTAATTAGTATTGAAAAGGAGCGGAGTAATTCTGTTATACCCTTCACAGAGGTATTCATAGTGCATGATTTGTAAGAATGACGCATACTACCGATGTAGGTGTATAGGGTATAACAGAATTATGCCAATGGAGCCTCTCTACCTCTTCTCTCTTTATATATATCTTTTTACTGTTTGTAATTCTTTTGGCAAATGTTGTGTTTTCCAAGAAATAGGGATTCTACTGTAGATGTCATAAGGAATTACCAAGCATTAAAAAACAAGATATCTGTTTTTGATTTCTAAGGTACAAATGCAACTAAAAGACCATTTAGTAATTGAGTATTGAGATAAATCCTCCCTTCCTTTAATCTCTTAATCTTTCATATAATAATGTTTTATATCATATATAATATAATATAAAGCAGTTTACCAACCCACCGTGTTTACAATAGACAATATAACAAACAAATATTAACAACCAACGGCGAATGTCCCAACGAAAAATAAGCAAGGACATTCACCGGCAGGGAATTGAACCCTGGTCTCCTGATTACTAGACAGGCGTCTTAACCACTAGACCACCGATACTTGCTGATAAACGGCAATTTGAATCAGTGGTAGGTGTCTAAGCGACAGGGTTTTACAATACACACAGCACAATAACATGACACATTTGGCCAAACACGGTAGGGATCACAAACGTGATACAAGAGGAAACTGAATAAATCAAATCATATAATAATGTTTTATATCATATATTTAAAATAATATAAAGCAGTTTCCCAACCCACAGTGTTTACAATAGACAATATAACATCAAATATTAACAACCACCAGCGAATGTCCCACGAGAAATAAGCATTTTTTGTTTAGAATCTTCCCCTAATCTCTTAATATTTGTTTAAAAATCTTCCTCTAATCTCTTAATCTTAGCTTAGAATCTTCCTCTAATCTTCCTCTAATCTGGTGTTTAGAATCCCCTTAACACTTACCTCTTTATTAGACCGTTTCCTCGTCAGCAGGTCTGGTAGTCTGTGTATAACTGATAGAGCCTCCGTCAGATGTGTACTGGTATTCATAACAATCAGGGCTAGCTTCTTCAGTGTAGGGGAAAACTCAACTTGCTGTTGTACAAATATAAACAAACAAATAATAATAAATTTAATTGCGGAATAAGGGGAATTTCCTTTTATTTACAAGTTCACCTTAACGTCATTTAAACAAAGCACGGAATCGCCTTGACATCATTTACACAATGGGCGGAATAAACTGCATTGTC
This sequence comes from Ophiura sarsii, assembly GCA_035610835.1. Classification (NCBI taxonomy): domain Eukaryota; kingdom Metazoa; phylum Echinodermata; class Ophiuroidea; order Amphilepidida; family Ophiuridae; genus Ophiura; species Ophiura sarsii. The sequence goes on from CM069454.1 coordinate 54,649,832, forward strand.
CGGAGTCGCCTTAAACAACACCTAAGCATATAACATATTAGGCTGGAGGTATAAACCTGCTTTACAGGGCTTACTCTCAATTTTATTTTTTATTTATATCTCTCCACGTGTCATTTGTTACAACTAGCCTTATTCCCTTTTTTCTTTGTTAAATGCATACAAACTTTCTTAAACTGTGAGGAACGGGGGGGGGGGGGCTTAACAAAATTGCGGGTTCCTATACATTTTGACAAAATTCATGCTACATGTCAAAAATGTCTGAAAATAAATGAAAATATGTTTATTTGCATAGCCAAAAACACCACAGCTTGAAATCAGCTGAACAGTTAAAAAAATTCAGGTCTGGAGTAAGGTTGGTTTTAAAAATTCCCTGTTTGTCACAAATGCTATGTATTGTTATGTTGAGTTTTCATAACATTAACATTTTCATTATATTTTGTAACAAATTTAAATATCAAAGTACTAAACGGGGGAAAAAAGGAAAACATTTTAGAATTATTAAAACCAGCACATGTCAGTATATTCAAACATACCTTATCGGCTTCTAAGACCACCTTGACCCTGAATAAAGGATTGGGTTGACTCTTTCCATCTCCATTGATGGCACGGGATAACTCTTGTAAGGACCATTTGACGTTAAGACGGAATGCTTCTTCTACCATGCGATCCATCTTCTCTGTGTACCGATGCCAATGGTTTTGAACCTATAGAGAGAGGTAATACATAACACAATGATGAGAGTAGGTTATACATCTTATACTAGATTACCTTTGAACTGTGTGATATTTTCACTGATCACATCAGACTTTGTCTGGCGACTAAGAAGATAGCCTAGTAAGCTGGTCAAGTAAGAACCACCAAGGAATATCCGTAATTGGGCTATCCAAAGCATGGCAGAGCTCAAATCAAAGGTCTTCTTTCTTGCTAAAGCTAGGTTTCTCTGTTCTCTATACATGAAAGGCAGCCTCCAATTTCAGCTATGCCTTGCTTGGTTGGAATTGACAGATTACATTTTGACCAATTACACATTCGTGCATACAGCATTCAATCAATTCAAATGCATTAGTGAAGTATTACTTGCCTGAGGGTAGCACATTGCTATACTTGTTAAGCGAGAAAAACAAATGTGACCCAACATGAGTAAATGAGGCAAAATGTGGCAGTAGCTATTTTGATTTAAGGGCAGAAATGTGGGACATGAATAATAAGTCAAATTCATAAAAAGTTTTATTTCTGATCTTTGATACATCTAACAAAAGACTTATATTTATGAAAATAACTAGTTAAACTACATTTTGAGGTATTTACTTTTCATTTACTCCATTGGTTTGTTAACCAAAACGAAACTTTGAATGCCCCTAACTTGACAATTTGTATTTGATGTTTTGAGACAAAGTGATTTTCAATCATTTGTAACTTTGGTTAGGAAAAGTGATATAACATTGACTTTGGTACCAAAATGTTCCTTAACATATCATATCTTGATATAGATAACTCAATTTGTATGTGTCCCTCATTACGCCTCATTTCCTTGCATTGGCTACCAAGCCCTTTCATATGGCAACACTGCTTACCTCTTGTCCATCTGTTTTAAACACTTCGTAAGTTTTCCTCATGATATTGACAATCTCCTCATGGATTATCTGTAGATGTTTCTGCGCATTACATCACAAATTGGGCTACCCAACCCTTCCCTATGGCAACATTGCTTACCTCTTGTCCATCTGTTTTAAACACTTCGTTAGTTTTCCTCATGATATTGACAATCTCCTCATGGATTATCTGTAGATGTTTCTGCGCATTACATCACAAATTGGGCTACCCAACCCTTCCCTATGGCAACATTGCTTACCTCTTGTCCATTTGTTTTAAACACTTCGTAAGTTTTCCTCATGATATTGACAATCTCCTCATAAATTATCTGTAGATGATTCTGTGAATTGCAACACAAATTGGGCTACCCAACCCTTCCCTATAGCAACATTGCTTACCTCTTGTCCATCTGTTTTAAACACTTCATAAGTTTTCCTCATGATGTTGACAATCTCCTCGTGGATTATCTGTAGATGTTTCTGCGCATTGTTACGATGTCTCTGTTGATCCTCTTCAAACTCCAGATCCTCATAGACCCTCTTGCCGTCGATCTTGACCAGTAATGTCTCACTGATACGCTGGCAGTTACGTGAGATGGTCAGATTGGCTATCTTGTAATCATCTACTATTGATTGAACCTATAAGAAACATATTATTAGTTAGGTAAAAAAAAAATGTTATGTTGTCCTCGACCGCCCGCTCGTCAGATTTAGGGCCACTTCAAAAAAAAAATCCAGATTTCTTTTTTCAGATTTTCTGATTTTTTTCTGAATTTTTTTTTGTCAGATTTTTTTTAACAGTTTAATTGGCATTGAATATTAAACTAAGTGTTTATAACATGTATGTGCGACTCTCAGTGTGATTTCAACTTCTTGTTGGCTGAACTTTGAGCTTCCGCTGGTATAAGACATTTTTTAAAAATTGAAAAGAAGAAAAAAATCCGCCCACCCGCCCCTCCTCTCTAAGAGCTCTGGAGGACAACCAAACCCTTTTTTTTTGGCCTTATGAAGGTGAAACAGAGGTATGGTATTGGAAATAATTATGTACACAAAGTATCATACTGGGTGAAGCCAAAAGTATGCCACTGAGTGCACAATACTTTCCTGTACTATACCGATAATGAACCTAATAACAAATTTGTCATACCACTCAGTCACATTTATAGATGTTTAGACATTTTAATGCATATTGTCATACCAAGCTGATGCGTGGGCCTGATGCAGGATAATTGACAAAGAGGAGCAACATATAAAATAGTAAATCGAGGAAGCGAAATGAATCAGAAAGAGGGATAAGATCAACTTGTTGATTCTTTGATGAACCGGTACGAGGGTAGAGTAATCTCTACTATCCACTACTACCAAAAGAGCTGGCAATACAGTTTCCCACAATTCTGGAAACACTGGTTCCAACCGGTCCGGTTGTGGATCACAACTCTGATGAAATCTGACTGATCAAGTCTTGATAAAAGGTTGATTGGCTAGTAATTTTCCAATCATTCTCCTCAATCTTTGGTTTGATGGACATAATATTACTTCTTATTCAAATAGACCTCTTTTAAGTGTTAATTGTTACCTTGCTTGAGTGAAGCCTGCATTCTCCAACAAAGAAGTCAGAGATACCCTTGGATGCCCATGTGAGTTTGGTAAGACCAGGGTGAATCTTCTTGTCCAGATGTCGGATGCGCTCCTTGAACAGACTTCTCTCTTCTAGAGACAGTGCTGCTATAATTCTGTTAAGAACAGTTTACAGAGAAGGAATCAAAATATATCACTTATATTTTCACAAGCCGCAGTGTGATAGTGTATTTTACCAGATACATTCTGAGCATCAACATTGCACTAAACTGTTCTTCATCGTGAAAAATAAGCCTTTAAACATTACGACAAAGTAACACGCCGTCAAACATAAAGAGATGTAACCTAGGTTTCTATCAGCATTCCATGGACAGTATTGATGTGGGTGTGTCATGGTGCATGTTGTACTGCTGTACTTATTTTTACTACCTGTGAAGCAATCCAATTTCTTCATATCCTCACTATACATATTTTCAAGACCCTTCTTTCCAGCCTCAAAAGACTGTCAAGACCCTTCTTTCCAGCCTCAAAAGACTGTCAAGACCCTTCTTTCAAGCCTCAAAAGACTGTCAAGACCCTTCTTTCCAGCCTCAAAAGACTGTCAAGACCCTTCTTTCCAGCCTCTATCTTACCCAATGACCCCATTTTGTCTCCAAATCTTCAAATGCATGTACTCTCATCCAAGACCCCTATCCAAAGGCCTCCTTTTTAAGAATATTTTACAAATGTCCCACCAAAAGACCCTCTATTTTTGGGCATATTTGGCATGCTCTCACCCAAAGATCTCTACTTTTGTGTGTTTTCTCTCACTGAGTGCCCTTGGGTTTGAAAGTACCAGCCATACACCTGTATCCATTTCTTAGGCCAAAAAAAAAAAAAGTTGACTTGCCCTTTCAGGGTCAGAGTCAGGGTCGGACGGTCGGATTATTATTTATTTTTTTGTTGTTGAAAATTTTTGAAAATTTACTGCCAAAAAACACGTTTTAAAGAGGGCTTGTTTTTTTTGTTTTTTTTAATTGATTTGATTTTTTTTGATTTTTTTAAACAAGCAGATACTACTCAAAAATCACTCTAAGAATTTTTGAAAATGTACTGCCAAAAAACACGTTTTAAAGAGGGGTTGTTTTTTTTGTTTTTTTTAATTGATTTGATTTTTTTTGATTTTTTTAAACAAGCAGATACTACTCAAAAACACGTTTTCATCTTTCTTTATTGTTATATGCTTCTTTTAATTTTTTTTTTCTAATTTTTTTTTTTTTTTTTTTTTGGAAGAAAAAAAAATAGCGACCCTAGATTTCCGAAAATTCGGGATCGGTCGGAAAGGGCAAGTCAAACTTCTTTTTTTTTTGCCTTATGTATAGTCACTGTCATAATGCTATGTACCAAATCCAAGCCATTTCACGCGAGAGTGACTTGCTGTTGTTCGGGCTGCGCCCAAATGCATGTTATGCTACGACCGACCACTACGCGCGAACAACTATGCATGCATGCCAGTGTGTGGCAGGATTTCAGGCTTGACCAATCAGTACACGCAGGTATTTTTGAAAGCTTCCAGTATGCACTTGTGGATTTTGCACGCATTGGTGGAATTTTGTCCATAGCGTTATGACGCGGACTTTTATAGAGATAGAGTACCACCCCACCCCACCCCGGCTTTTACTTACCTGTTATAGTCTCTGACCACTAATAACACATTTTCTCTGAGATTCCGCAGATCTTCTCTCTTCTGATAGACCTCTGTGGCATAGTGTGGGATCTCAAACATGAGCTTCTCCCAATAGTGGATCTCATTAAACAACTTCAATAAAGACCTGAACAAAGAAGAATGCAGCAAAGCAAATGTTACTAATTTGTTAGCCTAATTGGATGGAATACGAACAAGAATAGTCAATAAGGAAAAAAACAATTGTTGTATAGGCCTAACCCACCCGTCCCTTAGGCCAAAACAAACAATTATTATGGTGTCCTCGACCGCCTGCTCGTCAGATTTAGGGCCGCTCTGATTTTTTTTTCAGATTTTTTTTTTTCAGATTTTTTTTTTAACAGTTTAAATGGCATTGAATATTAAACTAAGTGTTTATAACATTAATGTGCGACTCTTAGAGTGATTTCAACTTCTTGTTGTCTGAACTTTGAGCTTCCGCTGGTGTAAGAAGAAGAAAAAATAAATGAAAAAAATAAAAATCCGCCTGCCTGCCCCTCCTCTCCGAGAGCTGTGGAGGACAACATTACCTCTCTTTTTTGGCCTTAGTTACCCCCCCCCCCCCACCCTGATTTTTTTGCAGCAAATTTTAAAAATATATAAATTTAAAAAAACAAAAAAACACTATAAAAAATATGATCTTTAGTGCTCCTCATCAAAAAGGAATACAGTACACAGCAAACCTCACGATCGCAAACGACCTCATGATATTTTGTGATTTATTTGACTCTGTGAGATCAAATTGTGTAATTTATAGTATATGTACTATTAAAAAACAATCCCACCGCCCTACCCTAATTTTCAATGGCACGGTACGCCAATACAACTTTTGGGGGGTAGCCCTAATTTGAAGTTAAACTTCTGATCTCAACACAAGATCAAAATTACCCGGAATTATCAGGTGCCGCAACACCTTTCATCTGCAGATTTGTGACATGATTTAGTGAACTTGATCTTCTGGAAATGTTATTGGGTCATAGACACTAACTAGGTAATTTGTATAAGAACCCTGTCTTTGTTGAGTGATGGCTGCATGCATCGGATGTAAATAACCTCCTTAACACTTTCCACGCGGCAGGCGACATTCCAAAACTTCACAAAATGTTTCAAAAATGTCAAAATTATTGAATTTCATTACCATATTTGGAATCACCATGAGAGATGCATTGAAATATGTACAAACATGCCTAGTATTAGGTCAGTAATCCTTGAGATAGAGTTGGGAAATGTTTCTCAAAAATCTGTTTTGTATATGGTCAAACTAATAGCCGTGTGGAAAGTGTTAATCCCTCTCTCAAACGAACCAGAATCCCTATCTAAGATTTCTACTTGGGCGATACAAATTACCTAGCCTTTATGACCCGATTCTAACGTCACATTTCCAGATGGTCAAGTTCAACAAATCGTGTCATAAATCTGCTGATGCTTTCATCCTCAATCCCTCTCTCAAACCAACGAGGATCCCTAGCCAAGATCTCAACTTGAGGGATCAAAATTACCTAGCGTTTATGACCCGATTCTAACGTAACATTTCCGGGCGGTCAAGTTCAACAAATCGGATCATAAATCTGCTGATCAAAGGTATAGCAAATACCTGACAAATCCAGGTAATTTTTAACATCTAATTATTTCAATACCAACACAGATGAACTTCCATTCTAAGAACAGCTCATTAAAAACTGGTTACCACAAAATGAGCGTTAAGTTGCCGGTATGCATTAGCAGATAAAGTCCAATAAACATGCCAAAAACAAAGGAATTTTCCAACTTCAATTTGAATTTTGACGGGGAAAACATTGAGCAATCATGACATATTGCATGTCATTTAGAAGCTTGTTTTCTGAGCATTTTGAATCTGAAAAATAACATTTTCTGACTTAACTCTCCTTTTGTGAAGACCGGTCTCATTTACATGAATGTACATAAATTCACTTGATGATACAAAGGGGAGTGTTTCTTTCATGACAGATCAGAAATACAATGTATATTACTTCGAGCACAACACACGAGTCAGTGGTAGATTACTAGTATGAAGGGGAGGGTTGCAGGAAAGGTGGTGATTATTAGAAGAAACAATGGTTCTATAACATCAGGGAAATTACTGGTATGAGTCTGCTAAAGGAAAATAGTGACTTGGAGATAAACGGTGTGGAGATGGGGACGTATGACAGGTAATTGTCACAAGTAACTAGGGAGAAATGGGAAGACATTCCATTACCACATTATATAAATGATAACAATTAGTTACCAAATTACCAATTTTTTCTAGGTACATCCGGATCATCCTCACTGCTAAGTTAGGTAATAATAATAATTAATAATAGCAAATGAAGTAATATAATATTAATAGAACTGTATTACATATCATTAATGCTTCTCTAACTGTTCAATGTGGTTATCTGAAACACTGAGAAATCAATGATTTAAGCTTTTGACTATTATAAATTAACATAAATTTGTAATATCCGAATATGTCAGTGCGTTTGTGTACCCCCAATATCCATATGCATATTTGTCTTTTTCCATAAACTAAATTCTACATGCATTTTTGTAATATAACACTGTCCCATCTGACCCAAAAATTTTGTTTTGAAAACTTTTGACACTTTTTGGAAATTCTAGAATTGTTTGAATAATTGTGGAAATTCTTGAAAAAAATTTAAACTTTGATATTGGTTTAAGTGTAAATAAAGCTTACCACCAGCAGATTTGGGACATTTTCGGAAGAAGGGGGTCAGCAAATTTGTTTCATATTAAGTCTATGAATACCTTTAGACAAACCATCATTCATGGTGGGCATAAAAAAATCTCAGTGTTTCTAGATTATATTATACATGCAGTTCAATTTTCACAAATTTGACACCTGGGAAATGAACTTTTCAAATCATGAGCAAAGACAAATGGCACTCCCATCATGTGCATGTAAATACTTCCACATCCATTTTTTATTGGCATATAGCAAACATATTTCTTGTTATATTTTATCAAATAATAGACCTGCAGTGTTTCTAGTTTTTAACAATGAGAGTTTTTATTTCCTCAATTTTCCATGTTTTTATGTCAAAAAGTGATGTTTCAAATGTCTCCTGTTCTCAGTTGGTCAGTGGTTCAGGTGTTAGTTTGTATGTTGGTTATAAAGAGGAGCCATGGCCCCTCAAAGGTATGAAATAAAGTCATTGTGTTTTAACTTTTATGTTATAGAAACACTGGGTCAAAACATAGACAAATTTCAAAGTATCAAATTCCAATTTTCACAGTATCTTCCGCATTTTTGTAAAAAATCCTTTTAAGTTTTCATGAATGATGATTAAATTCATTCAAAACTATTCAATAGTAACCCTAAATTATTTTCAACAAGTTTATTTATCAGTGTTTCTAGTCTAATGGTACTTTTCAATGAAAAATAATTACGGGTATGACATTCAAAATGGCCTAAACTGGAAAAGATATGTGGGTTGTGTTAAAATCCATTTAGGTTCAGGTATTAGTGTGTATGTTGGTCATAAAGAGGAGCCATGGCCCCTTACAGGTGTGAAATAAAATCATTGTGCTTTAGTTATAATGGTATAGAAACACTGGGTCCATAGCATAGACAAATTTCGGAGTATCAAATTCCAATTTTCACAGTATCGTCCGTATTTTTGTCAAAAACCCTTTTAAGTTTTCATGAATGATGATTGAATTCATTCAAAACTATCCAATGGTAACCCTAAATTATTTTCAACAAGTTTATTTATCAGTGTTTCTAGTATTATGGTATTTTTCAATGACAAATAATAACGGGTATGACATTCAAAATGGCCTAAACTGGAAAAGATATGTGGGTTCTGTTAAAATACATTTAATTACAAAGTGGTTCAGGTGTTAGTTTATATGTTGGTTATAAAGAGGAGCCATGGCCATTCACAGGTGTGAAATAAAATCATTGTCTTTTAATTATTATGTTATAGAAACACTGGGTCATAACATAGACAAACTTTAAAGTATCAAATTCTAATTTTTACAGTATTTTCCGCATTATTTTCATGAGTGATGATTGAATTCATTCAAAACTATCCAATGGTAACACTAAATTATTTTCAACAAGTTTATTTATCAGTGTTTCTAGTCTAATGGTACTTTTCAATGAAAAATAATTACGGGTATGACATTCAAAATGGCCTAAACTGGAAAAGATATGTGGGTTGTGTTAAAATCCATTTAGGTTCAGGTATTAGTGTGTATGTTGGTCATAAAGAGGAGCCATGGCCCCTTACAGGTGTGAAATAAAATCATTGTGCTTTAGTTATAATGGTATAGAAACACTGGGTCCATAACATAGACAAATTTCGGAGTATCAAATTCCAATTTTCACAGTATCGTCCGTATTTTTGTCAAAAACCCTTTTAAGTTTTCATGAATGATGATTGAATTCATTCAAAACTATCCAATTGTAACCCTAAATTATTTTCAACAAGTTTATTTATCAGTGTTTCTAGTATTATGGTATTTTTCAATGAAAAATAATAACGGGTATGACATTCAAAATGGCCTAAACTGGAAAAGATATGTGGGTTCTGTTAAAATACATTTAATTACAAAGTGGTTCAGGTGTTAGTTTATATGTTGGTTATAAAGAGGAGCCATGGCCGTTCACAGGTGTGAAATACAATTATTGTCTTTTAATTATTATGTTATAGAAACACTGGGTCATAACATAGACAAACTTTAAAGTATCAAATTCTAATTTTTACAGTATTTTCCGCATTATTTTCATGAGTGATGATTGAATTTATTCAAAACTATCCAATGGTAACACTAAATTATTTTCAACAAGTTTATTTATCAGTGTTTCTAGTCTAATGGTACATTTCAATGAAAAATAATTACGGGTATGACATTCAAAATGGCCTAAACTTGAAAAGATATGTGGGTTGTGTTAAAATCCATTTAAATAAAAAGTGGTTCAGGTGTTAGTTTGTATGTTGGTTATAAAGAGGAGCCATGGCCGTTCAGGTAGCACACCTCTAAATAGTTCCAGGCGAAAACTTGCAACTCTTATTGCGCAATACTTCTTATCAATACGCGTGATTAAAATAGTGATTTCTCGGGAACTACAGTGATTCAGCAGACGAGGTTGGTATCAAATTAAAGCTAACAATATGAATTTTAATGATAGATCATTCACAAATAATATTAACTATTTTTTGTTAATAAATAGTAGTCCTACTTTCACGGTGCACGGCCGTAAGTCTTGCGAAAAATCAACTTGAAAAATGACCGTAGAGGGCTTAGATGCTCGATTGCTTAAAATCTAACGGTTTTCCACGTATATTTTACAATTTTAATCATAAGCTTGCTAAAATAGCTAGAGTTTACTACCAAATTGAATGACTTTCTATGTGTAAATTTAAAAATAACCTTGCCAGAACATGGTTTAAATCTTCGGAAAATCTAATAGTACGTTGGCCTGCGTGTATAATGCGTCATAGTTAGGGGGCATAAATAGAAATTTATACATAGAAATTCTTTCAATTTGGTATTAAACTCTAGCTATTTTAGCAAGCTTTCGATTAAAATTGTAAAATATACGTGGAAAACCGTTAGATTTTAAGCAATCGAGCATCTAAGCGCATCGGCCGTAATTCAAAAACTTGTCTTTTGCTAATGTCGGGTTTCTAGCATAGTCGTAGGCCTAACATTTTCCTAACTTTAAATCGTTAAAATCGATCTATCGTTATAAACATATTATAAGCATTGTCTTGGGCTTAAATTTGATACCAAAATCAATTCCTAAATCACAATGGTCATTGAGATATCATCTTTTGAAGCGTCGCGCATCGATCAAAATAAGGTGCAAAATGGTCGTCTAATTTCGACTTCCTATTATTTAGAGGTGTGCTACCTTAGAACCACAATGGGTTTTTTTATTTTCAAATTTGGTGTTGTTATATTTAATTATTCATGAAGTAAATACAATTTTAAACTCATGTCGAAAGTTTCATTGCCATTGAATAAATAGTTTTCGAGTTATTCCAATTTACCTAACCCTAACCCTAACCCTAACCCTAATCAAACCCTAACCCTAATCAGACCCTAACCCTAACTGAACCTTAAATCTAAGCTTGATTTTTAAACACTAAACGATGTAGCCTTTTTAAGCCTTTACTATCGTCTGAAGATAGCAAATGTTAGATGCTATCTTCAGAAGATAGCAAGCACGCCCCCCCCCCCCCCCTCGGGAGAAAGCAATGGATTCAGAAGACAGCATGCGGCGTAACTATAGTAACTATACACAACGTACTCTGATGCCTACGGACGGACGCGTTTGAAAGTCGCGTATTTGTACGCAGCTTACGCCGTCAGCTGCTATCTTCTGAAGATAGTGATTGTATACCAAACGTCCATAAATGTTGGTGAAACTTTCAGGATATCGTCAGCAGAGACAATGCAATGTAATGGAATGAAAAAAGAAATTATTAATATTTAATGAAATGGCAACATTGACATTGTTAAATCATACACCGTTTAAGACGACAACATCGAAAATTCAAGGTTTTCAGGCGTCGTCGGATCAATGTTGGGGTCAACCGGTTTTGTAAAAACAAGTATAACTCAAAAACTATTTAACCAATATCGAAGAAAATTTGTGTATGATTTTGAAATAATATTTGGTTTATAAATAACTCAAAATATTGAAACAAAATGATCATATAAAAAATCAAAGTTACTGTTCTAAACCACAATGGGTTTTTTTATTTTCAAATTTGGTGTTGTTATATTTAATTATTCATGAAGCAAATACAATTTTAAACTCATGTCGAAAGTTTCATTGCCATTGAATAAATAGTTTTCGAGTTATTCCAATTTACCTAACCCTAACCCTAACCCTAACCCTAATCAAACCCTAACCCTAATCAGACCCTAACCCTAACTGAACCTTAAATCTAAGCTTGATTTTTAAACACTAAACGATGTAGCCTTTTTAAGCCTTTACTATCGTCTGAAGATAGCAAATGTTAGATGCTATCTTCAGAAGATAGCAAGCACGCCCCCCCCCCCCCCCCCTCGGGAGAAAGCAATGGATTCAGAAGACAGCATGCGGCGTAACTATAGTAACTATACACAACGTACTCTGACGCCTACGGACGTGTTTGAAAGTCGCGTATTTGTACGCAGCTTACGCCGTCAGCTGCTATCTTCTGAAGATAGTGATTGTATACCAAACGTCCATAAATGTTGGTGAAACTTTCAGGATATCGTCAGCAGAGACAATGCAATGTAATGGAATGAAAAAAGAAATTATTAATATTTAATGAAATGGCAACATTGACATTGTTAAATCATACACCGTTTAAGACGACAACATCGAAAATTCAAGGTTTTCAGGCGTCGTCGGATCAATGTTGGGGTCAACCGGGTTTGTAAAAACAAGTATAACTCAAAAACTATTTAACCAATATCGAAGAAAATTTGTGTATGATTTTGAAATAATATTTGGTTTATAAATAACTCAAAATATTGAAACAAAATGATCATATAAAAAATCAAAGTTACTGTTCTAAGGTAGCACACCTCTAAATAGTTCCAGGCGAAAACTTGCAACTCTTATTGCGCAATACTTCTTATCAATACGCGTGATTAAAATAGTGATTTCTCGGGAACTACAGTGATTCAGCAGACGAGGTTGGTATCAAATTAAAGCTAACAATATGAATTTTAATGATAGATCATTCACAAATAATATTAACTATTTTTTGTTAATAAATAGTAGTCCTACTTTCACGGTGCACGGCCGTAAGTCTTGCGAAAAATCAACTTGAAAAATGACCGTAGAGGGCTTAGATGCTCGATTGCTTAAAATCTAACGGTTTTCCACGTATATTTTACAATTTTAATCATAAGCTTGCTAAAATAGCTAGAGTTTACTACCAAATTGAATGACTTTCTATGTGTAAATTTAAAAATAACCTTGCCAGAACATGGTTTAAATCTTCGGAAAATCTAATAGTACGTTGGCCTGCGTGTATAATGCGTCATAGTTTGGGGGCATAAATAGAAATTTATACATAGAAATTCTTTCAATTTGGTATTAAACTCTAGCTATTTTAGCAAGCTTTCGATTAAAATTGTAAAATATACGTGGAAAACCGTTAGATTTTAAGCAATCGAGCATCTAAGCGCATCGGCCGTAATTCAAAAACTTGTCTTTTGCTAATGTCGGGTTTCTAGCATAGTCGTAGGCCTAACATTTTCCTAACTTTAAATCGTTAAAATCGATCTATCGTTATAAACATATTATAAGCATTGTCTTGGGCTTAAATTTGATACCAAAATCAATTCCTAAATCACAATGGTCATTGAGATATCATCTTTTGAAGCGTCGCGCATCGATCAAAATAAGGTGCAAAATGGTCGTCTAATTTCGACTTCCTATTATTTAGAGGTGTGCTACCTTCACAGGTGTGAAATACAATTATTGTGTTTCAATTATATGTTATAGAAACACTGGGTCATAACATAGACTAATTTCAGAGTATCAAATTCCAATTTTCACAGTATCTTCTGCATTTTTGTCAAAAACCCTTTTTAAGTTTTCATGAATGATGATTCAATTCATTCAAAACTATCCAATGGTAACATTAAATTGTTTTCAACAAGTTTTTATCAGTGTTTCTAGTCTAATGGTACTTTCAATGAAAAAATATTTTGTCTATGACATTCAAAATGGCCTAAACTAGAAAAGATATGTGGGTTGTGTTAAAATCCATTTAAATAAAAAGTCAAATCTGCAAACAAAAATATAAGTCAATGTGTTTTGATTATTACAATTACAGTGTTTCTAGATTGAAGGGGTACTTGCCATACTAAATAAACTAATTCAGACCATACTGCATCTAATATTTTGACACTGTTTTAAGGTCAGTGTCAAAAAATATGATAGGAAGGAATGGTGAGTTTTTAGTTAATTGCATATCTGCGAGGCATGAAATCCGAACAGCTGTTTACGAAGATATTGACTATAGTACCAGCACCATTGATGTTTAAAGACATAGAATCTATGCTTGTTGACAAAGAAAAACAGCGTCGGAAGCTTAAACAACTTAAAGACATTTGTGAGCAGTTTAACATAGATGTTATTGGTTCAAAGATAAGGAAGGATTTCTTTATAAATCCACTTCTAGACCTCATTTTGGCATGCAAATGTACATAGGAAGGAAACCAAAACAGTTGTTTTTTTGCTCCTGGTAAAGTCATTTAATTTTTATAAGTGACGAGAGACATCTACATTCTATTTGAGCAAAAGAGAGTGTAAAAAGAACTTGTGTATGGTAAACATAATGTATCCACTAATACATTGGTAAAGGCAAGTGACATAGCATAATGTAATTTCAGAAAAATTGGAAAGGTATATACCTCGGATGAGCTTCACATATTAGTGAAGTATTGAATATTTCGATACCAATGTTTAAGGTATGTGTAGTGTGAAATCCGTTGACACAACCATCTATAAAACAATGATGAATCAATATGAAGTACCTATCCCATGAAGAGATCACCTTTGCTATGATGAGTTAGGTTTTAGAATATATTGTAAAATGATCGATTAAGATTGGGTTTGGTATGTTTTGATGAACAACAGCATGTGTTGTAAAATCATCTTTTTGTATAATTCTGAAATTACCTAGAAACACTGTAAAGGAGCGTGACATTATAATAATGTTTTAACTATGTATAAAATGATAACTTCAGAAAGTTTTATTGAAGTTCGTGAAAAGTTCTATTCCATGGAGAGCTTTTAAGGCGTGTAGACAGGGGAACTAGTTCTTATAAGCATTAAAATACTTTCTTTCCTTTTTTTTAACATTTTTTCTCCAAACAAATAGAACCACCCATACCTTATTTAAAGTATTAAGAAGATAACTTTATTGACACCCTTTTTCAAAATAATAGTTTGAAATCTGCAAGTAGTTAGGAATGGCAAAACAATTAATTCAAAAACGTTCATATGCAAATTGGAGAAAATGGGGAATTTATAAGATTCTTTATGATTTTTTTCTCTTAAAGTAGAAACACTGTAATTTGTTTAGCACACCAGGAGAAAAAACAGTTTATAATAGAAATGTCACAGACCCAATATTGGTGAATTTTGATGGCCCCGAATTCTATCGAGCATAATATGGGCCTTATGTAGAAATGCCAAAATAGGAGCATATGCCCCAAACAACATTAACATTGTTGGAGTGTTTTTATTTTACAGAAGCTAGAACTCAATGGTTTTATTTTTGCTTACATAGGGCCAAGGGGTGTTAGTTGTGATTACAATGCAAATTTATTTTGAAACCGCTGACCAACTGAAAAACTGAACATCAAAAAAATCATCTTTTTGGTGAAAAATACCTCGTAAATTGGAAAAACTATCATAATTTTCTCTAAGAATAGAAACACTGATGCTTAGTTTATACTGTATTTATAAAGAGGACTCTATCAATAACTTATCATTGGAAAATCACTTTGAAAACTTTAACTTGTAAGCAATGGCAATGCCATTTATCAAATAACATGTATTTTGAAGTAAGGAAAAAAAGGTAAAATTACGCAATTTTTGTGATAAGTTTTTTTCTAAAATTAGAAACACTGTGATTTTTTTAGCGCACTGGAAGAATGAGACTATCATAGGGATGCCACATACCCAATATGAGTGCATTTTGCCGACCCCCTTCTTCCGCCAACCTTCTGGTCCTTATCTTTATTGACACTTAAGTGTTAATTCACCAAAATTTGCACGAAAACTTGGAAAAATAAACAAACAAAACACCATACCGAACAACCCACCATACCTGATAAGTCAGAAAGACTGTTTAACTTACCTGTCAAAGTTCATGTCCAGCATGGCCTGTTTCTCTAGGCTACGACACAGTAGCGGAGATTCCAGCAGTTTAACACAGTCCTTATCTACGGTGGTTGTCCACTCATTAAACGTCTTACGTATGAACTCATCTAGAGCTGTACTCAGTTGGGTGTATTGGGAACGAGTCTCTGTTCCGGTGCCGATGTTGGGAAGGAAGTACGCTCTGTTTAATACCTGGGGTGACAAAATGAGTATGTGTAAGAGAGTATATGAGTCTCTGTTCCAGTACCGATGTTGAGAAGGAAGTACGCTCTGTTTAATACGTAGAGTGACAAAAATAAGTATGTGTAAGAGAGCATATGAGTCTCTGTTCCGGTGCCGATGTTAGGAAGGAAGTATGCTCTGTTTAATACCTAGGGTGACCAAATAAGTACGTGTAAGAGAGCATATGGGTGTCTGTTCCAGTGCCGATGTTTGGAAGGAAGTATGCTCTGTTTAATACATAGGGTGGCAAAAATAAGTATGTGTAAGAGAGCATATGAGTCTCTGTTCCAGTGCCGATGTTGGGAAGGAAGTACATTCTGTTTAATACCTAGAGTGACAAACTACGTATGTGTAAGAGAGCATATGAGTCTCTGTTCAAGTTTGGAAGTTAATATGCCAAGAAGAAAAAAAAGATCTATCTCACATACCTGCGCGCATTAAGTATTGGGAGAAATTTTTGCCGCATAACCATGTGATGAGCCCAATTTGGTGATTTTTTAGTTGTCAGAAAAACTTTGAAAGTAGGCCAAAAACACATTTAGCAAAGCTATTTTTCTAAAAATAAAAAAAGAGAAAAAAAAGCATATAGCTTAGCTATTTTCCTGAATGCATTTGAGACAGACTTTTGTTGGTCTAAAGTGGGGTTTGATACAGAATGGACCTTTTGGCTAGATTTTATGGCCATTAACCAAGTGGACAAATAGATCTTGACTGAACTTCTAAGCAAAGAGTGGCACTGCACACAGGTGGTCAAAGTAGCCCAATTCTGTGAGTTTAACCACATTGTTGGCAACACTGAATATAACAGACAATACACTGTGAAATATATGCAAATTAATAGCACACATGTAGGGACAGTTGTTCAGGGATAGCAGATTCATTTTACCTCCATAGTCCTATCGATACGTCGTTTGAGTGAGCGTGCCCAATGAGCTTGTCCCGCAAACCTGGGCATGAGTGCACCGGGACTGGACGTCTTACGAGTCAATTCCTTCTTGACTGAGTTGAGTTCTTCCTGGAATAATGCGTACACTTCCACCGTCTTCTTGTCGATGGTTCTTCTGATAGCCTGAAATTTTTAAAAATAGATCGGTGATTATCAATTTATATATATATTCCTAGCACACTTGTATTACACTTTTAGTACAAAATGGATGAAAAACCAATACGCCTCAAAATATAGACCACTTCAAATTGAGATCGGAAAACATCGGAAAAAATGGTCACATGGACTAGGTGTGTAGTGCATTCTTCGCAACAGTTGATCGCATTCATAGCATATTGGTTGTCCGCCTAGTGGTTTACTATGTTTACATATGAGTGTAAACTCATGAGAGGTAAAACTAGTAACAAGTCTATTTTGTTTTTATCAACAATGGCGTCGATACCAGTAACTTCAACATTTATCGAGCCGAAGGTAAAATGTGAAATTATTACCCCGAAACTCTTTTATCTCACCGATTTTGTTACTCAAACAAAGCATGTATTTACAACTTTGTGAGAAAGGCCAATCTTTCTCCAACACCAGCACAACCACACAGGTTATTAAAGACACTGAGTGAAAACATGTTTGTTTTTCTGTGGATGACTCACAAGTCATCCACTGAAGCCAAAACACACTAGGCTAATCGGAAAACATTCGGAACCGATCATGTATTTTCGGATATGAAATGGTCTATGATCAAAGAGGAAAACAAAATACAATTGGCAGTTTTGCCCAGACTTGCAACATGTTGAACAAGACAGGAACAACCAAGACAATAGACATGCTGATTGTCTAAAAAGGTCCTGACCTGATAAGTCCAAAAAGGGTTTTGGCCAGGCGACTGCGGAACAAATTGGTCAAGTCTTTCATAAGTTTAAGAGCAAATGCGTTGGATGATTTTATCACCAAAATTAATACTATAGCTTGGTTACCTGAATTAGTTGCATATTGACTGGGCTAGTAACAAACTGACAAAGTCCTTGCAGTGACTGGCCCCATCTTATGGAGCTAACAATATTGACTGACAGAAAATTAGTTGACTGGTTAACTATATACCATCTTACCTCTCTAGAAGACAGATGTTGAAATGCATCTAGTAATTCTACACCTTGCTCAACCGTAGTGACCGTCTCAAATGCCGTGGTGATTGCATTCTGCATCATAACCTCTAGGTCTTTGACACCAGCACGGAACCTGCAGAAATGAAGAGAAACACAAAAGAATGTCACTAACCATACCTGTTTTCTTCAAGATTTGACATTCAGTTTATATCAAAGATTCAGTTGTTGTTTTCCAGGAACGGTATCATAGGAGAGCATATTCTACAGTTTGATGTCATTTAGTCAGTCGTAATAAAAAAGAATAGTTTAAATCAGTTCCAAATTGGAAAGATATAGGCGTTTTTATCTATCAGCGTAAAAGTAACCCAAGTGCTTAAATGACAATTGCACTTTATTTCATTGTTTTGGTGTAGCGTTCTTAATTGTTAACCGATCTTCACAAACAAAAATCTCAAAATTGAAGAGGAGAAAATATTCCATAATTTTGCAATTTGATATTTTTAAGTTGGAACTATACTTTTCAGAGTTATGAGTGGATTTATCACTTGGCAAGTAACTGTAAAAGCTGAAATTTCCATGAAAATTATACCACGTGTGAAAATATTGTTTTCAACATTCATACAGTGCATCTAGAAGGTCGCCCGCAAAAAAAACACTTTGCGAAATGTCTATGATATCAAATTGCACGAAAATATCTGTACGCGAAAATATTGGCTTTTACAGTACTCTTTTTACCACTGCATGTTAACCCTACCTGTTATAATCATCATGCCAAGTTGTTGCTTTCACGTCCAGGATGGTATTCTTCACGTCCCGCAGGATTTGTAGATTCTTCTCAAAAGCGTCCTCTATTTCCAGTAAGCCGCGGGTTATTTCCGGTCCTCGCTGTCCAGCAAAGCAGGGTAGGGGTGTTTTGTTGCCTTCTTCCATACGTGCAAAGTGCATCTGACATTCACAAACCTGAAATATAAAATAGAAAGAAGATTGTTATTCTCACTGTCGCAGTGCTGTCACAGAATGGAATACTGACACCAGATTGGTCAGTTATGGCTGTTCCAAGTTACTCCCTGGAGTGAAAGATTGGTATTGGAGTGAATGGTGAAGTAAACAAAATCACACTTTACTGCAAATGTACTTGTTAAAATAGATTCATTGTTCAATATTTTAACAATAATAATGATATTTTACATCTATATCTCAAAAACAATGAATGGTATCTGATCAAAAACAACTAACAAAATACAAATTTCCCAGCACTCCATATACACTCCATGTTAAGTTTCACTCCAGTTATGGTGAGTAAGCATGTCAAATTCAACAGTTGCGACCGCAAGAATATATACTTTGCTTTTAAAATTTTACCATTAGGCGACCCCGACAAAGAAAACCTCTATTCTACTGGCGGACGGATCTCTCGGATAAAACCTGTTGATCAGGCTTTTCTTTTTTGATTCAAAAAGTACACAAAAACCAGAAACTTTTTGACAAACTATAAAAAGGAATCAGGGTTGGTATTTACTATCAAAGTGATAATACAACCACCTGATAAATGGATCACGCCCCTTTTGGTGGGATGGTTCATGTCATAGACTTTATGTGGCGATCATTAAGCACATTTTGGTGTTATATGGTTCACGCCATAGACTTTATGTGGCGTTCATTTTGATTGAGGTTCAGTTCTCAAAAGCGTGATCCAGTTGAGATAGTGATAATCGGATTACACTTAATACTTTAATCATTTGTATGTGCACATTTTTTCACCAATATCTAACAAAAATTAGTCATTCGGCCACTACAACGAGAGTGTTTCCGTCGTCATCAGGTCCCACAATGGCTTTTCACGCAAGAATGTGTATGGTTATGCAGAGACACTAGGCCTCTACCTAAATATTCATATTTACAACAAAACAATATGATATATCAATGTCATGTCATTGATAATGAATAGATTAAGAGTTTAATGTGTTCGCCGTCGGACAAGTTTGAAACTGTCAAGCGTTTGTCTGGATTAGCTCATCAATAACTTCTACCAATTCTCTATATTATCATCATTTGGGCTCCCCCTTGCCTGATGATTTGAGAGAAGGTGCCCTTTCCAACTTGCAAAATTAGAGGCTCTGAATAAGACTTTTAAAAAGATTGGTTGATCTAAAAGTAGGCAGCCAGTACGCAACAGTCGCTTTTAAAGCGTGACCTTGCCGATTTCTAACCCGCAGAATGATCGATTTCAGGATGTCTCCCTTTAGCTAAATACCCTATGTCAGCCTTACGACAAGTTAGTTTTACCAGCATACACTGCGATAGGATCAGTTTGCAGTCAAATAGCTAGATAGGTATAATCACCGTAATTTTCTTAATAATATGGGACCAAATTGACCATTTTTGGTCCACAAACAGTGATTTTATCGCTTATTTTAGAATCTAACAACTTTTGTGACTTTGCTTCTTGTATCTATTCACTTGACTGGACTAAGAATCGTACGATATTTTAAGAGCAATTTTCATACTAACGGAAGTTCAAGCTTTAATTTCATATCAAAATCATTGATGCCCGAGTTCTTTTTTGATGAGAAAATCGAGTCTTAATTTTCAGCGATTTTCGGTCAGAAAACGAAACTTACGATCCCCCGTTAGGCCTCGCCAACTTGATTTTTAGTCTCCTATAACCCGCCCGCGCTTCATTTTCATGCCCGCGTTTGAATTCATTTAGAAATTTTGGGAAAAAATACCGTTTTTGCAATGAAAACGTCCGAATTTATGTATTTTGTGTGATGAAATTGTGAAAAATGATTTTGACGAGAAAAAAAAAATCATACGAAATTGTGCAGAGCAGAAGGATCGATTTCGAACCCCGGACCTCTTGCTCTTCAGTCTAGCGCTCTACCATCTGAGCTATCAAGCGAAACTAATTCTATTCGTGAGATTAAAACAATTCATCAACAACCCAACGACGGTACGAAATGAATATAGCTCGAACCAGATTCGGACACCCATTTTATTATCCATTCACTTGACTGGACTAAGTAATGTCATACTATTTTAAGCATGTTTCTAGTTACAAAAGACTATGAATATTATGATACCATCAATACAATTGATGCCTAATTCTTCAAAAAGGGACTATTTACCGTGAATTTGGCTTTAGTTTCGTCAAGTTTTTCTCGAATTCGGATGTGTGTGATGACAATAATTTGCACCAAAAATGCAACATGTCATGAAGTCACAGCTAATATTAGATAATATTATTCGCATAATATGCCTTTTTATTTTACAATTTCATGGCAAATGTGTTTGAAATGTGTGATTATAATCATGAAAAGAGCTCATTTACATCGTGCTATTACGAGGTCAACTATGACTGCAAAGCCGTATCGCTACGGATGAGTACTTCCGGGTCGCTTTGCTGGGTTAGAAAAGGAACGACTTTTCGTGTGCTTGCATACTGGCTGTAGGTGGATGTTTCTACTTGAGATATTGGTGGCTCTGAAAGAGATTTTTTATTTGGGTTACCGTTGGCCTTTCTTCTAATTTTGATTCTAAATAGAATCTACTTCAAAGTAGACTACCCTTTGTCTACTACAGACTAAAACTCTATATTTTCTTTTAAATTTCACATTGTGTTGCCTACCTCCAGAAGATCTCTGCATCGCTGCATGAAAGCATCTACTTGCGCAAATATACTAGTCTGGTCCAGCACCCAGCCTGTGGAAGAGAATCGATGGTGCATCAAGCGGATCTGGAATCAAAACAAAATAATACCTAGGTTAAAAAGTATTGAGGACTGAGCAGTAATGGACTCTATAGTTTGATCAGTGCCAAATTGGCGAAGCCTCCTTACAGCAGGGAATGAATACAGCAGGACGTGGATGCGCTGAAGTCAACAAAAGTACTGTGCAATGTGCATCATATGCGAAACGCGTGCGTGCAGCCATAATTGTGTGTGGACGCTTGGATTACTTTGGCACGCGAAAAGATTTTTAAAAATATTTCTCGCCAATATGGAACTGATTAAACTATAGGGCTGGCCACTGTTTCAGAAGTAAGGAGCCAGTATCTAAACTGGTGCACTGAATCCCCAAGCATGGCAAAAGAAATCGGAAAGACCTGCTCTGACATTTATTGATTTACTCAAGCACGACACTGGATTTAAGACAAGTAACATAAAGACAGCAATGAAGGATCTTAAAGTGTGAAGAGCAATTCATAACTTTGAATATGTGCGTACCACGGCGCTTCCACTCTCAAATTGATCGTTATATGGAAACACGAACGCACTGCGCAGGTTATTGATATATCGCCAAGACCTCCAAAATTGACTTGTACGCGCATCAATGACCAGGAGGCGGGGCGTTTTGTGTGACGTCCCATGCTAACAAAAGGCAGATGTTTGCTTGAGTGTGGCCCTGAACATGGATACACGACATTTTAGCGGCGGCACTTTCAAAGACAAAGATGAAAAACAACAATAAATACAACATGATTTACATGAAAAACCAACAATGCCACGAAAAAACACCATTTTTGTATCATTCAATACTGATCTGTGTGTTTGTTCAGCCATCGCCAGCGGATAGCCTACTGACTGTAATGGATTCCTCTCACTCAGCTTAGTGACTCAATAAAAAAAAATGGATTGTAAGCTGCATCATGACCACTCACAACCTTGATAAATTTTGATTTTTAAAGCGATTTCATTTGCCAACATGCTTAATGACATAAGTGCGAGGACGTACATGTACAGTACTGTATAACAATATAATAGTCCTATTCCTTATTCTGTACATGTATAGTGTCATGCCATGTAGGCCCAATGGAGAAAAAGCTGGAAAACTAAACACTGCTCTAACGACTAAAGTATTGTTTGTCTCATAACACACGCTCGTATCAAACAGCATGTGATAAACAAAACTGATGAGGAGAGCTGAAAAACTACAGATATTGGAAATGATCGACAAGCAAAAAAACCTGATAAACATGTGCCGTGTCAACTCAAAGCCTCGCAAAGGTGGCTTTACAAATGTTGCAATTCAACAAACGTATCGTCAAAATTGAAATCAGACGTCGTCATCCATTGTGGTGCGAAATCGGAACTAGGCCTACAAGCCTACTGCTAGGCCCATTTATAGTAGCCATAATATCAGGGCAACCCATTTAATTGTTGTCATGTTTATCAAGTTACTGCAACTAGAAGAAACTACTAACATGACTAAGGGACAAGACAAAAGAGATTTGATTGTCAAAAAGATGCACGATTCCAATTAATTTAATGTTGTAGGAATTACTCACCAAAAAAACGTCGTCTCTATTGCAAGCCTTGTTACAGAATTCCAAGAATGGATTGGAATCGTACAATATCAATTGACCATAAACATACATTTGTTGGGAATAAGTATGAGTCTTATGATGAAGCCTTGGGTAATTGTCATTTTGACACCTTGTCTGGAAGGAGGAAGAAGCATTGTCGAAGATTTGCTGAAGACTTCCTAAAAATGAGAGGACAAAATCTCTCCTCCCTCCTACCAGACTGGAGTGTCATGACAGATCACTTCGTAATAGTGGCAACTTGACCCAATTTCATTGTAGGACTCAGCATTTCCAAAATAGTCCTATTCCTTATTTTGTCAATATTTTAAATGATTAGGTACCCATTATCTCATTACGACTGGTCGTGCAGTAAAGTTCCATGAAGTGTGACATTTTGTTGTTTCTTAATTTGTGTACATTTTATCTTTAATATATATATCTTTATTTGTAAATTGTGATTCAATCCTACAAGTGCAATATTTTGATGTTGTTAATGTGCATTTTTATATTGTAATTTTAATATTGTATATTAGCATGTAATTTGGCCTGCAGGCCAGGAGATGCTTCTGAATAAAATACCAATAATTGTTGAAGTGATTCGACAAGGATCCATGAATATGATGATACATCGGCGTTGACTTTTGCTTAAATAAGCTTCAAAATTAGGCACAAAAAAAAGTTTGTCTCAAATGACCCGCGCGCATTCCCGAAACCGCCCGCGCATAGCTTTTTTTTTAGTGGGGGTTTTTTTTTCAATTTTTTTTTTCAATTTTTTTTTTTTCGGTTTCAATTTTCTCAAAAAAATCTTGCAAAATCCAACTTTTTGGCCAAACAAATGACGATCAGGTCTAAATTGAAGAAGAAAAAAAAAGCAGACCGCATTATATTTTCAGTCTCTCATGTCATTTGAGACAAACCTTCTTTTTTTTGTTGGCCTTATTCGGTAGAACTGAGACGAAATATTGGTCTCAGTCTCAGTGTAGATGAAGTCACATTTTCTTATTATTAGATCCAATTTTCCATGCGTCAGCTGAATTCTTACAGGATCGGGAAAGAATAAAATAGCGTATAATCCATTGTATTCTGTCTGTCTTGATTTTATTTATTTATTTTCTGTGATTGTTTGCACATCGAAAACTTTAAGTTTTAGGTTTAATGGTGGCCTTGAACATGCATAATAGTTGCGGCACTGTGATTGGTCTATTCCATAATCTGCCATTATAAAAGCCTCACTGCTATTGGTCAACCCGGAAAAAACAATGACGTAGTGGGGGAACCCCTAGAACGCTCCATTATTCAATGGATCACAAAAAAATATGAACTCCAAAGTCAAAATAAACATTTAGAATAACTTAACATTTACATTTTGGATGCTAATCAACATCAAGTGACAGTTATGAATAAGATTGGTAATTTTGTACGACTATTTTTAGGTTCAAGTTTGAAATCAGTGACCTAGATACCAAAACAAAGTCACCGATTTCAAACATGAACCTAAAAACAGTTGTACGCAGTCACCAACCTTAAATCGTATATCGGGGACACCAACCAAATAAAGTAAGTAAACTATAGGGTACAAACTACATCATCAGGTGGGATGAGGTCAAGGTTATTGACAAGGAGGCAGAAGCCATCTAGGAGAGGGAAACTACTATTAACAAAGACAAAAGGACCTATCAACTAAATGATATCTATGACCAGTTGATGTCATTACTGCCCTCTACATCTGGCGGTCGTCAATAAGAAGCCAGCGAAGAGAACAGATGTCAACTAGTCTGATGAAGTGCTCAGTTCAGCCCTTTTATGGCAAAAGAATGTATCTTATATGCAGTTTTTTTAACAGTATACTTCCTTTTAACATGATCAAAGTTAGCTTTTTTCTCCATAAATCATGTAGTGGTAAAAGGCAGTATATTACTTTTATTGTCTTTACAAGTTGCAACCTTTTCCTAAGTGAGGAAAATTGAACCAAGTTAACACAATCCATGTTAAAAGGAAGTATATCATTAGGAAAGTACATATAAGATACATCCTTTTGCCATAAAAGGGCTGAGTTGAACATGAAACATTACACGTAAATGTGAGGATAATATTTGTATTATACTTTCTATCATGGATTTGTAAACAGAAAATCAACTTTCCGAATCCAGGGTCCAGCATTGACCACTACTGAGTATAAACAGTTAGAGCCATTCGTGACAAGCCTATAGTTTGATCAGTTTCAAATTGGCGAAGCCTCCTTACAGCAGCGAATGAATACAGAAGGACGCAGGCGCGCGTGAAGGCATCAAGCTTATTACTGTGCATCATATGCGTGATGCGTGCCACCAAAACCGCATACGCGAGGCCATAATCATGCAGTACGCTAGGATTACTTTTGCGCTCAGAGATAAAAACTGAATATTTTTCGCCAATTTGGAACTGATTAAACTATAGCACTGAACAACACCACATCTCAGCTGTATATTCAGCCATTTATCAACTTTTAATTATAGAAGTCCTTTAGCTTATTACATAGTTGTATTTACTGTATCTTACCATTGTATAGGTGTCCCTCCATGCTTTACAACAGTCTATGCTTTCATTAAGACTTTTGATAGACGATTTAACACAGCCATCAAACAGTTTATCCAAGGAGATCTCAGCACAGCATCTCTTGATAATCTCATTGCTCACCTGATGAAGAAAAAAACACAATAGGACCAATTCATTTCATTGAAATGTAGTTATCTGTATCTGTAAACAATGTTTTTGATACAAAGTTAGTATATTGTAAGAAAAATGTCATCCGCATAAACATATGTGTGGCGGTATGGGAAAACCCGTAGGAAGTCGCTAGTGTTAATATTGAGATACCTGGGTCATACCAAAATATTCCTAACAAATGAGTTCCAAGTCAATTTTCCAACCTTGGTCCCAAGATAGAGATTATACCTTGAACTTTAGTCTCCAGGAGTTTTTTATGCAAAATTCCAGATGTTAAGTTTATTTTAGTACTTTTCTGAACCTTGTTTATCAAATTTTATGTGTAAAATGCTATGTGTAAAATGCTACGTAAAATGACATTGACCATGGTAACCACTTGAGAATTCTGACAATGCATTGTAAAGATTTTGAAAGTGAAGAACTTAATAATATCGCAAAAAAATAGGTTCATATCAAAAGTCCTTTTCATATGACAAGCTATTCTGTGTGACATAACATGTTGTAGTTTTATTATTATTAGAGAATTTAAAAGATTTGTGTACACCTTTGAATTGTCAGTTTCAATTTTTAGTGTTGCGTTTAAACTTGCCGACTTTAAAATACTATTACTGTAGTTCTAGATTAAAAATGTAAACAGTCCAATACTCAGTAGATTATGAAGCTCTCCGCCATAGAAAAAAACCAAGTTGCTAGAAAATGACTATGTGAAGGGTTTTCCCATGCCACCACACATATTGTTAGAAAAATGTCATCCACATAAACATATCTTGACTCGTGAACCTTGTTTTGTATATTATCATAAACCTAAAGTGACATAAGATTTAACTATTGCTCTCAAATAAGGTAAAGTAGGTATGGTTGTTTTATTTGCTAGGTTGCATCTGTGGTAATGTGCTCTTTTTACACTTTCCTTAGATTACTTTAGTCGGCCTGGCTACAATTTGTCAACTTAACTTTTTGTGTACAATATAGTTAGAGGCCATTTTGATATTTTTTCCCATCCCATAGAAATGAATAGCTGTCAGAAAACAAACCCAGTCATTTTTTACTGCAAATATTTATATAACATAACATTGACTTCAGGGTTCTAGCCAGGACCATTTTAGAACCGGGTAAATTTACTGACGGCGAACGGAGAAAATGTAGCGAACGAAGTGCAGTGGATCATGGCATGGGATCCAGAGGCCTTCTTAATGTCTTTTTAGGGGGTTTTAATGCACTTTGAGGGTTCCTGCCACATAATTTCTTGTTTTATGAGGCAGTTTAATGATTTTATCCACAAATTGTAAAAAAGAAGAATTTATTTTAGAGTGCCGGGCGGCCAGCCCAATTCCGGGCCCAGCACCGGGCGGGCTAGCCCAGTGGTGGGCGAGCCCGCCCGGCGCCGCCCGTCCTAGCTAGAACCCTGATTGACTTACTTTTCTAAATAGACCAGTGAGTCTCTCCCTACTCTTGTAATGATCCGAGTTGACCCATATCATTCTGATCTTATTAAGTAGCGGTGGCAGCATGGCAGGTATATCGGCTGGTTTGGCTTGGGATAAGTCCACACACTGTTCCTTCAGGGTGTTCAGAAATCGCAGGTTGCTCTGGGCCTGTGCTGAACCATCCTGAAAGAATATACAAGGATAACATGTGGTTAATTTATGGTGAATTGTGAATCATTTTTAGTGAAACTTTATGTTGAACAAATCCATTGTGTTACTCACGTTTAGACGGTTTCGTCTTTCCGGTCAGAAGACTTCTTCTGTAATGGCTTGATCTACTTGTTTTCCTGCGAGATTTGTTCACATTCTTGGTCCCAGGAAGCTCAGGTGTTATCAGTGGATCGTAGACATGATTTAGAGAATAAATACCAAAGAAGCGGTCAATGATTTTGGCTACCTGCATATCCGAGTGGATTCTCTTATCCATCACTTCTGTTTGTCGTAGTCTTAATCAAGAGTTGTTGCGCCCCTTCGTTTTGATTTGATATCATTTGGGTCCTACGACCCTGGATAACCCATTAAGCCTCTTTATTAGCTTATTTCCATTGGGGTCCGTTAGATGTGTGAACAGATACAGACCGGGATGATCCCCTACTCTTTACAAAAGAGTCTGCAACCTGTTAACATGCTCGGGTATGCTCTTCCGATGCACGAGACCACCATTTCTATGTGACTTCCGAACCACCTTTTTTTTGCTGCCATTAGGAAATCGTCACAATTACGTCGCTTCATTTACCTGGCTGCCGACATGGCGCACAATGTATCAACATTTAGATTGTAATATCCCCTAACAGCTTCCCAATCTCGTTTGGGTCGACGAGGCAATTGAGACTAAGTACCTTGACCAAGGATACAAACACGTTGGCCGTAGCGGGGCTAGAACTCACAACCTTTGTATCATGAATCCTGCGTGTAATCTACTCGACCACACATGCTCTCTAGTCGAACCCCAGTCTCGATCAAATCAGCCGTCACTGACCACATCGCACAAGAGAACCACACAAGGGTATTTATTCTCTAAATCAAACGTGAGTACCACAATAAATTTGTTCAACATGAAATTTCAATTAAATGTCAATCTACAATCCTGATGAACTTATTCAAAGAATTGTGAAATCAGATTCTGTTTCAGTTTCTGTTTCTGTTTCAGTTCTGTTTCAGTTTACTCACCACAAAACACACAGAGAGCGAAAATACATATATAATACCGTAAAAGGTTGACCAAATCAGAGCAGGGCTCAATTCCGTATGATTGGCAAGATTTCCTAAACCGATCAAAAATTGTTCTCGCTTTAAGTCAACATATAGTCTGCAACATCATAAGATTGGTAAGTTTTCCTTAGAAGATCGATAACCGCACGTTTCACTTGCATATTTTGTAGATTAATTTTTACTCACAACTTGAAGCTTACCTCTGGGGAAGCTTTCTGGCAGCAACTCGCTTGCCTTTTATCAGCCCCAATAACATGTGGGGGCACTGTTGACGGCCTTTACTAATGAGCCTGTCCACCATCACCTTCAGACGGTGGTGGACGATTCAGATTCTCGCAGAAGAATGTCGCGAGAATCCTGGATTCTTGCAAATTTTACCTTCCGAATTTGGAAACTGCATGACTTCTGTATTAAAGGCTACTGGGCGACTTATAATATTCATTTATATCCTGTGGGCCACTCATGTAGAAAAGTTGTAATCATCCGTGTGAATGCACTCAAACTACCCTTAACATGGATTCTCAATAAAAGAAAACTACCCTTAACAAGGATTTAGCACAATGTAGCATACCCTTAAGCGAAGGTTATAGGTCCTAAAAACTGAAATGAACGTATGAAGTAATTGTGTGATTCAATCGTTAGTACATTTGTTATGTAGGCTATTTTTACAATGATGACACGTGACTATTGGGCCCAAGCTATCCTTAGCGTAGATTCAAGTTGCAAAATACACCCTTATTCTCTGAAATTGGCGATTTTTGATACCCTTAGCACGGGCCCACGTTGTGGTTGAAAAAGCACCCTTAATCCGTGTTTTCGTTTACGCGGATGATTATAACATATTACCCCGGGATTGATACTAACCTGAATAGATCTGGACAGTTTCTTGAAAGGCCCTACATATGAAGACTTGGATAATTCCAGCACCGCCTACACCCTATAGTTTGATCAGCTCCAAATTGGCGAAGCCTGCTTACAGCAGCGAATGAATACAGAAGGACACGCACGCGCATGAAGGCAACATCGCACTATGCATCATAAGCGTGACGCGTTCGTACATC
Source organism: Ophiura sarsii (assembly GCA_035610835.1). Lineage (NCBI taxonomy): Eukaryota > Metazoa > Echinodermata > Ophiuroidea > Amphilepidida > Ophiuridae > Ophiura > Ophiura sarsii. The sequence continues at coordinate 54,679,615 of CM069454.1, forward strand.
CCGAACCATGTACATGTGGCCATAATTGCGTGCGTACGCCTGGATTACTTTTACTATCGAAGATATAAGGACCGAATATATTTCGCCAATTTGGAACTGATTAAACTATTACATAGGGACTCCTTGTTTCTGCAGCTGTTCACTGATCCCCGATAGATCAGTACACCTATTATACCAGAATTGTATCTCTTTCAATGCTACACAGTGTTATTGGTACTAACTTGAATAGATCTTGACAGCTTCTTGAAAGGCCCTACATAGGAAGACTTGGATAATTCCAGCACTGCCTGTACCCTAGTGACTCCTTGTTTCTGCAGCTGTTCACTGATCCCCGATAGATCATTACACCTGTTATACCAGAATTCTATCTCTTTCAATGCTACACGGTGTAATTACTACTAACCTGAATAGATCTTGACAGCTTCTTGAAAGGCCCTACATATGAAGACTTGGATAATTCCAGCACTGCCTGCACCCTAGTGACTCCTTGTTTCTGCAGCTGTTCACTGATCCCCGATAGATCATTACACCTGTTATACCAGAATTCTATCTCTTTCAATGCTACACGGTGTAATTACTACTAACCTGAATAGATCTTGACAGCTTCTTGAAAGGCCCTACATATGAAGACTTGGATAATTCCAGCACTGCCTGCACCCTAGTGACTCCTTGTTTCTGCAGCTGTTCACTGATCCCCGATAGATCATTACACCTGTTATACCAGAATTCTATCTCTTTCAATGCTACATGGTGTAATTACTACTAACCTGAATAGATCTTGACAGCTTCTTGAAAGGCCCTACATATGAAGACTTGGATAATTCCAGCACTGCCTGTACCCTAGTGACTCCTTGTTTCTGCAGCTGTTCACTGATCCCCGATAGATCATTACACCTGTTATACCAGAATTATATCTCTTTCAATGCTACACAGTGTTATTGGTACTAACCTGAATAGATCTGGACAGTTTCTTGAAAGGCCCTACATATGAAGACTTGGATAATTCCAGCACCGCCTGTACCCTAGTAACTCCTTGTGTCTGCAGCTGTTCACTGATCCCCGATAGATCAGTACACCTGTTATACCAGAATTCTATCTCTTTCAATGCTACACAGTGTTATTGGTACTAACCTGAATAGATCTTGACAGTTTCTTAAAAGGCCCTACATATGAAGACTTGGATAATTCCAGCACCGCCTGTACCCTAGTGACTCCTTGTTTCTGCAGCTGTTCACTGATCCCCAGGGTCAGAAATTCAACGCGAATCCGCGAAAGATTCGCGTACATTATCAGTGACGGGAATCCATTTGGATTCGCGTAAAAATCATGCAAAGTTGTGGCCTATTTCGTTGTGTTACAGGTCTTCTTTACCAACCTTCATTTTGCTCTGAAAAATCGCTAAAATTCGATCGCTCGAGTCACGATTGAAATACCAAAGCGCCATGTTGTTTCGATTCGATTCCTTTTGTGCCCATGGTGCACCGAAATATTAAAATGTCCAGATGGATGCGGCCGTTCCCAAATCGTAACATCTACATCCCCCATTCTTCAATATTACCGTACGGCCGCAAAAGCTGTACTAAATGTCGGAGCCTGCAAGCTAGCGACGAAAGAGGGCGACTGAGAGTTACAGTCTAATCGTAACACTCGGCGACTTGAGAACAAGACTAGCATCAAAACAGTGACGTCATGATTATAAATGCGCAGAAACCGACATTTTGTACCGATTTTAAACCGACAGAAAAAATGCTGCGCAGGTACATGTAATCCAATGGGTTTTTTAACTCTGACGAAAACGAAATATTAACTGCCAATACTTCAGGATTTATGATACTTTTTCTAGTTATTTGAAGATGAAACTCAATCTTTGTAGGTTTGGCTTTGATGCTACGTAATCAGAGATCAAGTAGGGAATCTTTTTGCGTCGCACTTTTGCTAAATTAATCAAGTTTATGAAAGGCCTACTTCCATAAACCAAATTATTTACTGGAGCGGACAGTCGCCCACTGGCCTGGGCTGATCAATTTGCATAATAATGCGTCAGTGTTTCTTGGTTACCGGGCGCTGGGCCAATCAACGCTCTTGCTTTCTTGCCCGCGATTTTTTGGCCTTTGTTATTGTGCAAGCGATAGGCTTTGTGTTTTTTGCTTCTCCTCCCTTTCATTCACATTTCTTGTCGGCTTCAGCGAGATAGGTTGTGATTCTAAAAATTGGATATCTGTGGATATCTGATTTTACTCAACAACTTTTCTATTCCGAGTTATTTATACCTTGGCATTTTACCGGGTTTTACTTGGAATCTCGCGATTTTACATCGCCACCTATTCATATTTGAGTACAGAAACCAGTGATTTTATCTGCTTTTTATCTGGACCGTTCGTTATCGCAAGTATTTTATTATAATAAATATAAATCTAACATTCGTAATTAACATCATCTGCGAGTCTTAATTACGATCTCAACATGGGCCGGCCCAGAAAAGGCACCAAAAGAAAAGCATCCATTGTGACTGATAAAACCATCCTACTAAACGGTCGTAATGACAATAACATTAACAACGGGATCAGACGGACACGATACAAGCGAGAGCCGTAGACGAGTTGTCAGGGCAACGCTACAATTTATAGCGCATCATCGGCATCAAATTCAAACACTTTAACAACACTAGTGCAAATTCAAGGGCTTGTTCGCAAATCTCCGCAAGTATACAATAATAAATAAATGTCATAGATCACCGATATATATTTATATAACGAGTATGACTATCACGTTCATCTACACTGTATGCGCTCCAACTAAATGGCTTTAAAACCCGATAGAAAGAAGCAACGACACCAACGGATATAACAACAATATTACCATCGTAGATTGTGTATTGTCACAATTGACAATGGCGTAAGCTTTTAATCTTTCGATACAAGTAGACGTTTCTAACGATAGAGACGCGCTGAGGATGAATACATGCCTGATGTTTCGTACCAAGCAACACGAGAAGAACATGGACAACTGTGGCCGCAGAGTTTACCGACAGACATGTGTCAGGTACCGTACGGGTGTTAGAAACCGGGGATAGAAATGTGAATGAACAGGGCAGAATATCAGCCAACAACGACGAGTGATTTCCTATGATGTTCCGTGGACCATGTATCCAGCAGAGTGTCAGCCAAGCAAGAAATCAGATGTAAGAACTTTACAATATAATCCGTATGTTTCAGACCCCAATGATACAATGTTATTAGTTAAGCCCGAGTTTACTGTCATTTGTTAATCCCCATGCCTAGTTACGTTTCCCCAGGCCTTTCATGTTTATGTTCGTGTTTGAGTAATATACTAATAGTTTAGTTTTAAATCCCATCTTGACCGTGCATATGTTATTCAAAATAATTTCATTTCGGTCTCCAGCACATACAATTTAGATTATCAGTCTAACACTTTTGGATTTTGTTGCAACTATCGTCATTCTGAGATACAAACCTCATTGGCGTTGGTGATTATCTCACACGTATGTTTTTCACCTATTTATCCTATATGCATTCTATATTCTTAGTGTGTCTCTATTTTTACGACTTATAGTTTTGTTTCATCGCCTGTCATTCAAGGCTTTCTGGTGTAGGACATGTTAATCAGGCCTTTAACCACTATGGATCATTTATTAAAGACTTCTGTCTAATTTTGGAGGAGATTGAGCCATTCATAATATACTCAGTTGTTTATTTACTAAATAGAGCACATCTTTTTCACGCAACTATTATTCCTTTCATGTGCATTTTTATGTATTCTTAGTTAGTCCCTATTCATAGGTTTGTAGCTTCAGAGCTTAGTCTTCTGTCATTCGAGGCACGAGGACGTGATAATCAGGCCTTATGGTCAGGACCACTTATTAAATGCTTAGTCCCTATTCATAGGTTTGTAGCTTCAGAGCTTAGTCTTCTGTCATTCGAGGCACGAGGACGTGATAATCAGGCCTTATGGTCAGGACCACTTATTAAATGCTAGTCTAACATTAATACATCGTTTATACAATTAATTCTTAGCAGGTTCAGTATACATGTATATCAATGCATTAATAATGATATGGAGTTTACCTTTTGGGTCTAGTTAGACCTCAGTAAGTATCCGTATTCTTGCTAGTAAGTCATCATAGTTTATAATGGACCCGCTTGGTTCACCCCTTTTTAAATAAATCACCAAGGCGTTGTTTCTCACGCACACATGTTACCAGTAACGACAATGCAACAACTGCTACTGTGCGTCAATTATTCTGTTCTACAGACACAACTTACCATTCATATTTTCATTCACAATAGAAATGGCATGCATTAATTGTAGTGCAAATCATACCGGTCAGTAGCACTTGACGAGCTACATCCTTATTTTTTGAATTAGGTTAATATTAGATGTTGCTATGCAATCAGTCAACCAGATGAAGGATACATCGAGCCATATTTCATACTGGGAACCAATGAACATATGACGCGGATAATGAATGGGTCACTTCATAACTCTTACATGTGCAGTAGAGCTATGTATCAGAGCTAGTATTATCTTGAACATATTATGCGGTATTTATGGTGATGCCTTGCACTGATTATCTGGTACTCAGTTATTTTATACCAGGCTTTCTCAACTATATTTACTGATGCGCCACATTTAAGTAACCAACTTGTTGAGGCTTCCTTTGGTCATATTTCTTAGAATTTACAATGGCAAAAATTGCCTTCACAAAATATGTTCACATAATATGTATGTAGGCAACATAATAACTAATATGCCTGTTTTATACAATTGCTGTTGTATTTCACTCTGATTCTCTCCATATAACACTATATTATTTATTTTCATTGCAGTTCTTTGCGTGTATACACTTTGTATTGTGCAGTTAATACCGGACACACAACCTCATCAGAAATAGACCTATGGTCTACTTGAATGCCATATGCAGTCTATCCTTATGGTCACGCTTAAATATATATTATCTGGTCTGGGTTATCTACACGTTTATCAATGTAGGCATATGTTGCAGTTATCACTGAACAATTATCAACACATCACGAGGACATCTGCTCTGATACTGGCTGGTTCTGACCCAATTGTGTGACAAACTCTTTATCCAGTTTTGTTTTGAGATAACAATTAAGTAAAATGGATGATGGTTCTGCTGTTAAGTGATTGCAAATGATTACTAGTATTTTCACCATATTCTAAATTATCGATACTGCGCTAAATATTCATATTGTAATCATCAGTGTAAATGCCACTACACACTAATTGAGTTCCATCTTGAATTCGAGGTAAGGTTTGGTTATAGAGTTTTGCACACCATGTTGTTACGTATATAAGTACCAATGATTATGTACATGTCCACTTCAATTATTTGAGCTCCATATTTAATCAAATGGTAAGGTTTGGTTAAAGGGTAACATAATAATAATAATAATATATTACTTTTGTCCTCAGATACTCCAGACAAGCTTCGTATGAACAATGAACCCACAATTCATCATACTCCACGTGGGGGGGGGGGGGGGGGGGGGGGAGGGGGGGGAGGGGGGGGAGTCTTGTTTTTTGGGCCAAGTGTTCATATGAAAACTTGTTTGGAAGTAAGTATATTTTAGAGTCAGCAATTTATATCTTGTATTCATTCTATTGCCATTAATACCTTCTAAAATTGATATAAAAATTGATGAAAATTATAGGACATCCCATATGTTGTCTCTCGGAGCATAACTCTCTAGGGGTAGGTAGGACTTGGCAGTTTACTACGTCCAAATCATATGTTGTGTACAATGTGGCCCATATGTAGATATCTTTATGAGCAATTCTCAAGGGTATGGATTAAGGGTAGTTTTACCAATCTTGGAATCATATGGTGGAAAAATTGTATAAATGGATTTATGGTCCTATATCAATTCAATATTTTAGCCATAGGTAGTTATCTTTATCTTCAGCAATTTATATCTTGTATTCATTCTATTGCCATTAATACCTTCTAAAATTGATATAAAAATTGATGAAAATTATAGGACATCCCATATGTTGTCTCTCGGAGCATTCTCTCTAGGGGTAGGTAGGACTTGGCAGTTTACTTCGTCCAAATCATATGTTGTGTACAATGTGGCCCATATGTAGATATCTTTATGAGCAATTCTCAAGGGTATGGATTAAGGGTAGTTTTACCAATCTTGGAATCATATGGTGGAAAAATTGTATAAATGGATTTATGGTCCTATATCAATTCAATATTTTAGCCATAGGTAGTTATCTTTATGAGCAATTCTCAAGGATAGGGATTTAGGGTAGTTTTCCCAATCTTGGAATCTTATGGTTAAAAATGTATATTATTTACTTCAAAAGTTAAACCATCTTATATGGTCAATGTGAACATTCATTGTCATGGCTTATTACTAATTATATAAACGAGCTTCGTCACCTATTGTATCCATGGACGAGCGTTTATTCATGATTAAATTAACTCTGTTAATTATTTGAGGTACTACTATAAATGTAATGACATTAATAGATTATAAACTATGCTAAACATTTGATAAATGTTGGTAGACAAATCAATAATTAATTTGGTACATTAAATTGTATATGGTCTACTACATGCAGTATCATAGTGAATTATAATTATTGATATTTGGAGCACGGAGTGCTCGGTAATAAATCGTTGTAGCCGACGAGCGATACACCCAATGTTTATTCTCTTGTGTTTGCTATCTGTAAATAATGTGCATTAGCATCGCAAAGTCTTCTAAAGTGTTTCGCATTTCGCGATGCTACATTTGGTTAATGCACTCTGCAGGTATTGCTGGGCTTGAACTCTACTCCCGGTGTGTTTGAGGGAATTCACGGAGAGTGAGACTTACGGGATACGGGTACCCGTGACACGCACGTATAGAATGACCCGTGTCACGTAGATTCTCGCAAGATGCATTTTGCGAGAATCCATTTGCGAGAATCCAGATTCTCGCAAAATTCCCCTGCGAGAATCCAAATGGATTCTCGCACTTGGTCGCGAATTTCTGACCCTGGATCCCCGATAGATCATTACACCTGTTATACCAGAATTCTATCTCTTTCAATGCTACACGGTGTAATTACTACTAACCTGAATAGATCTTGACAGCTTCTTGAAAGGCCCTACATATGAAGACTTGGATAATTCCAGCACTGCCTGCACCCTAGTGACTCCTTGTTTCTGCAGCTGTTCACTGATCCCCGATAGATCATTACACCTGTTATACCAGAATTCTATCTCTTTCAATGCTACACGGTGTAATTACTACTAACCTGAATAGATCTTGACAGCTTCTTGAAAGGCCCTACATATGAAGACTTGGATAATTCCAGCACTGCCTGTACCCTATTGACTCCTTGTTTCTGCAGCTGTTCACTGATCCCCGATAGATCATTACACCTGTTATACCAGAATTCTATCTCTTTCAATGCTACACGGTGTAATTACTACTAACCTGAATAGATCTTGACAGCTTCTTGAAAGGCCCTACATATGAAGACTTGGATAATTCCAGCACTGCCTGTACCCTAGTGACTCCTTGTTTCTGCAGCTGTTCACTGATCCCCGATAGATCAGTACATCTGTTATGCCAGAATTGTATTTCTTCTAACGGTCCTGCATTCTCAGATGTCTCTATTGCATCCTGGGAGGCTAATACTTCTTTGATTTGTCTTGTCCAATGGACCATGGCAGCTGAAATATTAGAGTTGTAAAGAAACAAGATAAGCACCAAGTATAAAAATAAAATCTCTAAAACCTGATTTTTCCGCCATTACTTTCTTCTTTGTCTTCCTGTATGTTGTGAAAAACAGTGTGCCCTCGATGAGTATCCACTATGCCAAAACAGTGCCTGTAACCATATCTGAGAATGCATTTTGTCGCAGTTCTGTCAAAACTTTGTATCTCCATCTTTGCCCTCAGTACGCAAGTAATACTTGGGCTAATAAGGGCAAAAAAAATCACATCTATCAAAACCTTGTAAAGTGCTCTTGCCCCTGAACATGTATAAAGCAACACTTTTAACCATATCTGAAGTGCAGTGGATGATGGCATGGGATCCAGAGGCCTTCTTAATGTCTTTTTAGGGTTTTTTAATGCACTTTGAGGGTTCCTGCCACATAATTTCTTGTTTTATGAGGCAGTTTAATGATTTTATCCACAAATTGTTTAAAAAAAATTCCGGGCCCAGCGCCGCCCGTCCTAGCTAGAACCCTGGGCAAATTTCGACAATTTTTACCAAAAACTAGTTTTGTTTACGTTGTCCAAAACAAATTGAGCCAAAAAAAATGATTTTTAGTGAAAATTGATACCAGAAATAGATTCTCTGACTCATCCATCTTCTTTCCAAAAATGTATACTTTGATATACATCAAATTAATAGTTCAATAGTTACAGCCCCGGGGGGGGGGGGGGGGGGGTACTCGCCTAAGACGGTATACGGGGGTGTGCCGCTCTAATGGGTAGCTTTTTGGGCACAAAATCCCTAAACATGGGGTATGATTTTGTGCTGGAAATCCCTAATAATGGGGTCACTTTTTACAAATGGGTCTATTTTCGTGAAATTTTTGTCTATTTGCGCGAAAATTTGCCAAAATTAGGTCTATTTTCGCGAAAATTTGTAAAAATTAGGTATATTTTCCCGATAATTTGCGAAAATTTGGTCTAAAATGAAGCAAAACCCCTAAAAATGGGTACCGATTTTTCCAAAATCGCCCCTAAAAATGGGTATGGGTTTTGAATCTCCAGCGGCACACCCCGACCAAACCAAATCCGAGTACCCCCCCCCCCCCCCCCCGGGTTACAGCGCTTGATATATTTCATATTATCGGGGTAACACCCCCCCCCTAAATGCACTTATGTGCTACTTACTCTCAAGTCTTTGTACTAGTTCTTTATCCTTAGCTGCTTTTTCTTTTGGTATATTGAGCCCCTCATTGGGGATATACAGCACTGTATGGCCTTGCATCTTGTAAATTATAAACATATCACCCTAAACCAAGCATGTGCAACCTTTTCTACCACGCGGGCCGCATTGTGATTTTGAGATCTATTCACAGGCCGCAGTGATTGTCAAACATACCAAAACACGTCCGGAGGAGGAGTAATAGGGAGAGGGGAAGTCCATTGCTCATGGAATACTCGCTTCTCTTCATGTAATTAACCTCTTTATACTCGCTGTTGCTGCTGCAAGCGCCATTTTAACCAGGATTTTATTACGCAATCACGCCTTGAGTTATATTTACTAAACGCAGCGTGTCACCCTACTAATTATAAGGGAGCACACCACTAAATCAATCCGCCATTTGTGTAAAACTAGAGAGTTCCGGTTAAAACGGGCCGCATCAATGGGAATTTTAGGATTGCTTCGCGGGCCGCAGATTAGAGGTCGGCGGGCCGCATGTGGCCCGCGGGCGGCAGGTTGCACACGCTTGCCCTAAACTGAAAATATAATGACCAAATATTGCTACTTACTTTCTAGTCTTTGTACTAGTTCTTTATCCTTAGCTGCTTTTTCTTTTGGTATATTGAGCCCCTCATTTGGGATATACAGCACTGTATGGCCTTGCATCTTGTAATGTGTATCGGTCAGACTGGCCATGAATCGGTGAAGCTGAGCGGAGAAGTCATTCTTGATACCTGAAAGTTGTTACGATTAAGGTAGATATACAATACAATGCGTTCATACCATGTTACCTTCTAAGAGTGAGATATTATTTGGAGGCACTTACTTTCCTCCCCATTTGAAATGAATCTATCTCAATTTAATTTTTAGATATCATTACTTATAATATTAATTGAGATCGACTTGGAGAGCTTCTAATATTAATCGAGATAGACTTGGAGAGCTTCAAATAACTCCACAAAGCACCTAAGAAATTAACCAACAAACAACTTTTGTGTGGAGCCTTGTTCTATCCGTCGCATAAGTGACCAGTCTAGATAATCAGCTCAGAATTGGTTTCATAAATTCTTGATATTTCTTGATGACACACTGCGTCCAAATACATCTAAGCACGAAAATGTTCTGTTTTTAAACATAAACACAAGCTTGTTCAAACTGGCTGGAAACATGGAAACTAAATAAGCAGGGGTAGAATTTCGGCGCGAATCCGCGAATCGATTCGCGTGAAGATTCGCGTAAAAACACTACAGCGTGAATCTATGTGGATTCACGCACAACAAAAAACAAAAAAACAAAAATCTTTTTTTTTATATATAAGTCCAAAACAGGACCTTAGATGACTGGTATTTGACCCTTAGTCAACAAACATGCCGAATTTGGAAGTTGTGCAAGCTTATAGCCTTATTCTTGATATTATTTCCATTCATTTCGCAAAAATCCATGGATTCTCAAAATTTGCATCCAGATTCTCGCAAAATCCTTCCGCGAGAATCCGTTTGGATTCTCGCGGCTCATAACGAAATTCTACCCCTGATAAGGAGATTTAAACAAAATTAAAAATCCACCGACCGACCCTCCCAAATTTTTTTCACTGGTGGGCAAACAAACATTTATTTTTGGGGGCCTAACACAAAAAAGGATACTGTCCGGCCATGACGTGTTATCGAAGAACAACGGCGCGTATATGCTCTGCATCAGCCTCAGCAGACTCTCAATGTGTCCGCTTCGCACCGTCCCGTACTGCACCTCGGTGTTGACCGTCTGCGCGTTAATCTCCACACCATCTCTTTTGATAAAGTAGCACAGTTCTTCCACGGGCTGCGGCGGTATCGCGCAATCCACCACCAAGCCCATCTGCGGGTCAACGAATATGACAAGCAAGTAACGTGACTGCTGATTCGCATCGCCGCTGGTGTACCCCTCTTTCGGCGAGAAAAAGTTCTCCACGGCTTGTTCTTGCTCTTCTTTCCACATTTCTGGCATGAGACCACTAAGTATGGCACGGTCTTTCACATACTGCTTCTGTATAGACATGGAAAATGAAAAGTAGGATTTTTTGAACCAGGGCTAGAAATTTGATGCGAATACACAAATAGATTCACAAAAAGATTCAATTAAAAACACACTGGCACCCAGTTTCAAGGCATCTGAAAAAAATTATGATGGGACACTAAGGCCAAAACGGGCACCCAATTTCAAGGCATCTGAACAAATTTATGATGGGACACTAAGGCCATCAAATGGTCAAGAATACTTTAAAAGTTAACAACGGTCTCTGGCACCAATGTAAAGCCTCAAAAGGGCATGACAATGAGCTCTGACATGAATCACTTCAAGCATTTATCATTTCTCCAGTCATCGGTCATGAATTTCTGTAAATCAATGATTCACACAGATTATAATCAATAGCGTTAATTAAGGGGGCTGTGCACCCTCGGTACAAAAAAGTGCTAAAAAACGTGATTTTACCTCCAAAATCGTGAAAATCACCATTTTTGGTAAAAAAACACATTTGTTGGCACTTTTTGGTCTCTAATTCAAAAAATAATAAATATTTTCAACAACAACAAAAAAAGTTCCTAGGGAATTGTATGAGGAATATAATAAAACTAGTATGACAAAATTTGACAAAATATATTTTGAGTTATCTTTTCCAAACCTAAAATGGGGCAAAAAACGTGTTTTTTATAATTTTTTCCAAAATGGTCAATTTCATGATCATGGTTGGATTCATTGGGCCCTTTCCTGCAAAAAAATGTATACTTTTATCTAGATTAAATGAATAATGAAGAAGTTACGGCAGTTTTACGGAGGCTGTACCTGAAGGTGCACAGCCCCCTTAAAGTCTAATTTACATACTCTACAATGAATGTCTTCCCCTGTCAGATTTTATTATAAAACCGTGTGTTCATAATTGGGTCAGATCCTTGGACTATATAAGCCATGTCATTTGATTTAAACAAATTGATAAAATATTTTCAAAGATTTAACTCAACCCTGGATTTGTTTCACTGTAATCCACATAAGATTTTTAAAACCATTAAGATCTTTGATTACAGAGAGACATAAGATTTATCCTGATAAGGCCACACAAACAAAATCTGTTCTACAGACCTTTTCAAGGTAGGGTCGATCGACCGGGGTTTTTTTGGGGGGGGGGGTTACAAACATTTCTGGAATTTGGGGGAGTTTCCAACAAAAGAAATTCATTTAAAAATATAAAAAAATGTTCAAAAATTGTCTACGAAGTGTGAACACAGAATGTTTCTAAAATTGAAAAAAAATAAATGTAGAACAGGGTTTTTTGGTGGTCTAACTTACAATATCCAACTCTGTCAGTTGTTGACTTTCGTGTCCATCTCCATAGGACAGATCCCCATTGACCATGTGTTCTGGTGAGGAGTCTCCTGCAGCCATAAACAAAGCAATAATAAATGGAGTGAATAATGTGCAGACAAAATGTTAATGTTAATGCATGGATCAGAAGGTAACACTATTAGTTACAGACAAGTATGAATGCTGATGAGGGGCCTACTGACTCAGTCATCTCTGTTGCCAGTTTTAAAACTGTCCATGCGGCTATTTGTTTTACCATACAAAACTGATTTTTCAGAAACCTTTTCCAAATATCAAAGTATATCTCAAGGACTACTGAACCAATACTAGGTATGTTTGTACTTATTTTATTGCATTTTACATGGTGATTCCAAATATGGTGATGAAATTCAATAACTTTGACATTTGTGAATCATTTTGTGATTGTGAAATGTTGGAAATTGGAACTGTTGTCTGTAGACGGCTGCCCTTTGGAAAGGGTTAACAATGTTATCCCATCATCTTATCTACCGATGACATTTTGATGGAAGACAAAGTGATACATTCAGATGAACAAACAAACTGATTACGGTACTGCTAACTTAGCGTACCGTACTGCAGATGAGGGAGGAGTCATACCTGTCCAGGGTGTGTGTTATTAACCGGTATCGCATCGCAGTTTGCGCCACAATCAAGCACAACTGCGACGCATATTTGTACATGCATAGCAAACTTGCTACACAACATTTTTGACTTTTGATTTTAACTTACTATTATTAGTCAAAATGGTCCATTTCACGCCATTTAATCACGTAGTATTCCGTATTTGGATACGTTTAAATTGATAAACTCCACTTCATTCGTCGAGTTTACTCGCCACATGACACGTTCCAGATTGATTGTTTACAAATTACATCATACATTTACATTTCGTAACAGTGTACGATACACACGGGAATTCCCATTACATGAACAGCTCAGATGAACATGTACGCAATTAATTATGCTGTAAACTTCGACCTGACTTTCGACCTGGGCCTGACCATTTTCCAATATAGGGGTGAGAGGTTAAGCTTCTTCCTATTCTAGAAAATAAATTACTCGGAAATCGCAAATATTTAAACTTGTACCAAAGCTCACCCCCCTTTTTTTAAATCGACTTAATAATAATTATATCAAAAGTTTCTAGCAGTATCTCGGCACAGTCTTATTATTGTTTGATTTTCTTAATTATTATTAACAATTACATAAGCAATCAAGCAAGTGAGTACTCATTAGTTACATTTGCATTTTCATAAAACATCTGCTGTATTTATGCTGATTGTTGAAACATTTCAAAACTTACATCATTATTTGAAAACCTAACATTTTACTTGAAAATTGAAACTCATTTAATCAATCCTGCACCTTATCTTACATAAGCGTATGTAAAATTGTTGTACTACAGCGTGTCCCAAAAATTTGGGTTCAAAAGTTTGCGAGCTTATAGCTAAAAAAGTAGGAAACATGGATAGTTCATATTTAGGGATATTAAACAAAATATACCCGACCTTAATTGGGTAAACTCTAGAATTAATGCAATATAAACTTTTTGAAACAAAAAGATTTTCAGGTATATTTTGTTTGATATTCATAATAAACTATCCATATTTCCTACTTATTTCGTTATAAGCTCGCAAATTTTTTAACCCAGTTTTTGGGGACACGCTGTATAATCAAAACAAAGAATTATATTGATCAAAACGTTTATTCCAGTCGCGCAGGCGTTCTTCCAAATTTTGAATGCAGCGTGATGAGCCCTTGACAACCACGCCACAACACGATCGTAAGTGACATGAATAAACATGAATTTACATAATTGTCCAATCACGCAGCTTGGGGTCTCGTCGATTAGGGCCACGATTGGTCGATTTGTTTACAAGTACGTCACATCTTCCAGTTTTACTGCGCCCTTGCCATCGCGATTGTTACGGTTACGCACGATACGCCCCAGTCGCAAGGGACACTGAGGAATCGTATACGATTTGATCGAGAATTCTTTGTTTTGATTATAATTGAAAATAGATTTAACGGATCATCAGCAAATTGGAATTAAAAAAGTTAAAAATAACTGCTATGCATAATTTGTAAATTGCTATACAAAAAGATAACTGCATGGCAGTTTTGCTACACACAACAAAATCCTTAACAAACACCCTGTACCTGTCATTAGATTCTCAAAATGTCATCAACAACATACAATTAATTTCATCAGTGATCTTTCCTTATAAATAACACATTCTGCAAGAATGCAAAACAATCATCTGTAAATGACATTTTAGATCCGCCTTTTATTAACATTCTTATTATATAGTATGTTATTTAAGAGCTGTTTTAAAAGTTGAGACAAAGGTATAGCCTAAATATTACATATTATGTACAAAAAACAACTTTAGACAAGTTGAACATTTGTGGACTTGACTTTAAACAACCATTGACTTGATTTTCAGATTTATTCATACATCATAAATCGGTGTTTTCACTCAACCTATTCAAAAGGTCACCCGGTGAAATACCCTTCACTTTTTTACTCACCCTGTAGATGTTGTGAAATGTCTTACTAATTGATGGTCCACAAATAAACAACACAATATTTCCTATCAGTCACAATCACAGTTTATTTAAAGCACTAACTTACCACCATTCTTGTATGTATCTGGACTAGCATTGTTATTCTCATTTGTGTCCCCGTTGTTGACTAGTTCCTGTGTGTCACTAGGCAGTTCAGCCTCCCCGGGCTCTTGCTGGTTCTCCTCATTCAGTGCATCCGTGTCCATCTCAGACGACATATTATAAACTGATGTGTTCTTATAAATGTTTTTTTCTAATAGTAGTATGCCAACATTGTATAATGTAATTGGGTTGGATTTGAATGCTGGTCCTGAATGATACACTCCCTAACACTGTCTCTCCCAGCCTGCAATATAACATAAAATAGGTTTAAGCAACGAGTTATTATCAGGGTTGTCACTAAGCCAGTCGCTGCTGGTCGGGTGTAGCCGGCACTCACGATTACCGACCGGCGCTCTAAAAAAAAAGGGTAAAAAACGGCACTCTAAAAATGTCTTCTTTATTTTTTAAACAATTTGTGGATAAAATCATTAAACTGCCTCATAAAACAAGAAATTATGTGGCAGGAACCTTCAAAGTGCATTAAAAAAAAACTTTTAAAAAATCGACCAAAATATCCCCCCCCCCCCCCCCCGATCCCCCCGGGATTTGATCCAGGGACCTCTCGCACCAGAGGCGAAGAATTCCCCACTACACCACGGCTGTCAAGGTTAGTTTGCGCAGTGTATTGCACAAACTATATGGGCTGGTTTGATCCATTTTTTCATTAAAAACTTCCACGCCGGGTGGTACCGACGTACCCAGTCGTGGTATATTGTGGTATATGGTAGGATTAGGGTTATGAAGGCCTCTGAACCCCATGCCATGATCCACTCGTTCGCCATCAGTAAAATTAACCGGCACTATACATTTTGGCTAGTGACAACACTGGTTATTAATATTATATAGTAAACTGGAGGAGGCACAAGCATTGAACCCCTTCAACTAACTTTGTCCTAGTGCTAGTTCTAAGTAGCAGCAGGTTTTTAATTTTTGCTAGAAGCCCCTACAATTTCCAAAAAAGACAAAAGTAGCCAATTCAGTCCGCACAGTCGTCATTAATTTCATGGTGGCATTTGATTACATTTCTTTTGCCAAATTCCATATTTATTACAGTCACATGGATACTTCTGGAGTTAAAGGCATATTATGTGATCTTTTCCAGAGAGCGCCCTCTATTCATGATTTTTTTTAGAAAGTAGATTTTCTTGCAGATTTACATTTCCGATCATAAATCATACATACATTCCAAGTTAAAGAGCGATTATGATTCGTATCGCTCTTCCGACAGTTTATTTTCGACAGTTTATTTTCACTCTAAAACCATGATTTTGAAGTAATTAAGAATCGTATCGCCATGTAACTTGGAATGTATGCATGATTTATGATCAGAAATGTAAATCTGCAAGAAAATCTGCTTTCTATTTTTTTTTCGATGTTGAGGGCGTTCCCTGGAAAGATCACATAATATACCTTTAAGGAGTTTAGTGGTTCTGAATTAGGCCTAAGCCATTTGCGTTACTCCGTTAGGGCTTTTTTAAATAAATAAAATAGGCTAGTATGAGTTGACATATTTTTATTGTTGTAATGTAAGCCTATTTCAAGAAAGGAAAAGAAAAGAATGGCTATTCTTACAACTGTTGTACGAATTGCACGAAGATTTCTGTAATTCCCACAACGACTCTGGACCAATGAGGTTCGAGCAACTATGACTTATGACATCAAGCCTGCATCAATTAAGAATAGATGGTTTAAATGCTCGAACAGGGGGCGTCTGAGGGAGGATGTGCCCTCCCAAAAAACTCAAACAGGGGGGAGGGGGGTCTGATGGGGGATGAGACCCCCCCCCCCCCCCCCCCCCTCGGCTCGGAAGTAGAAAATGGTTCAATTTTCGAACTCATTTGGTGCGATCTGGTGTACATACTTTTGACCAACATTTTATCGAAAAGCCACCTCTTCATTTCCAATCAATATTTTGGTGTTTTTTTTATCAATGCAAGAAAGAAGTTGAGCATACTGATATTTTCTTATTTTAAGTATGGATTGTTTAAAAGATCGAAGGGGGGAGTTTGATGGGTAATGTCCCCCCGTCCCCCCCCCCCCCCCCCCCCCCCCTTCCGAATTGGATTTTTTTTTTTTTAATTTTCGATCCCATTTGGTGCGATTGTGTGTACTTTTGACCAATATTTTATTGAAAAGCAATCACTTTATTTCATTTGTCTTGGCCATCGCACATACACTATGTGAAAAATCAGGGGTTACATTGAACATTGACCCCCCCCCCCCCCACGGTCAAAAAATACTATAAAGGGACTCCCTTTTCCCCAGGAGCCTCCCATGTCATATTACAATATTGTACAGGTACTGAGGGACTCCTCTTCAACAATAGCAGAGGACCCCTCTTCTCTTCAACAATAGTTGTACGAATTACAGGGACTCCCCCACAGAGGACCCCTCTTCTCTTCAATAATAGTTGTACGAATTACAGGGGACCCCTCTTCAACAATAGTTGTTGTACGAATTACAGGGACTATCCCCAGGGCCAGGGGCTTCCCGCGGAATTATTACAATAGTTGTAAGAATATTACACTAATATAGGGACTCCCTTTTTATACAATAGTTCATTGAGTTGTACGAATAAACAGGGACTCCCCTCTTTATTTTTACAATAGTTGTACGAAACAGTTGTACGAATTACGGCGAAATCTCGCTTATTCGTACAACAGTAGGGACCACAACCATGCTACTGAGCATCCTTCTGCACATGTATGCTTTTCCTATACAAAAACTTGGTATTTCAGTTTAATGTGATTTTAGGTCAACTATTTGGCAATGTCTGGTTAGACATCCCGTTACTCAAGTGCGCATGCTCAAACCAATTAATGATACGTTGTAGTAGCTATACGGTTTATTCCGTACGGGACGTGAGGCAAGATATAGCCAACTATTTTGTGTTTACCTCCCTTATTCGTACAACAGTTGTGCGAATTACAGCGATTCCACGCTAATAATTCGTACAACAGTTGTACGAATATAGACTCTTCCTTCAAGAAATTAAACAACCTTCCTAAGAATCCTAGCTAGGCTAAGCCTAAGGCCATGGTAATGAAAGTCTTAGATTTGCGTCCACCGCCCGCATGGTCCAAAACCTCCCGCATGAAAAACTCATTATTTGAGAAAGATTTCATTAGTCGCGTAAAAACATAAAAATCCAGCGTTTCCTGCTCTGTGAGTCGTCAGTCAGCGAAAGAACAATGTTTTCAGCCACTTTGTTCAACGACATGCATAGCGCAGCGCTAGCGATGTGAAAGAAAACGAGAAAATGCGAGATTTTAATGAATCTAAAATGGCCGACCAGTGTAACGACACGGAAATAAAATACGATGAAAATCGGGACAAATTACACCATTTAATTAAATTTCAGAAGGAAAATAAGGGTTCAGAATAAAAAGTAAGATGGTATTTAAAGGTAGATGTTCCGATTTTCAACTTGAAGTTTTCTATTCTACATGAAAGGTCATCCTTTAAAAAGTCGTGTTCCAAAGTTTGAGTTGCATAGCTCTAATGGTTCTTATTTTAGACGCACAAGATGCTGTGAACTGTACCCATTGAGTAGTACAACAAATCATACTTAGTGATATTTGTCATCAGTTGGTATTATTCATCATAGGGTATTTTGCATGTTTCACTATCTGTCCCCATCCTAAGTATGACTCCTTCTAAATATGATTTTCGTGTTAATTTCTGTATCGCTTACCAGAGCTCTACTCTTTCTCATCTATCTTGCCATTCGCTTAACATTTTGTACAAATGCACTATTCCCTTGAAATTTAAGGTGAAATTCTAAGCCCATTCACTTAACGGCACTAGCGGTATCGAAATCGGCGCCATGTTTTATTAATAAATTAATAGTCTCGTTTTAATATTTTCGTTAGTTCGTAAGTGGTGTGCGTAGCGTATAGACGTTTCTCCCAGAACTTATTGTTCTAGGGACTCCCCTGTCGAAGCCTGCTTACCGTTGTTCGATGTTTTGATCTGACTCATTTGCATCTTTCCCGGAGATGCGGGCATTCCAAACTGAACTATTTCCAATATTTCAAACTAGAAACACGGGTCGCACCGACGTGACGTCACCCCATGTCACGCGCCAGCCCGTCACCCAAATTTCGCTTGGACTACCTCAAAATAATCCAAACTACTTCTGCTTTTTGTCGCAGGGGGCTTAGGGCGGCCGGGCGATCAAAACATCGAACAACGGTAAGCAGGCTTCGACAGGGGAGTCCCTAGAACAATAAGTTCTGGGAGAGACTCCCCTGTCGAACTGCTTTCCGGTTCGATGTTTTGATCTGACTCATTTGCATCAACCCAGTTTAGCACAGAACCTGGAGGAGGTGCGATAAAAAGCCAAACACCGCGTATATTATTTATTAATTTAAAGGATCAGATCTTGAAAGGCCCACATCATAATTACTGATGTCAGAACCAGAAAATCGAACCACGGTAAGCTTAGCTTCAGTCTAGCGTTTTTACTCAAAACCCGAGAAGCCTAGCTCAACCTATAAATAAATAACTGATAGACCAACTAACCTAATTTCTTGGATTTCTGCCCGCAACTGGTCCGGCTAGAACCTTGCGGGCGAATTGGCCCCTGAGCGAGTTTCCGTTAATGCTCCTGTAGTAGGCAGCGGAAAACGTAGAGGTGGCCTTCCATGAAACGGCCTCACATATCTCTCTCACGGACAACCCCCGGTGGTAGGCCCATGAGGTAGCAATACTTCGTGTTGAGTGTGCCGTAACACGCTCGTCATTAATAATTGCGTTAGAGTCTTTGACTACCTGAACCAGCCAGCGAGCAATAGTACTTTTCGCCGCAGGCTTATGTGGCTCGGAGTGCGTCAAAAAAAGTTGATCATTGTTTTTACCTCGCACTCCGGACGTCCTATCTGAGTAATACCTTAGACAGCGAACGGGGCACCATAACCTATCATCGTGCACAGATGATCCGGCACTGAGGGAAGGAAGGTAAAGGGTGGAGTACGAGTGCGAACTAGTCTCGTTCTTGGCTACAAAGCCAGGAACAAAAGACATTGTCACACCCGCGCGAGAAAGAGACATTGAAGAAAATGACAATGCATGAAGTTCAGAAGACCTTTGCGCAGAAGCAAGGGCCACGAGAATAACAGTCTTAAGAGTAATATTTTTGAGGGTCGCTTTCGCCATAGGCTCAAAAGGCGGACCCTTAATGTACTCGAGAACAGTGTTAAGTTCCCAGGCAGGTACGATCTTCCTGACTGGTGGCCTCTCGTTGAACATCCCCTTCAGTAGAAGACCGATCTCACCGCCATCATTGACAGTGGATCCGTCCTCAAAACCTACGTGGACTGACATGATCGCGGACTTATAATTCCGGACAGTAGCTGCCTGGAGTCCTGAATCAAACCTCTCAGTTAAAAATAGCGAAATGCTATTTACATCTGCTCGAGTGGGAGAGATACCTCTCTCATTACACCACTCGTAGTAGGGAGCCAAACGCTTAGAATATGTCTTGAGCGTGGATTGGCGTCGACCCGAGGCGACCAAGCCTGCAGACCTTTGAGAAAAGCCTTTCTCCTGGCATCGTTGCCGGATAATGGCCAAACAGTCAACTGTAGGTGCTCGTTTGGAAGGAATTCGCCGTGAACTCCCTGCCTGAGCAGGTCCTGAAGTGGAGGTAGCAACATGGGGCGACCCACAAGAAGATCTACCATTGGACGAAACCACACGTGTTTCGGCCAGAAAGGGGCTATGAGCAGGACGTAACAGTCGTCTCTTGCCACCTTTTCTACCACTTTTGGAAGCAGCGATATTGGGGGGAAGGCGTAAGCCGTCAGTCCCGTCCAATCCACTGATAGAGCGTCTGCGGCGTACGCCCTCGGATCGCGAGTCCGAGAGCAATACACCGGTAGCTGTTTGTTCTGGTATGACGCAAACAGGTCGATCGCTGGGTGACAAAATCGTACAAAGATTGTCTGTGCTATCTGAGGTGCTAACGATATCTCCGTGGGGTCGGACGTTCGTCCCCTGGAAAGATCGTCTGCAAGGATGTTTGTGACACCCGCGATGTGAATCGCCCGCAGAGTGATCTGGTGATCTCGACACCATGTTATGAGTCTCATGGTGTGGCAACAGAGGGTGGGAGATCTTGTCCCGCCCTCCCTGTTCAGGTAAGCTACCACCGTCGAGTTGTCCGTCTGGACAAGGACACTGTGTCCCTGTAGATCGGATTCGAACCATTGGAGAGTCTTCTCCACTGCCCAAAGTTCGAGCAGGTTGATGTGTACCTGAGCCTCTATGCTTGACCACCGGCCGAAGGCGCGGTTGTCTAGCCAATGGCCTCCCCAACCCAACATTGACGCGTCTGTCGTGATGACACGACTCGTCGGCGGAGATGGAAAAACCATCCCCGATGTCAGGTTGGCAGGTTGGTACCACCAGTGGAGTTCCTCTTTGATCAGGTCTGAGATAGGAACCATTCTGGACACTGAGTGAACACTTGGCTTGTAGTGCGCCAGCAGGTGAATCTGAATTATCCTCATATGGAACCGACAAAGCGGGATCAGATCTACCATGCTGGCCATGAGGCCCAATACTTTGAGCCATGCTACCGCCGGCGCCACACTCGCTTCCGCTAGGATTCGAGCGCAGGCAGCCATGTTGTGTACTCGTGCCAGGGAAGGCATAACCTGACCCTTCGACAGGTCTAGTCGTGCCCCGAGGTATATCGGAGACTGTGTCGGAACGAGATTGGATTTCTTGTAGTTCACTACAAAACCCAGTCGCGTAATCACCTGGATGACTAGCTGTATGTGGTGCGCTGTCTCTTCTCGAGACTTCGCATACACCAGCCAATCGTCCAGATACTGACAAATGTTGACGCCCCGGCGTCTCAAGTATGCTCCCACCTCTCTCACTACCCGGGTAAACACCCTGGGCGCTGTGGAGAGGCCGAAGGGCAGACATGTGAACATGTACGCCTGGTCTTGTACTTGGAAACGCAACCATTTCTGGTCCTTGGGAGCAATCGGAACGTGAAGGTAAGCATCCTTGAGGTCCAAGGACGCTGCCCAACAGCCTTTGATCGGGCAGCGGAGGACGGAGGCCAATGTTTCCATCCTGAAGCGCTGAGGTTTGATAAACCTGTTCAGCGGCTTCAAGTTGAGAATTGGTCTCCAGTCGCCTGTCTTCTTTGGTGCTAGGAAAAACGTAGACCAAAAACCCCCGTGAAACGGGGGGAAGACAGGAACTATGGCCCTCTTGTCCACAAGGGACGCTACCTCGTTCAACAGGAGTGATCGAAGTACTCTGTCGGCTGGCAAATGTGTTTGCCTGCGACGCGAGTGCGGTGGCGGGGTGAGAGTAAACTCGATCTTGTAACCCCGCTCTACCGTCTCCAGAAGCCAGTTGGACGGCGAAATGGTGATCCATTCCGCGCTGAACTGAAGCAAGCGCCCGCCCACCGGTGGATATGAGTCCACCGGTGACACCACCGTCTGCAGAGGAGCTAAGAGCTCCCCGGACGAGTGGATGGCAGGCGCCGCGCCCTCAGGGAGTTGACTTCTTACC
The DNA here is from genome assembly GCA_035610835.1 of Ophiura sarsii. Classification (NCBI taxonomy): domain Eukaryota; kingdom Metazoa; phylum Echinodermata; class Ophiuroidea; order Amphilepidida; family Ophiuridae; genus Ophiura; species Ophiura sarsii. The sequence goes on from CM069454.1 coordinate 54,702,105, forward strand.
AGAGGTCTTAGGGCGCTTACTGCCCTTAGACGCTGCTGGACCAGAAGTCTTCCCCCGTCCACCACGACGTCTCTTCCCACCGGAAGGAGTCGAAGCGGCAGCGGGCAAGGCTACTGAAGGTACCGCACCAGAAGAACCCGAAGTGGAAGGTTTCGTCGAAGATCTCCGTTTACCAGATTTCTTCGATTTCTTCCTCCTCTTCTGGCTCTTCAACGCCGCCTCCGTATCTACCAGTGACTTCTCATCGAGAACCTCTCTAGCTCGCTGTTCTACCAGCTCGCAGAAACGGTTTCCGAAAAGAAATCCCTGAGTAGAGAGCTCGACCTTATTGAGCGAGTCAGCGAACTGCTGCCCATAGGTCGCGCTCAGGAGGGAGAGAGCGTTCGATTGGCGTAGAGATGTAAGCCTGTGAGCCGCGGACATCGAAGACTGCAAGGATTTGTGAGAGAGATCTGACAACAGATACGCCTCACGAGCAATCTCCGACGCCGAGCCTGATCCTGAAGCAGTCAACCTGGTAAGGTGTTCCGCAACGGTAGAACTGAATGCAGAAAGTCTGATAGACGCCCGCAAGCGACTGTCAACCGACTTTAGACACTCCTCCCAATACGGGGAGTACGTTCCGTGATCATGAGCTTTTCCCTCAACTGGTAGGCGTTTTTGTATTTCTGGGTCCATGGTAGGCACCTTGAGATACGTATTGAAATCATCGTCGGTCACTAGACAGCCCTTCTTGTAGGCCTTCTTAGACGGAGGAGATTTCGCCGCCTCCCAGACAGACGCCAAGTCTGCAGGAAGAGTCAGCGCTGGCTCAACTGATTCTGAGAGTAATGGACACGTAGCGCTAAACACACTAGGTGTGACCGCTGGACGACGCGACTCGTAGGCTATGCCTAGGTCCCGCGCAACGCGGGACAGGATCGAGTGCGTGTCTAACGGAAAGCCATTAGCTCTCTCCTCAGCTGGTAGCGGGGGTAGAGGTACCGATTCGTCGGAATCCGACTCATCATCCTCTCCCGATCCCTTTCCCTCGGCCGAAGAGTCAGACGAATCCGACCCGGATTCATCCTCACTCTCTGGACGGGCATCATCCGAACACAAATCCATATCCACCACGCCGGCAACCGGCACAGGGACTTGGATTGGTACTGATGAAGAGGGGATACTCCCGCCGAGATCCGGGCGAACAGGGTTCACCGTAGGATTCCCAGCACTAACTACCGACGGAACTTGAGGAGGCGGTGCATACTGCGCCTGAGAGGCGAGTTGCATACCGGCTGGCTGTCCAGACTGCCACGGGTAAACCATACCCGGCGGCTGTCCGTACTGCCAAGCTCCTACACCGTACGGATAAGCGGGAGGGCTAGCAGCCTGCGTAAGCAAAGGGTTGTACGACCCTTGCCATGCTGGTGCTTGCGCCCAAGGCTGATATGCTTGGTACTGGGCCCAGGGCCCTGCACTCTGCATACCGCCTGCCGCTGTTGCGTAACCACTCACACCCCCCCCTTGCTGCAACATAGCATGTTGCTGCATAGGAGCGTTAGAATAGAACGCATGAGTATTATCCGTGACCACCGAAGCAGTTGGAATGGTACTCATCATGGGATAAGCTTGTCCTAATCCTCGGTCACCATGACCGGGAGGATAATGACTGGCAAATCCACTAGACATAAAACCACCATTCGGCGTGGACGAGTGAGCACTCAATCCTGCCTGAATAGGGCGATTATGACTAATCCCTCCCTGGTTATCAACCGTGGCTAATCGTAAGCCGACAGGAAAACCGGGGGGCGGGGGTAGATCTCGGAGAGTTCTACTAGCGGAACAAACAACGGCAGGCTCAGGGCCGCCCGCCATCGTTGTTACCACCGACTGGCTGGTAGGTGTACCCATACTACCAGAGGTAGCTAGGGCAACTCCCACCGCCAGCGAACCAGCTACTAGTGCGGGGGCGAACCCCACACTCTCACTGGCAGAAAGCGCCGTAGCTGCGGGCACCGATTCTCTCGGACCGCTGCTACTGGCACCCGGCGTGAAAGGTACTAACTCAGGGGTCGACATAACCCCCGAGCTTTCGCCTAGCTCGCCTGACGGAGTAGCGTACTTAACGGGGACCAGTCCCGTCTTTCCACCACTCACGCCGACCGTTTCTACATGCCGATCAGACCGAGCCTGATCGTTAGCTGAAACAGCCACGGAAGCTCCTGTTACAGAGCTCCCCTCCCCCGTGAGAAGGAGGCCGTCGGGCGTACCAACGGACTTTCTACCTACAACATTAACAATACTGATACTGCGAGTGCGTAAACCCTTAGTAAAACCCTTCTCCAAGGCATCAAAGTGACCAGGAGTAAGACCCTTACAAAAGGAATCACACTGATCTGCTCGAGAGCACGATCGGTGGGCAAGACATAATACATGTAAATCCCAATCGGGGATAAGAACAGGGCACTCGGAACATTGGTGCGACATGATTGGATTATGTAAACACAGAACACTGTATAAGTAGAACGTAGATAGGTAATAAACCAAGCGCTAAGCGGCGAAAAGTACTAAGCTGCTGGGCTGATTCAGTAATGTAGTAAGACGAATTATAATCAATCTATTGATGTAGTGAATAAAGATACAAATTCAGTCAAACGCGTATATATAACACGGAATTATCTACCACTGGGGGGATTATCCGTGACTCAACTATAATATGTCACAGAGGGCTTACGTAAAGCTGTAAGGATACATAAAATAGGTATACACGTTAATAACTACATTACACAGACTACATCGATTTATATAAAGATACATCACCAAGATCCATAAACGATATCGTCCATCACAAATAATAATCCCAGCGATCCAGTACGAGTTCAATAAAGATCCAAAGCGTATCCGGACTTGCGGAAAAATATTATTACTAAAAACAAAGAGCCGCCATATTGTATACGTCACAAGTAAAATGGCGGACTCCTCGGAAAATTAGAATTTTACGTTCAGTTTTTAAATGAATTTTGGTACTTAAAAGGTCCGAAATGAAACTAAAACGAGCCGATTTTAAGCGTATAAAATCCAGGAAACTTATCACCCACACGAATTAGGCACGCCACGTGACAAACTCTCAACTCAAGATCCTAAAATCCAGTTATACGGGAGCTCCGACAGAAACACGTCTTTCGAGGTGTCCAAGCGAAATTTAGGTGACGGGCTGGCGCGTGACATGGGGTGACGTCACGTCGGTGCGACCCGTGTTTCTAGTTTGAAATATTGGAAATAGTTCAGTTTGGAATGCCCGCATCTCCGGGAAAGATGCAAATGAGTCAGATCAAAACATCGAACCGGAAAGCAGTTCGACAGGGGAGTCTGTTATTTTGCGATGGGGAATGAGACTAATCTGGCCCGCGATACTCACGAAATGTCTTAAAAAAATTCTGCCATTGCGTTTACACGGCGGAGAATTACGATTAAATATGGAATAATTTAGCATTTTCATGTTTTAAAAAGTGGCTGGAAAGAAAGATGAGGACTTTATGAAGGTGCGTAGCTAATATGAAAATCAACGGAAATGCAGTTTTGCTGTAATTCACCATGTTCACCCCGGCTCTCATTCGAAAGCCACACCATTCACTTTATACAGCAAATAAAATTGACAGTTTCTCGCAATACAATTTCCCCATACGTTGGTAGGGAAAAAAAAAAAAAAAAAAAAAACCACCAACGTATGGGTTTCCTGTACTACCCATTGAGTAGTACACACACTATATCGGTGGTTACCACCATTCGTGGTAATTCGACGTTATTTCATCGATTTCTCCGTAATTATACCGATTTAGGCCGTCAAATTTCAGTATGATCATGAGAAAAATACGAGCTTTCATATGATATGAAAATCTCCGTATGTTTGAAATAATTCTGTGTTACAAAAATGTGATCGGGTCATCTACCTTTAAGTATAATTCATTGAAAGAAGTAACATAAACGTTATTTTGGTGATGGATTGGGATGGATAAAATTAAGATGTTTTCTGAAATTCTGTGTTGGCAATAGGCCTACAGACGATGTATTGAGCGTTGTGTGACATCGCTACATCCACCCGCCGGCAATGCTTACATAGGCCTATCTACCAACAGTCACGTTCATGTAAATACACACCATAGGCATAGAGAACCATGCTTGGATAAAATAATGAATAATGAATAATGAAAAACTGCCGCATGTGATTTGAAAAATGTCCGGACACAAATCTAAGACTTTCATTACCATGGCCTAATCCTACCTAAATTATTTTTTGCTTTTTCGTTGGGACATTCACCAGTGTTTGTTAATATTTTTGGGCAATGTCTTGCTAGTTTAGACCTGAGACGATTATAATCGTCTCAGATTTAGACGTCCCGTAACTCAACTTCTCAAGTGCGCATGCTCCGTTGTATACTTGTACTTGTAGCTAGGCCTATACGGTTTATTCCGTACGGGACGTGAGGCAAGATATAGCCATTTTTTGTTATTTTCTGATTGTAAACACCGTAGGTTGGTAAACTGCTTTATATTATATATGTGAATATAAGGGTTTTTTAAAGTAAACAAACGGTTGGCTAAAAAAGACTTCCGAATTCGTCACCCCTTGCGAATTCGATCGTGAAAAGAATTAGAAAGAAGCAATTTGTTCAGAGAGACAGACAAGATGAATGCATTGAACTTGTTTATTAAGTTCATTACCTATTGTTTGTTTGTTTTATGAATTCTCATTATTCTTTCAAAACTGTGTACTTAAAGGCTAAAATACGTACCTTTCACTCGTAAAATAAAATCTCAAAGTAAACGATCTCCTTGACAACGCTGCAATTAATTAAGCGTTGCTATAATGTAAGTTTTATATTTTCCTAGCATGGCCAAAATACAAATAAAAAACAATACAATCTGTAAAAAAGCTTAAAAACGAGAACTTTTATAGGTTCGAATACAATCTTTGTTAATTTTAGAAGAGTTGTTTATACTATAATTGTTGAAATTTGCTGCCATGATAAATGAATTTCAATTTAATTGCTTAAACTAAAAACTTAATTGAAACAAATAGCGGGCGCTACATTACAACCACAGTGTACACATTTTGCTGTCAGACAGTGTTGGTTCTAAGCCACTACTAAATTTAGAGGGGTTTGTGTCATTTTGTTGCTTCTGACATTTGGGCCTGGTATTGGGGCTGCTTTAAAAATGTATATTTATTTTTATGTTCTAACTTTCCCAACACATTATGTGTTGGATATTCTTTTCGATTTCATTTCATCGGAAATTAGTAGGCCCTATCGCCAATCGGGAAAAATCCATTGAGGGCGTACATCACTAATTCGGCTCCCTTAGACTTTACATGCTTTGGAGGCTGTGTTCAAATCGCTCTAACCTGAGTTAGCTCGCGAATTTTTCTCTGAAATTTTGATATGTTTTAACACAAACGGTATTTCATAACATATCTGAAACTCAACCCCGGGTCATCAGGTGGATTTTTAGCTATAACCCGGCACCTCAGAGTGTACTGATTTTGTTACTTATAAGTCGGCTTTTACCCGTGCATGCAACGTGTGTGTAAATCGGTTCGTAAAATTATGTTTCAGTTAAAATCACGTATTTTCTTTTTGAAACATTAAATATACATTCTTAGGAATACGCAGAACACAAATTTGACACAAAAACAATAATGATTAGTTTCATTTGCTACCATTCTTTCCGTCAAATAGGAACTATTATCGTACTCAACTTTGCCGGAAGTGCCGCGTATTATCGAATTAGTGGTGTACGCCCTTGAAAAGCACTTTTTTTTCAAAAGTCATATCAATCATATACCATTGTTTTCAGTGTTAAATTTTGAGTTTAAATGCCAAATCTTATAGAATTCTGAAATATAGTTTTAGAGATGTAGTCATTTGAAGAGGCGTATCGCCATGCGTAAATTTGTATTTTGCGCGTGTTTTTTAAAAACTATCTCCGTGCCGCGTGGAATGCACACGAAGTAGGCCTACTGTCTTCAGTAGATAGCATCCCGTGCATCGGCAAGTTTTGTGATTTTATACTGTATGAAGTCATTGAAACTTTTCAAAAAATGAACAATATAAGAATATAAACACATTTTGCCCGAAAGGATAAGCATTTTAAGTGATAAATTACTCTCGACACATAATGCAATTCGCCCAAAACTAGTAAATTTCGATATCCGCGATCGTCCGTCACCCTTTGATCGAGTTGTCAAACGGTGTTGGGCGGACATCATCTGACAGAAATTTACTACATTTGTTGCAGCACTGATGATATGTCAGGTTGAAAATTGAAAAGTTAAAGAAACTTTTAATCTTATAGGCCTCTACACTATTTTCTGAGTCGGAAGCTCCCCCCCCCCCCCCCCCCCCCCCCCCACCGTATTTCAAATAATGTCGCATTTTCCTATTAATAAAAGGCGGGTTTATGTTTTTATACTGCACAAATATGAAGTTTTGTGAAACCAAAACATTGTTTTAATCAAGAAGAAGTCGAATATATTCAATTTCCCTACATCCAACTTCTTTTTATAATGGTCCGTTGTCTATCTCATGGGCAAAATGGGGAAAAAATCGTAAAAAAAGTAAAGAAATCATTGGCTCACACGGGTTCTTTGAAGTAGGTTATTTGCGAGTTTGTGATTAAAAAACCCGCCCAAGACTGCATGTATTTTGTTGGTACTCGTTACCATGCACATGCCCTTGGCGAGTGAAACCACCGGGAACTAGTGATGTGTACCTTTAAGGGCGTACATCACTAATTCGGCTCCCATAGACTTTACATGCTTTGGAGGCTGTGTTCAAATCGCTCTAACCTGAGTTAGCTCGCGAATTTTTCTCTGAAATTTTGATATGTTTTAACACAAACGGTATTTCATAACATATCTGAAACTCAACCCCGGGTCATCAGGTGGATTTTTAGCTAGAAGCCGGCACCTCAGAGTGTACTGATTTTGTTACTTATAAGTCGGCTTTTACCCGTGCATGCAACGTGTGTGTAAATCGGTTTTCTCTGAAATTTTGATATGTTTTAACACAAACGGTATTTCATAACATATCTGAAACTCAACCCCGGGTCATCAGATGGATTTTTAGCTAGAAGCCGGCACCTCAGAGTGTACTGATTTTGTTACTTATAAGTCGGCTTTTACCCGTGCATGCAACGTGTGTGTAAATCGGTTCGTAAAATTATGTTTCAGTTAAAATCACGTATTTTCTTTTTGAAACATTAAATATACATTCTTAGGAATACGCAGAACACAAATTTGACACAAAAACAATAATGATTAGTTTCATTTGCTACCATTCTTTCCGTCAAATAGGAACTATTATCGTACTCAACTTTGCCGGAAGTGCCGCGTATTATCGAATTAGTGGTGTACGCCCTTGATTATCCTTTTCTGATGCATTGTGGGATCCAGGACGGGCAGATTTTGCACTTTTGCGATCCCACAATGCAACAGAAAAGGATAATCAATGGGTTTTTGATTAATGTCACTATACTATACACTACACTTAGGCTATAATATAGCCTGACTTCGCACATGATCCCGACAGATGATCTGATACCCACTGCACTCTATCGGGGGTTCCAAGTCCCCCAGTGTTTACGGAGAGCAGAGTGTACACCCATCATCAGAGCAGGTTCGCCCCCATGTGATTCGCATCATTGCGGGGGCCACGTTAAAGACGAACACGCAATATATTCCGCTGTTTGTTGCGAGCTTCCCATGCATCCGTATTCTAGTGTGTGGGGGGGGGGGGGGGGGGGGGGGGGGGGGGGGGGGGGTGGGGGGGGGGGGCGAGGTGGGCCCGGGGGGGGGGGCACTGACATTTGAAAAGGGTATAGGTATGTGCCGCGCTGAAGACCCCCTTTTTCACCCTCTGCTGCTAGTTCTTATGACCCCCCTTTTGAGCCTGCATCAGTTCTTAAGACCCCATTTTTATTGAAAATTCAAAAATCGCGAAATTTTGCGTTCCAAAGCACCAATATTGTGTTCCAAAGCCCCAATTTTTCGAAAATTTTGCGTTCTTAAACCAAAATAAATCGAAAATTGAACTATAGGCCAGTTCTTAAGACCTATTTTTTGAAAAAAATCAGTTCCTAAGACCCTATTTTTCGTCATAAAATCCACTCAGTTCAGTTCTTTAGCCCCCCTTTTTGAGACCCTGGGCGGCACACCCCTACCCAAAAAAAAGTTGAGTGCCCCCCCCCCCCCCCCGGGTGGGGCGTTCACGTTGAGATATATAGTCTAAATGTAAACCGAGAGGAAAGAGTGGAAATTCACTCGAAAAGGGGTGAAGGGAGTGCAACGCAGGACAACTCGTTTTAATGAGTGTGAAAATTAATTTTTCATTCTCAATAGAGTAGAACATTGTATATAAAATCCCCTTTCACTCCTTTTAGAGTGTTTTCCCATCAAAAACGTGTTGTCCTGCGTTTAACTCCTTGAAAGAGTGGAAAACCACTCTTTTACATTTAGAGAGTACCTGACCCGAATTAGGTAAGATTAATCATTACTAATTACTATCCCGGGACCAAGCTTTGTTTCTATAATGAACTAGTTTTGAGGCTAAACTTGAGGGACATTTAAACAGGTAAAGACGTAATTATAGGTAATTAGCAGTGGCTTAGACTTCTTTTTCATATTGGGGATGCAATTTCCTACAAACTTGGTAAAAATGATATAGTCCCGTAGTACGGTGGCCCTGAAGGGTCATGACGAGTTAACCAGATGATGACATGACGAGATAAATGACGAGATAATTGCGAGATAATTTACAGATGACGTGATAATTGACGAGATAATTGCGAGATAATTTACAGATGACTTGATAATTGACGAGATGACGAGATAAATTACAGATGACGTGATAATTGACGAGATAATTGCGAGATAATTTACAGATGACGTGATAATTGACGAGATAATTGCGAGATAATTTACAGATGACGTGATAATTGACGAGATGACGAGATAATTTACAGATGACGTGATAGTTGACGAGATAATTGCGAGATAATTTACAGATGACGAGATAACTGACGAGATAATTGCGAGATAATTTACAGATGACGTGATAATTGACGAGATAATTGCGAGATAATTTACAGATGACGTGATAATTGACGAGATGACGAGATAATTTACAGATGACGTGATAATTGACTACATAATTGCGAGATAATTTACAGATGACGTGATAATTGACTACATAATTGCGAGATAATTTACAGATGACGTGATAATTGACGAGATGACGAGATAATTTACAGATGACGTGACAATTGACTACATAATTGCGAGATAATTTACAGATGACGTGATAATTGACTACATAATTGCGAGATAATTTACAGATGACGTGATAATTGACTACATAATTGCGAGATAATTTACAGATGACGAGATGACGAGATGACGAGATGACGAGATGACGAGATAATTTACAGATGACGTGATAATTGACTACATAATTGCGAGATAATTTACAGATGACGTGATAATTGACTACATAATTGCGAGATAATTTACAGATGACAAGATGACGAGATGACGAGATAATTTACAGATGACGAGATGACGAGATGACGAGATGACGAGATGACGAGATGACGAGATGACGAGATAATTTACAGATGACGTGATAATTGACTACATAATTGCGAGATAATTTACAGATGACGTGATAATTGACTACATAATTGCGAGATAATTTACAGATGACGTGATAATTGTCGAGATGACGAGATAATTTACAGATGACGTGATAATTGACTACATAATTGCGAGATAATTTACAGATGACGAGATGACGAGATGACGAGATAATTTACAGATGACGAGATGACGAGATGACGAGATGACTAGATAATTTACAGATGACGTGATAATTGACTACATAATTGCGAGATAATTTACAGATGACGTGATAATTGACTACATAATTGCGAGATAATTTACAGATGACGTGATAATTGTCGAGATGACGAGATAATTTACAGATGACGTGATAATTGACTACATAATTGCGAGATAATTTACAGATGACGAGATGACGAGATGACGAGATGACGAGATGACGAGATGACGAGATGACGAGATGACGAGATGACGAGATGACGAGATGACGAGATGACGAGATAATTTACAGATGACGTGATAATTGACTACATAATTGCGAGATAATTTACAGATGACGTGATAATTGACTACATAATTGCGAGATAATTTACAGATAACAGTTTTGCCAATACCACGATTTCGTCGCCCAATTGGGCTACTTTTGATTTTGACTTGTGTGCCGCGTGTTGAAAAGCTGTGGTGTGGTTTGCTAAAAATTGGGCTACCTTCAACTCGGAGTTATTTCGGGCGGTTCCTAACAGAGTAAATTGCTTCCTTCATTCGATGCCAAGTCTATCAGAATAAGTTGCTATCTATGCTATTTTCAGTAGATAGCAAGTAATCACAGTGAGTTGCTTTATTCAGTAGATAGCAAGTCTATCAGAGTAAGCTGCTATCTCAGTAGACACCAAGTATATCAGAGTAAGTTGCTATCTTCAGTAGATAAGATAGCAAGTCTATCAGATTAAGTTGCTATCTTCAGTAGATAGCAAGTTTATCAGAGTAAATTGCTTTCTTCAGTAGATATCAAGTGTATCAGAGTAAATTGCTATCTTCAATAGATAGCAAGTATTATATATCAGAATAAGTTGCTATCTATGCTATCTTCAGTAGATAGCAAGTATATCAGAGTAAGTTGCTATCTTCAGTAGATAAGATAGCAAGTCTATCAGATTAAGTTGCTATCTTCAGTAGATAGCAAGTTTATCAGAGTAAATTGCTTTCTTCAGTAGATAGCAAGTGTATCAGAGTAAATTGCTATCTTCAGTAGATAGCAAGTATTATATATCAGAATAAGTTGCTATCTATACTATCTTCAGTAGATAGCAAATATATCAGAGTAAATTGCTATCTTCAGTAATAGCAACTTACTCTGATAGACTTGCTATCACTGAAGATAGCAATTTACTTTGATAGATTTGCTATCTACTGAAGATTGCAACTTACTCTATTAGATAGCAATGGTTAATTAAACCTGAGACTAATTAGTCTCAGATTAAACATGATGATGGCGAATTATTGAAATACTTTTAAAGCAATATTGGTAGGCTTCGGTATATAATAATATTTATCAGGATGTTCACAATTTTATCGAAATGTCTTTGATAAACATTTGAAATTGACCTTGAAGTATTAATTCATAGGAATGATAAACAACATTCTTTATTATTCGAAGAATCGAATATAATTCCAGTTCAAAGATTTTACGGAATAAAACTGTTATATCTTTCTTTACGATACAATTTGATTAAATCTCAGTTCCCGCCCGACATAGTTTTTGCCGCGTGGCGCCTATTCTTCAAATGTATCTAATTTATTGGATAAATGTTTTCTGTTGTTAGATGCTTCATGTTTTATACTTTCCCGTTTGAATTTCTAAATTTAAGCAGACCACAATTGGTATTTTAAATATAGCTATTTTATTTAGTCCGAAAGCAGGTACACTTGATACCCTCCAACTTGTTGTGGTGCAAAATGATGTGTTTCAGGCGCGCTAAATTGTCCTAGAATATGTTAACGTAAATGTTTGAATTTAACACTTTCCACCTGGCTATAGTTTTACCATTTACAAAACATTTTTCAAAAACATTTCCCAATTATTCAAAGTCTTATCTCAAAAATTACAGAACCAATACTACTAGGCATGTTAAATTATAGCATTTACTAATCTCATAAGGTGACTATTGGGTCAAATATAAATTGCCAACACTTGGGGGATGTCAATGTTATTACCTTTTTAAAATTAATTCAAATTATAGTCGTGCGAAGATCTTAAACATGCCGAAAATAGTAATTATTTCGTAAACATTTTGAACTTTGACCTCTAATTTTACACAGACGATGACATGTATACAATTCATTTGTATCCTAAACTCAACTATGTGTCTAATAATACATTCTCCAAATCTGAAGACAATTGGTTGTATATTACGCCGTCCATGGCAATATGGTCTGGCAAAGTTTCAGACGACAACAAATAACCAACCTAAAGCCGTTTAACACGGCAGCATCTGTAGACGACATTCCAAAACTTTACAAAATGTTTCAAAAATGCATCACGAAGAGAAATGCATGGAAATAAGTACAAACATGCCTGGTATTGGTTCTGTAATCCTTGAGATAGACGTGGAAAGTTGGGAAAGGTTTCTGAAAAATCTGTTTTATACAATATAAAACCAATAGCCGCGTGGAAAATGTTAATATTATGTCAAATTTAAAATTCACAGTAGGCCCTATTACCTTTGTTAAAACAAGTCTATTTATGGTTTATAGGCGTGCAGAGTTCATCCGGGAGTTCATCAACTTGCCACAACATGGTAATTATTTAGTAAAAAATACAGCTTTAAACATTATAAGTTAATTTATTCATTTGATTTACCTTTCGAACATACATCTTGCAAGCAATGATGAACAATAAATTATTAAAACTAATGTAACATTGACAATTTGGAGAAAATTATTATATTATGAAGAATTATTATAGAAACAAGTGGGGAACTATTCTGCTAATTAATAAAACAGTAATTACCGTCCCTACATACAATCATGTACATGCCTATTCCTACACACGACATGCACGAGACAAGTTTAATTGGACTGGGAGACAGTAATCGATAGCGTTTTGCCAGTTAGGGGGTTTATGACCTCCCCACAACAATAGCTAGTGTCTGACGCGTTATATGTTTCGACGCCACGCCTTTCTCTGTTAGGAACAGCCCGGACTCCGAGTTGAAAGTAGCCCAATTTTTAGCCAAAGCACACCTTTTCAACACGCGGCACACAAGTCAAATTCAGAGGGAGCCCAATTATTGGGCGACGAAATAGCGGTATTGGCAAAACTGTTATCTCGTCATCTCGTCATCTCGTCATCTCGTCATCTCGTCATCTCGTCATCTCGTCATCTCGTCATCTCGTCATCTCGTCATCTCGTCATCTCGTCATCTGTAAATTATCTCGTCATCTCGTCATCTGTAAATTATCTCGCAATTATGTAGTCAATTATCACGTCATCTGTAAATTATCTCGTCATCTCGACAATTATCACGTCATCTGTAAATTATCTCGCAATTATGTAGTCAATTATCACGTCATCTGTAAATTATCTCGCAATTATGTAGTCAATTATCACGTCATCTGTAAATTATCTCGTCATCTCGTCATCTCGTCATCTCGTCATCTCGTCATCTCGTCATCTCGTCATCTCGTCAACTCGTCATCTCGTCATCTCGTCATCTCGTCATCTCGTCATCTCGTCATCTGTAAATTCTCTCGCAATTATGTAGTCAATTATCACGTCATCTGTAAATTATCTCGTCATCTCGACAATTATCACGTCATCTGTAAATTATCTCGCAATTATGTAGTCAATTATCACGTCATCTGTAAATTATCTCGCAATTATGTAGTCAATTATCACGTCATCTGTAAATTATCTCGCAATTATGTAGTCAATTATCACGTCATCTGTAAATTATCTCGTCATCTCGTCATCTCGTCATCTCGTCATCTCGTCATCTCGTCATCTCGTCAACTCGTCATCTCGTCATCTCGTCATCTCGTCATCTGTAAATTATCTCGCAATTATGTAGTCAATTATCACGTCATCTGTAAATTATCTCGTCATCTCGACAATTATCACGTCATCTGTAAATTATCTCGCAATTATGTAGTCAATTATCACGTCATCTGTAAATTCTCGCAATTATTTAGTCAATTATCACGTCATCTGTAAATTATCTCGCAATTATGTAGTCAATTATCACGTCATCTGTAAATTATCTCGCAATTATGTAGTCAATTATCACGTCATCTGTAAATTATCTCGCAATTATGTAGTCAATTATCACGTCATCTGTAAATTATCTCGTCATCTCGTCATCTCGTCATCTCGTCATCTCGTCATCTGTAAATTATCTCGCAATTATCTCGTCAGTTATCACGTCATCTGTAAATTATCTCGCAATTATCTCGTCAACTATCACGTCATCTGTAAATTATCTCGTCATCTCGTCAATTATCACGTCATCTGTAAATTATCTCGCAATTATCTCGTCAATTATCACGTCATCTGTAAATTATCTCGCAATTATCTCGTCAATTATCACGTCATCTGTAATTTATCTCGTCATCTCGTCAATTATCACGTCATCTGTAAATTATCTCGCAATTATCTCGTCAATTATCACGTCATCTGTAAATTATCTCGCAATTATCTCGTCAGTTATCACGTCATCTGTAAATTATCTCGCAATTATCTCGTCAATTATCACGTCATCTGTAAATTATCTCGTCATCTCGTCAATTATCACGTCATCTGTAAATTATCTCGCAATTATCTCGTCAGTTATCACGTCATCTGTAAATTATCTCGCAATTATCTCGTCAACTATCACGTCATCTGTAAATTATCTCGTCATCTCGTCAATTATCACGTCATCTGTAAATTATCTCACAATTATCTCGTCAATTATCACGTCATCTGTAAATTATCTCGCAATTATCTCGTCAACTATCACGTCATCTGTAAATTATCTTGTCATCTCGTCAATTATCACGTCATCTGTAAATTATCTCGCAATTATCTCGTCAATTATCACGTCATCTGTAAATTATCTCGCAATTATCTCGTCAGTTATCTCGTCATCTGTAAATTATCTCGCAATTATCTCGTCAGTTATCACGTCATCTGTAAATTATCTCGCAATTATCTCGTCAACTATCACGTCATCTGTAAATTATCTCGTCATCTCGTCAATTATCACGTCATCTGTAAATTATCTCGCAATTATCTCGTCAATTATCACGTCATCTGTAAATTATCTCGCAATTATCTAGTCAGTTATCACGTCATCTGTAAATTATCTCGCAATTATCTCGTCAACTATCACGTCATCTGTAAATTATCTCGTCATCTCATCAATTATCACGTCATCTGTAAATTATCTCGCAATTATCTCGTCAATTATCACGTCATCTGTAAATTATCTCGCAATTATCTCGTCAGTTATCACGTCATCTGTAAATTATCTCGCAATTATCTCGTCAACTATCACGTCATCTGTAAATTATCTGGTCATCTCGTCAATTATCACGTCATCTGTAAATTATCTCGCAATTATCTCGTCAATTATCACGTCATCTGTAAATTATCTCGCAATTATCTCGTCAGTTATCACGTCATCTGTAAATTATCTCGCAATTATCTCGTCAACTATCACGTCATCTGTAAATTATCTCGTCATCTCGTCAATTATCACGTCATCTGTAAATTATCTCGCAATTATCTCGTCAATTATCACGTCATCTGTAAATTATCTCGCAATTATCTCGTCAATTATCACGGCATCTGTAATTTATCTCGTCATCTCGTCAATTATCACGTCATCTGTAAATTATCTCGCAATTATCTCGTCAATTATCACGTCATCTGTAAATTATCTCGCAATTATCTCGTCAGTTATCACGTCATCTGTAAATTATCTCGCAATTATCTCGTCAACTATCACGTCATCTGTAAATTATCTCGTCATCTCGTCAATTATCACGTCATCTGTAAATTATCTCGCAATTATCTCGTCAATTATCACGTCATCTGTAAATTATCTCGCAATTATCTAGTCAGTTATCACGTCATCTGTAAATTATCTCGCAATTATCTCGTCAACTATCACGTCATCTGTAAATTATCTCGTCATCTCGTCAATTATCACGTCATCTGTAAATTATCTCGCAATTATCTCGTCAATTATCACGTCATCTGTAAATTATCTCGCAATTATCTCGTCAGTTATCACGTCATCTGTAAATTATCTCGCAATTATCTCGTCAACTATCACGTCATCTGTAAATTATCTGGTCATCTCGTCAATTATCACGTCATCTGTAAATTATCTCGCAATTATCTCGTCAATTATCACGTCATCTGTAAATTATCTCGCAATTATCTCGTCAGTTATCACGTCATCTGTAAATTATCTCGCAATTATCTCGTCAACTATCACGTCATCTGTAAATTATCTCGTCATCTCGTCAATTATCACGTCATCTGTAAATTATCTCGCAATTATCTCGTCAATTATCACGTCATCTGTAAATTATCTCGCAATTAACTCGTCAATTATCACGTCATCTGTAATTTATCTCGTCATCTCGTCAATTATCACGTCATCTGTAAATTATCTCGCAATTATCTCGTCAATTATCACGTCATCTGTAAATTATCTCGCAATTATCTCGTCAATTATCACGTCATCTGTAAATTATCTCGCAATTATCTCGTCAGTTATCACGTCATCTGTAAATTATCTCGCAATTATCTCGTCAACTATCACGTCATCTGTAAATTATCTCGTCATCTCGTCAATTATCACGTCATCTGTAAATTATCTCGCAATTATCTCGTCAATTATCACGTCATCTGTAAATTATCTCGCAATTATCACGTCATCTGTAATTTATCTCGTCATCTCGTCAATTATCACGTCATCTGTAAATTATCTCGCAATTATCTCGTCAATTATCACGTCATCTGTAAATTATCTCGCAATTATCTCGTCAATTATCACGTCATCTGTAAATTATCTCGCAATTATCTCGTCAATTATCACGTCATCTGTAAATTATCTCGCAATTATCTCGTCAGTTATCACGTCATCTGTAAATTATCTCGCAATTATCTCGTCAACTATCACGTCATCTGTAAATTATCTCGTCATCTCGTCAATTATCACGTCATCTGTAAATTATCTCGCAATTATCTCGTCAATTATCACGTCATCTGTAAATTATCTCGTCAATTATCACGTCATCTGTAATTTATCTCGTCATCTCGTCAATTATCACGTCATCTGTAAATTATCTCGCAATTATCTCGTCAATTATCACGTCATCTGTAAATTATCTCGCAATTATCTCGTCATTTATCTCGTCATGTCATCATCTGGTTAACTCGTCATGACCCTTCAGGGCCACCGTACCTTAGTGTTTAACCTCACGAAATCCATTCTCCAATGTGAAAATGAAATCTAAGCCACTGGTGATTCACCAAATACCACTTCATTAAGAAGTCCCTAAACACTTGTCAAATAAAACAATGCATGCGGTCACTCAAGTGTGACAAACTTCTTTTACCCGGTAAATTGAATTAAGGAGAAGAATTATTAATGATTTGAACACCCATAACTAATAACAGTTAGGCCTACAAACAGAAAGACACCCAAGATTATATTGAGTAGACAAGAGATTATGAGAATCAGGGAGGGGCAGGGGGCAGTTGCCCCCCTGACAGAATTTTTTTGTGCCCCCGCCCCCCTTTGTGCCCCCGCCCCTCTCTTTGGATGTAGTGCTTATATGTGTGTGGTAACCATTTAAAAATGACCATTTTCGCCTTGTTTTTAAAAATAAATGACAATTGTTTTGAAAAAACTGCTTAAAACCCTGATGATTGGCCAATATTAGTTGATTACAGTGCTTTTTGGACTGCGAAATTTGTGTCCGTGCGAAAAATGTTGACCGTGCGAAATTTGTTGACCTCAACCCACCCCTCCCCCCGAATTACCGCGAATGGTGGTAACCACCGATATAGTTTGTGTACTACTCAACGGATACAGTTCACAGCATCTTGTGCGTCTAAAATAAGAACCATTAGAGCTATGCAACTCAAACTTTGGAACACAACTTTTTTAAGGATGACCTTTCATGTAGAATAGAAAACTTCAAGTTGAAAATCGGAACATCTACCTTTAATGTTTTGAACAACAATATGATACAACAGCAGTTTAAAATAAAAAGGAACCAAAGATATTAGCAGACAAGAGATTAAGAGGATGTGTTAGTTTCTTTCAAACAAACTCTTTAAAAACACTTTTTTTTTGCACTTTGCCAAAAAGGTGAAATCACCATGTAACTTCATTAAAATAAGTCCGATATTCATGATCTAAAATTCTAATGTAAGGGTACAGTATAGCAAATATGATAAAAATCAACGGATCTAATTTCATTGATTTTGATGATGAAAAAAATTATTGAACTTTGGGCATCGATGGGTACTAATCATACAAAATTGACCCGAACGGAGAAGACACTGAACTCGGAATTAAACGAAACATTATTATAGTGGCTAAAGATTGACACTATTACAAGCCAATCTTTTATCAATTCGCCCATAATGAAATGGTTCAGCAGTATCCTATATTCTTTTATTGATAATTTAAATTGATAATTGGTTGATTGATTGATTGATTGATTGATTGATTAATTGATTGACTGATTGATTGACTGATTGATTGATTGATTGATTGTTTGTTTGTTTGTTTGTTTGTTTGTTTGTTTGTTTGTTTGTTTGTTTGTTTGTTTGTTTGTTGGGGTGTTTGTTTGTTTGTTTGTTTGTTTGTTTGTTTGTTTGTTTGTTTGTTTGTTTGTTTGTTTGTTTGTTTGTTTGTTTGTTTGTTTGTTTGTTTGTTTGTTTGTTTGTTTGTTCGTTCGTTCGTTGGGGTGTTTGTTTGTTTGTTTGATTGATTGATTGATTGATTGATTGATTGATTGATCGATCGATCGATCGATCGATCGATCGATCGATTGATTGATTGATTGATTGATTGATTGATTGATTGATTGATTGATTGATTGATTGATTGATTGATTGATTGATTGATTGATTGATTGATTGATTGATTGATTGATTGATTGATTGATTGATTGATTGATTGATTGATTGATTGATTGATTGATTGATTGATTGATTGATTGATTGATTGATTGATTGATTGATTGATTGATTGATTGATTGATTGATTGATTGATACCTATTATAAAGGCCAATGGCCTTAGTCCAAAATTGTTGATTTGAAAGTGATATAGGCCTATGATCATCTTTAGTATGTCTCCATGGTGTGTGATTTTGTAGTGCTGAAAGGCACAACGAGGAGATGGGCGGGTGCTGTATGTAGACAGGTGGCTCTCTCCTGACTGAGGTCAGGGAGTTTCAGAGCATATCGGATTTTTCCGGGATTTTCTCGGCTTGCGATTCATAGGCGTAAAAACACGGGTGGGGTATCGCCCCAATAATTGATCAGGGGCGGGAGGTGTGGACTATGCAACCACTTTTTTTCTTATGTTATGTATGATAAAATGTGATAAAATAAAACGATAGGCCTACGCTAGTCGCAGCAGTGGTTGGGGAATTGTATGATAAAATATACGATATGATAAAATATACTATAGCAATATGAATGGTAGTTTATCTAAATTGTATTCGCCAAATTGCACGAATCCAGTTTCAAAAATACAACATTTGTCAGCTTGTAAGAGGGGGAACATCCCCCTCAGACCATGGAAGTAACCGCGCAATTGGCGCTAGCGCCAGCCAATCCCCACCCCCACCCCCACCCCGATCCTCCACGCCCCAACCACTGCGACGTACCGTTGGAGCTTTTGGGGTGATCGGATCGGAATGGAAGTCTAGGCAAGAATATGGAAAGGTATATTACGGTATCATGATCTTTTCCAGGGCCGGGGACTACTCAATCCACGAAAAAAAATTGGAAGCACATTTTCTTGCAGATAAATCATAAATATATTCCAAGTTACAGAGCGATAAACCTCAAAATCATAGTTTTAGAGTGAATTTAGAGTAAAATTTGAAGAAATAGATTGTACCGCTCGGTACAATCTATTTTCAATTCAAACCATGATTTTGAAGTGATTAGGAATCGTATCGATCTGAAACTTTAGAGGATCTTTACTCTCTTAATGTAAAAGAGTGAAAATGTCACTCCTTGTTCAGAGTGAAGTCATTGTCACTCGTAAAGAGTGATTTTGCACTCGGTGTCGAGTGACTTTTCACTATGTGTCGAGTGACTTTCACTCTGTGCGGTTGATGAGTTCAGAGTGAAATTATTGTCACTCGAAAAGAGTGATTTTCACTCTGTGTCGAGTGACTTTTCACTCTGTGCGAGTGATCAGTTGTACCAGATTAAAATAATTTGAGAGCCGGAACACAATCAAATAGAAAAATATTCAAAAACTCAAAATATTTGTTTGTTTGTTTGTTTGTTTGTTTACACGGTCGGTCCGTACAGACACACGCTTGGGTCCTGAAGGGACCAGACTCAAGCAAATTGCTCGGGCCAGGCTTAAAAAGCCTATATAAGCATGCTGGTTGAATTATATTAAAAACAGCCACTCCCAACAAATAAAGTTAACAATTTTGCTGTCAGCCTTCAGACATGAGAAAAGAATAATCTTGATCCAATCTCTTTATTTAATTTAATTTAAACATTATTGAAGTGATATTGAATGATGATATCAATTGTTAATTGTTTCTGCAATAATTGTAAAGTCCAAATAATTATTAAATATAAATTACAGTAATGAAACGCGTAAAAACATCATCGATAAAAAACACCATAGAAAGTAGATTTAGATACTTTATATATAGAAATGTTATGTTGGTACATGATATAGTTTCACTACCGAAAGGAAGTGATAATGTAACATAGGCAAATGAGAGCAGTTGTTAGGTCGAGAAAAGGTAAGTATAACTTGGTAAGTATAGTTTTGATAATGATTCTTTGTTTGTTATTCAAATTTTCTATTGAATTGCAAGTTATTCATGAACACAATTCACTCTTTAGGAGTGATTGTGCTTCACTCAACGGAAGAGTAAATGTCCACTCTTTTAGAATGAGAATCACTCTTTTCACACTATTTCTCGGAGTGGATTTCACTCTTAAAAGAGTGAAATATTTTCACTCTTTTAGAAGAGTGACTTTCACTCTTCAAGGAGTGATCACTAGATCCACTCTAACAAAAAGTGAACATTCACTTTAAAAGAGTGAAATTTCACTCTTTAACATTAAGAGAGTATGATTTATGATCAAAAATGCAAATCTGCAAGAAAATCTGCTTTCATAGTAAAAATCAATGATAGAGGGCGCTACTTGGAAAAGAACACATAATATGCCTCTAAGTTAGAGAGCTAATTCCATGGCAAGAATAAGAGTCAGCATTGTGAAATTAACCCCCGGGATTATAAACCATGCCCCTTGAATCCAGCCTTGAATTTATTTTTCTCCTTTCTTATTCTTTATGCCAAAGCCCCTATAAAAAGTTTGCAAGTGTGATTATTATAATTATTCGAATTGATTATTATAAACTCGAAATGATGTCAAGCATATAGACCCATGTTTCAAGTCATTGCCATACTAACTATTTAAAGTTATTATAACACTCCATCCACCATTATCCTTGCTACTTTACTCGAAAGAAGAAAAGAAAGTCCTTGAAGTGTATAATTTTGACAGCTATCCAAAAAGATAACGGGACATTTTATCTTATGAAATCAATAGAGTAACCGAACAATTGACTACATACTATGGACAAAAGACTCAAAAGGATATTAGCAAATTCCAATAGTTGTAGAGAATTTTACCGATAGCCTACCACGGACGATAATCAATCCTTTACAATTCTTTTCATCTTTTAGTCTTTGCACAGCGACTCACGAAATCGAAATCGGATTGGGGATTTGGATTTTCTAAGCGAATTTTCTTTTCAGGCTCAGAGGCACAGAGGTTGCCAGTTTTTGATGAATTTGGAATAATACATTAAACTGATAGGGGTGACAATTATATTATACATTCATACAATGCATCAGTTATCATAAAAATAGCGCTTATACTTTAAAAATCACACACTGTATAAAGATAAAAGATTCAATTTGCATCAAACTTTCATTTATATAAAAATTGTTATGTGATTGTTGTAATTCGATGATATTGTAGTGAAAGATTTTCGTCCCTCTATCAATTAAGAAATAAACATACCCTAAATAGTAGTGTGTACATGTACATGTACATGCGTGCACCTGTACAACAAGTAGCCGAAAGGTCGGTACGTCCAGCGCTTTGCGAAATTTACAGGGCAATTCCGCTGTGTACCGATGGAATAAGTGCATGTAGTTTATGGA
This sequence comes from Ophiura sarsii, assembly GCA_035610835.1. Classification (NCBI taxonomy): domain Eukaryota; kingdom Metazoa; phylum Echinodermata; class Ophiuroidea; order Amphilepidida; family Ophiuridae; genus Ophiura; species Ophiura sarsii. The sequence continues at coordinate 54,724,211 of CM069454.1, forward strand.
ATATGGTGCTCAACTCTTTAAAAACTGAACTATTTGGATAGAATTTAACGTTAAAATGACCCGACCTGGACCTATATTGATACTCTGTATACTGCTAGGAACCTTATCATCTATCTGTGGAAGTATAAGTTTGTTAAACGCTCAATGTCGAGTAAGATGTTTGACGGAATTTGACGTGAGTATTCTGTGTTTTGCCGTGTGTGTGTATACACAGTCAGTCAGTGATGTGCATGCATGCACGCATAGTATTGCAAATTATGTACAGTTATGTAGAAAAAGCTTACACTTTCTACTCGTAGTACTAGTAGAATAACTACAGGTAGCGTACTGACAGGTTACAGGTGTAAATTTCAGTTTCAATCAAAATCTCTGTATAAAAAATTCAAATAAATGTACTTTAACTTTTAGAATTATGTGTTCTGTGTTGACATTCACTGTTGAAATTGAATTTAATAAAAATATTATTGAATATTGGTTTGACAGGCTAGTAAATAGTAGTATTTTAGTACTAGTTTAGTTATAGTCAATACTAGTCTAATTAATTGAACGAACAGGACACACGCAGCATAAAGCTGATCGCGCCCATAAATATCACGCTTACGGTTGTGCGCGCTTCACGTAATGATGTACGCAAATATAAATATGCTACTTCAAAATTCAAATTCAATGTGTTCGTTCAATTATTAATCGGACTATAAATAATACTGTAGTGTAGTTAGGCTATATAGTAAATAAATATAAAGTAAAGTATTTATTGAGTACCGTTTTAGTTGAAATAAGCTTGGATTGGAAATAAACGGGGTTTCATTGACAAAAAAACCCACATGACTATGGTATGGAGAAATCACATGGCAAGGATCTGGTGGCAGTGGTCATAGCTCTGAATCATAGCTCTCTGTCTGACAGCTATGGAATAAGAGCATCTGAGTTGGCGTCATTTTTGGTATGGTTATTTCTAGACAGATACTGTTATTTTTACGACTCCGACTGTCTATGCTACATTTCGTAGTGATGCGGATTGAAATGGAGATTCAATTTGAGCATTGAAACTTCAGACACCATTGATCTGATCACGTACGGTTTACACGTAGTGTACAAGTACATTTTAACTTGATTTCAACGATATTTCCTATCTTTGTAAATTTAGTTAAATTTGTATGGTGCCAACGGTGGGCTTTGATGTACTTATTCCACACTCTTTCCGATGTTGTTCATGAAAATCGTTGAGTGAAGTTGTGTAAAACATTGATGTTTAAAAAAAACCATCTGAGAAATGAGGCAATTAAGTGGTGGTTCGTGAGCGTACCTATAAAAACAGCGCCCTTTTAGGCTAATGAAATATGATTTCCCGTTTCCCTACCGACCCAACTTTTCAGTTTTACCAAAACTTTCATTATTTTGTGCCAAATAACATTTTCTGACAAACTTGAATAAAATTCAAAACTCTTAGTGGCTCAAAATACCAGGCATATCTTCCTGTTGATTTTAAGGGATTTTTATGGCAGTGGTGTCATGGTATATGGTTGATAATGAAATTGTTTGCATTACCTACTCAGATTTCAGATGTAATTGACGTTGCAATATTTCAGACAGATTTGTTGACATTTTCAATAACACATCTACAAATGCTTCCTTAATTGTTTTTCAAAGCGTTAAAGTGTTAATTAAGGTGTAATATATACAAATAAATAGGTAGTTAGTAGTTAACACCCCTTTCAGATGCAATAATGAAATTGAGTGAAATAATGAATAATGAATAATGAAATAGACACCTACCCACTCTTTTAAAAATATAAAACGGGAAACTGGGAATCATATTTCATTAGCCTTACCACGATTTGGCGCAAAAAGTGGCGGTCACCTTTCTGTCAGTTTACTGCACTTGCTAACAAACTCGGACAATGCTGCTAACCAATCCGAGCTGTGAGATCGAGCTTACATATTTTTTTTTGTGAGGATGTCAGCCTTGTGTAAGTATGTGAGCGATGTTCTCTATTCACCTGGATGAGCCGTATATTTCATGAATAAAATGCCATTAAATAATGTAATAAATCACTTTATAAATGAATTTAGATATGAATTTTGTTTTATCTACATTGCATTGTTTTTGTATGTTTTTGTTAAGTATTTCTGATACCCTGATGGGGTCTAAAATAAGATAAATTAAACAAACCCACATAAAACACTTACATGGAGGATACGGTTTATTCTGTGCGTCCAACCACCAATGACTATCGGTGGTCTGACACTCAACACGTGGAGTTCGAGAAAATTTGGCAGATGTAGAAGAGACACAGGTGGTAGCGGTAAACGTAAAGAAGTACACGCAAAGGAAGCTGCCATCTTAATCCTTTTAGACGACATGTATTCATGAATTATCATTTTCACACTTTAGATAATGTTCTATTTTTCAGTTTGAAAATTAAGGTAAGTGTACAAGTAGGTAAGCACTGTTGAAGAACGTAAATTACTGATTTAAGCTTATTTGTAAACGTCTAACCTTTTGCGGTGTTCCAGAAATATTTCCACTAAAATTACTTGCTTCGGTTCGGTGAAACAGTTTATGGCTATGAAAGTAATGCGATATTTTAGGTCCTCAATTAGCTGCTAGCAATAGCAAAAATTGAGGACCTGAAGTGGGGTCTGGGCATTTCTTATACAGACCTCAAAATAAGTAACTGACCATAGCGCCGGCATGGGCACGATTTTTTCTTGGCGACATGTCAAGATAAATTTTTCACGACGTCGACAGATGTGTCGACAAAACCCACACTTATTTCAGTTGTGCTGCAGAACTCGAGATGAGTCAATCCAACAATATGCTGAGCCATGGATGTACTAAATCCTCGGGGCAAAAATCAAATACCCGCAAAAGTCGGCAAAAACTCACAACGGTTTTATCAAACACATTATTATATTGACTTGTTTTGTTGTTCAACCTGATTATCTACCTTTCAAAAAGTGCAATTCAAACATTACTTGGAGTTTCTCCATTCGTTATTTCCGTTCAGAATTATTGTGGTATCACATACCATCAAAGCCAAACCTACAAAAATTGAGTTTCATCTTCAAATAAACTAAACAAATATGATAAATCATATCGGTTTAAAATTAAACTAAAATCATCGGTTTAAAATTAAACTCAAATCATCGGTTTAAAATTAAACTCAAATCATCGGTTTAAAATTAAAACATGGCCGCGATCTACGCCCATGGGCTGAAAAAGTAGGCAATACGGAAAGCTCCCTGCAGAGAAATTTGAGCATTTGGAGGGAAATTTTGGCATTTGGAGGGAAATGTTACTCTTTCATTAAGAAATGCATTCCATTTTGGAGGGAAATTTGAAATCGCTTGTTGGGAAAAAAACATTTTTTCAGGCCATGTCTACGCATATTCTAAGAGTAAGAGATTGTCATCATGACGTCACTTTTGATGCTAGTCTGGTTCCCATGCCGCCGAGTGTTACGAAAAGGAGCCCAACAAAAATGACTGGGAATAAGACTAGCCTGATTATGGAAGCGGTGATTTCTTGAAAATTTGACTCTTGTTTTCTTCACTTTTTGAGTCCTTTTTGAAGTTTCTTAACCTGTTTTGTTGTGTTTGATTACATGTATATCGATATGGGAAAATGATGGGGACATGTCAGGATATGCCTTGTGTGGACATGATTGTTGACAAACGGCTTGTTGACGACGGCACCAACTGACCAGGGTATAAATATACTCTTAAATCTCCAAAACTATAGCTCCTACGTAACAATATTAAATTATAAAGTTGTAAGAAATCTCTTTTCTTCAATTTGAGACATTGTTCATAGAGTTCAGTTCATAATGGAGAACACTACATTGATAAGGATAGAACGAAGCACTGCAGTTTACATTTTCACACTTGGGTTTTGAACACGCAGGACCATGTGGCAGACCTGTATGTGTATGGCCTGCATTGGTCATGAAGCATCCCCAGTCCTCATCTTACTATCAACCCGTGAGTTATTGCTACCAGTTAATCATTAATCTGCCTGTTGCTAGTCAGATGCTGCGTGTCGACGAAAAAAATGTTAAAATGAAAAACTTACTTTGTTTTGGTTTTGGGCTCATAACTGAGTGAATATTCATTCAATCTTCACGTGTCATCTCAAACTGAAAAGACTAGATTTCCTTACAACTTTTATAATTTAATATTTTAACGTAAGAAATCTATTATAGTTTTGGAGTTGAAAGCATATTTTAATTGTAATTACCTGGTCAGTTACTTATTTTGAGGACTGTATACTATACTCACATTACAACACAGTCCACACAGATAAATGCTTGCCTTCCTTCCATCAGGAGTTCCAGAATACCGTATTGTGCCTACATTTTACACATTACTGGGTAATGAATTATCAATAATTTGTCTTTCAATTGTTCTCCCAATTTTTTTCTACTGAGGTACACACAGAGTTTAAAACAACAAATAACAAAGCTTATAATATAGAGAGATCTTTGAATTTGATTAAAGTGAACAGGTCGTTGTCATTGCTGATGTCGCATATCATGTTGATTTTTGACAGTTCATATTGATAGCTTTGATGATAGCCTTTTCCAGCATTGTCATTTTGATGTTGTGTGAATGTGAGCAGCCATGTTGTGAAACCATGATTTAAAATTTAGAAAATGTGTATATAATTATGAAGAGCAAATGTGAACAGACAAAGTTAATGAATTGAGTGATTACAAATCAAACTGGTAACTCTCTACAGAGAGCTCTGATGGGCCAATCATTTGGTTCACTGCAACTCAGAAAATTATCCAAATACAAGTAAACCCAATTTTGCGAGAATCCATGGATTCTCGCAAATGGATTCTCGCAGAATATTTTTGCGAGAATCCTTTTTACTGAATTTAAATTCCGCATTTTAAACATTTATTGTACTATTGTAATATACTTAGAAAATAATAGTACACAAATTGAATCAAACACTTCTCAAAATTAATTAAAATAATATCAAGAATAAGGCTATAAGCTTGCATAACTTCCAAATTCGGCATGTTTGTTGACTAAGGGTCAAATACCAGTCATCTAAGGTCCTGTTTTGGACTTAAAAAGAAGAAAAAAAGTATTAAAAAAAAAGTTGAAAAAAAGTTTTAAATTTTTTGTTTTTGTTTTTTGTTGTGGCGAGAATCCACCTGGATTCGCGCGGTAGTGATTTTACGCGAATCTTTACGCGAATCGATTCGCGGATTCGCGCCGAAAGTACACCCTTGGCGTGGCGCGATGTATTGCTATTTACCAAGTAAGTTCTATCAAGGATTCTTAAAAAGTAAAGTATTCCAACTCCAGCAGGAACTGTCGTTGAATCAATTAGCGGAAGTACTAGTTAGTCGTCCCTTGGCCATGAATGAGTCAAACAGCGTTTTCATCAAATATATTCAATGGCTGAAACCTTTCTAGGAGAATTCATGGATTATTATTATGATTTTTTAACAGAATCAACAAGTATTCACCTTTACCGTATTAATTAAATTAAAACTGAAAAGTTGTTGACATCCATTAAGATTCTTTTAAATTTTGTTTGGGAGAATCTTGCGAGAGTGGATGCTCGGATTGTTGCCAAAATTCTAAGCCTGATGTCAGCGCATGCTTTTGACCCCACCCCCAGCCTGATCATGTCAGCGCATACTTTTGACCCCACCCCAGCCTGATCATGTCAGTGCATACTTTTGACCCCACCCCAGCCTGATCATGTCAGCGCATACTTTTGACCCCACCCCCAGCCTGATCATGTCAGCGCATACGTTTGACCCCACCCCAGCCTGATCATGTCAGCGCATACTTTTGACCCCACCCCAGCCTGATCATGTCAGCGCATACTGTTGACCCCACCCCAGCCTGATCATGTCAGCGCATACTTTTGACCCCACCCCAGCCTGATCATGTCAGCGCATACTTTTGACCCCACCCCAGCCTGATCATGTCAGCGCATACTTTTGACCCCACCCCAGCCTGATCATGTCAGCGCATACTTTTGACCCCACCCCAGCCTGATCATGTCAGCGCATACTTTTGACCCCACCCCAGCCTGATCATGTCAGCGCATACTTTTGACCCCACCCCAGCCTGATCGTGTCAGCGCATACTTTTGACCCCACCCCAGCCTGATCATGTCAGCGCATACTTTTGACCCCACCCCAGCCTGATCATGTCAGCGCATACTTTTGACCCCACCCCCAGCCTGATCATGTCAGCGCATACTTTTAACCCCAACCCTCATATCCCCACCGTCTTTGCATTGACATGCAGAACATAAAGCCAAATAATGTATGCTACATGTCTCCGCACGCAAAAGTAATCCAAGCGTACACGTGTGATTATGGCCTCACGCACTCAGTTTTGGTCGCACGCACATGTCACGCTGACTCACGGTCACGCATATGGTGCACAGTGCGCTTCCGCTTGTTGCCTTCATGCGCGCCCGCGTCCTTCTCAATTCATTCCCTAAGGAGGCTTTGCCAATTTGGAAGTGACCTAACTATAGTTGATATTTTAAAAAGGTCATCTTACTGAGATATACATCTAGGCTAAACAAGATCTTGCAGCTTCAACTCAAATGACTAACTAATACTGTAAATGTGAACATTTAGTCGCACTACCTTTTTTTCGCCCTTATCTTGCCTGATCCAGCTACCACGAAAATAGTAACACAACACACACGAATATCTATTGTTCGTATAGGTCTATGTGATGAAGCTACAAATCGCAAATTTAAAAACACAAAACAGTTGAAAAAAGAGCGATAAATATATCACAAAAATTACCACTTTCACAATATTCTGTCAAAATTGGGCTTGATCCAATTTGGTCATTTTGTGAAGAGTAATTTAAAAAAAATACCATTTTATGCTTTCCCTTTTTTTTTTCTCTTCAAAACCTCATCATATGATCATGATTAGGAAGTATGGGGGTAATTACTAGTATTAGAAACCAGTTCTTGTAATTGGAAAGTTGGACTAGTTCCAATAATTCTGCGTTCTTATCAGTTTTGAGTTGAGAGGAAGAATCACGATTCAATTAGCGACTATGTTTCTTTCGTCTTAAAAGCATCAATTAGACAAGTCTAGACAGATGGCCCCGCAGAGTGTTGACGACATTACGCTTTTATCGTCCGGTTGTTTCAGCATGACATCTTCATAATACTATGTCATTGGATGTATCTGTCTAAAAGTGAAAATCTTTCAGAATACTGTTAAATGTGGAAATGTTCGCGCTTCGCACATTTTGAACAATCTTGCTTGTTTTTATGGTCACGATTTTGAGCTTCCTTACATAGACCTACATACAAAAGGAATATATTTGCACGTTTTTATTTTCGCGCTTGCTGATTTTAGCGCGAAAATAGATACATGTACCACAAAAATTACAACTTTTACTATATGTGACCCGTCACATCAAAATGGACATTAGGAATAATTTAGATACCTTTTTCGAACCATTGTGTTTGAGCTCTGTAGCTTTCGAGGTCATCACGATTCACGACCCCTTCAGAGGCCTGAGTCAATTCCAAGTTATTGGTATGACTTAAAAGAGCAAATCTTAGGCTTTGAAATGACACCATGTTAAAGGTAATCGGACTTTGTAATCACAAGATATGATTTGAAAAAGCATATTTGTTTCTATTATTTTCTTTATATTTCACCAAATATATTAGCCTCTATCTCACAAATGTGTTTGCCGACAACATGTCCTTTTTGACGCGACTGGTCACATATAACATCTCATTGCGCAGTCAACGTGGGCTATAAGTGAGCGGCAAACTCAGTTAGTGTACCTGTCAAAGGCCGAGACTCCTACAAATTCTTGCTCCAATGCTACTCAAGCAATTGGAATAGTTCATAGACAATAATTACCTCTTGACTCGAATACTCTCATTGTTACTGTATATCCATGATTTACAAAAATCAAAAAGTGCTTGGTAAGTTCACATTCTATGTAATGCCAAATTGTGCTACATTTGTGTGACCCAAGTGCGGTGTACTTAAGATTCTACACCATTGACACCACCAATGGGTTACAGAAATGTATTGGGCTACATTGAGGCATGGATTGGGCTAACTACATGCCAATACAGCGCCAATTGAAGCAAGCCAACTAACACATGGCATATTTAAACTTACACAGTCCCATTGAGTTCTATTCAGTGATGTATGTTTAGGTCATTATCCGTACAATAACCACATTTTTGTTTCTTTTCAAATGGATTCAGAATGGGGTATTATTCTTTACTATTGTTCCATTGGCTGCTGAAGGCTAGGCCATTTTATGCACACAATGGAATATAGGGCCTGTCTAGTGTTCACTGTTGGGTTTTAGACTTGGTTAAGGCCATAATTATGTATTGTAGACCCGTAGATTTTATGCCATGGTGTTCCTGGTTGGGATGGTATGGTACTTCATACAATGTATGTCAAAATTGATTGCATTATTTTACTATGCGGTACCCTACCTACCCTTATCACCATGATCATTACTACACCTACCCTTATCACCATGATCATTACTACATGTAGGAAAAAAATGCCATCTCATTTTTGGCCTACCCCTATAACATGTAGGGAAAAACCACATTCTCGATTTTTGCCTACCTACCTATCACCATAGCTTGAAATGACTGTATGTGGGTGGGTAGGCGGTAGGCCTATTGAAGAAGAGGTAAAAGGAAAAGCTACTCTGTAACAAGATGATTTGTTCTCAATGTTCATATTCCCAGAGAACTATCAAGAGGGTTCATCCGAAGATGACTGCAACGGATTAGTCCTATGGAAAAATTGATCCAAATAGTCTCCCCTCCCACTCCCTGTGTCTCTTAACGTAACTGAGCATTTATAAGAAAAACATTGACCTACTGTACTGCCTACTGATCTGATGAGTAAAGAACCCAATTGGACCCACTCAACTCATTGTACTATTTATAAGGAATACATAAAAAAAACACCACTTCACCACCGAGGGTTGCCCACAAAAAACAACTTTGCCTGACCCAAACTTCCATGCCCCCCTGGAAATCTAGTGTTGCATCCCTATAGTATAAGTACATGTATGTCCAGGGTTGTCACTAAGCCGGTCGGGTGTAGCCGGCACTCACGATTGCCGACCGGCACTCACGAATACTACTCACGATTGCCGACCGGCACACTAAAAAAAGGGTAAAAAACGCCTCTCTTAAAAAAAAATGAAAAGAAGAAAAAAATTGTGGATAAAATCATTAAACTGCCTCATTAAAACAAGAAATTATGTGGCAGGAATCCTCAAACTTCAAAGTGCATTAAAAAACCCTAAAAAACACATTAAGAAGGCCTCTGGACAGGACCCCATGCCATGATCCACTGCACTTCGTTCGCTACTCCGTTCGCCGTCAGTAAAATTAACCGGCACTTAATTTTGGCTAGTGACAACACTGAGTATGTCCTGATTCAAAGAATTGCAGCAAAATGCATTTACAATCACAAATAAAAAATTACATTTCAGCTCCCAACTTGGAATGAACTGAAATATGTCTTCAGTCACCGCCGCATCCATTTTGAACTGTGATTAAGTAGCGTCTTCAATAATCAAATAAAGAACTGCCCCTGAAGTAAACCTGCCCAAGATTTTGAGTATCAATTACTAATGAAAATCACTAATTACAACGACAAAATAATAAAATTAGTAAATGCAATGACGAAAAATTGGCCCCAAATATCCTAGGATCATTCATCATCATGCCAACTCTGATTCTTTATTATTTTCATCTTTTGTGTGTCATTTGTCCGGTTTCCTTTCAAACAGTTACTGGATTCTAGAAGAATCTATAAATAAAAGTACTGTAAAGTATAAACGTTGACATTTTCGAGCTACGTTAATTTGTGCGCTTTTTGCGCTCCAAGCAGCTACCGCGAAAATAAAACACACACAAACATATTTATTTTGTGTATAAGTCTATGTAATGAATTTTAAAATTGCGAATTTAAACCCAAGCGAAATGGCTGAAAGTCGGCGATGCGCGAAAATGTAATCGCGCAAAAAATGACCACTTTTACAGTAACCTATATGGCAGTCTTTTGTGGCGGAATATAAAAGGTTGACCCATTGCCATTCAGTATTATACCTACCTGCCTGGAAGCTTAGCTACCTACTGCATGCTGGCACGATAACTGTTGAATCTCTACGGTTCATACATGCAGTTGGCTGAAGGACCCGGTTTTGGGATTTGCAATTAAGTTCAAATCATATATTATTCTAAATTAATAGTAAATCATTGCTGCAATTGCACTTGGTCATTGATGGCGTTATTAAAGTTCAATAAATGGACCATGATAGCCCACTCTTCGTCCCTCCTTGCTTCCGACACACTTTGTGCATTGAAAGTATGTTTAAAATACTGGGGATGTGTTAAAAGTGAAATCAACAAATAAATCGCCGCTCTCCTACCGGGAATCGGAACGGGGACCCTCAAACCCCGGCCCCATTAGGCAAGCCGCTGCTCTCAGCTACTCGTTTGGCTCGGTTGATTACTTCATCGAACCCGTCCACAATGCGCTTTAAAATTCTGGGGATGTGTTACATCCAAACAGGTCTATCTATCTTATGCAAGGATATTTCATGTTTCATGTTTACATGCCTCCTCATTATATTTGCTTTCACTGATAGATGACGGGCGGAGTGTAATGTACAATGTTTCCAATTTGAGTTCAAGTATAGTTTCTGTATTCAATCATAAATATTTCCTGCGTTAATCTCAGCTTAACCTTCATCAAAGGTCTTAGCACTCTGTACTTCCTAGGGAGTGGATTACATGACCGTGTTTGCTATTTAAAGATGTCATCCAACATCTCAAATCATTAACACTCTACAAACTTTACTAGAGCAAGGGGGCTCCAAGTTACCAAGTTATTCAAGCTATAACCTCTTAGTCTAATAGTAGTGCGACCCCCTTAGCATGATGCATGATCACACCCAATTGTTTGTACCATTATTTGTCCCAATTTTCCCCTGTTAGCTTTATTCTAAAGACAGGGAAAATGTGCAAAAGCACAAGCACCAAAAAAAGTACCTTTTCATCCCACAGCACATTTGTTCAAAAGTTGTCTAAATTAATTAAGCAAATAATGACCATTTACCAAAAAAATCAACATATTGCATAACTGGAAGTGTACACTTAGTTTAGATTGAATGTAGTTGAATGTGTTGAATGAAAAATGATGGTTTTGCCAATTAAAAATCCCAACATGTCAACATGGAAACGCGCAACATACATGTAACCGTGCTTTTGGGTTTTATTTTTAACGCATGGCATATTTGTGTGAAAAATGCACCTTTTACTTAAAAAAACACTTTTTCCAAAATCACACAGCACTTTTAATGCTTTTAAAAAGCGCAAAATGCCTGTCCCTACTTTATTACTACAAACCACACACAGGTTTGTGTGTATTCGTATGACATTTAAAAAATGTTTTTACATTACACAAAACAGAATAGGGGATTAGGTTATGCGAGTACTGTGAAATTGGTCATTTTGGTGCTACATTTTTATTGCGCTTATCGCGCTAAAATCAGCAAGCACAGAAATATAAATGCGCGATATATTCATTTTGTATGTAGGTCCTATGTAAGGAAGCTCAAAATCGCAAAAGTAAAAACAAGCAAAATTGTTCAAAAAGGTGTAAAGCACGAAAATTACATGCGCAAAACATTTCCACTTTTACAGTACACAGTACTTTCTCTGTTCTCTGTTACACTTTTTGGACCCAGTACAAGTAGTTGGCATGCTTTTCTTAAATGTCATTTTCATCTCTTATCAATATGGGGCTAATTTCCTATGAATTAAGGCAACAGTCTGAAGTAGAACAACTCATGCAAAGTCTTAACACTTTCCATGGTAGGCGTCTGCTGACAACATTCCAAAATTGCACAAATTGTTTCAAATATGTCAAAATTATTGAAATTCATTACCAAATTTGGAATCACCTTGAGAAATGCATTAAAATGAGTACAAACATGCCTAGCATAGGTTCAGTAATCCTTGAGATAGACTTTGAAAATTGGGAAAGGTTTCTGAAAAATGTGTTATGGTAAAACTAATAGCCACATGGAAAGTGTTAATAAATACAGAGGTGTTTCTATACACGATACAGGTATATAGGTCAAAAAGCTCTTTGTCATACATCGTATGTTTTATTACATAGAATGTTCATTGGCTACTAAATTAGGTGAGGTTTAGTATTGATCACTTATTTATCTTTCCCGGAGTAACACTGAAAAATCTTGTCTGACAGGATTTGAACCAGCAACCTTTCCAAGAATTTACATTTTCTATTTGAAACTATTTATGGTTATAACAGTGTTCCCAGCCACTCAGGGAAATCAGGGAAATCAGGGAAAATCAAAATAACTTTTTCCAGACAGGGAAAACTCAGGGAATTTGAAAAAAAGACAGAAACTCAGGGAAAACTCAGGGAATTTGATGGCTCAGCTCAAGTGGGTAATTATTTTGGTATTTTTCTGTCTAAGTTTTATCCATTGACTGACTGGCTATGGTGGCTTTTTTGTGTGCATGTAGTGTGACTTGAAACATTTCCAGGCAATGAATAGGTGTAGAAGTGGATACAAATGTGTCTTTAGATTAGGTCATGTAACAGTTTATCGTTTAAAGCATTATTGCGAACGTGATATAAAGTCACGTTCGTGCATGCAGTTTATGGCAATCATGCTCAATGTAGGATATTTAAAGTGGCATGTACACAGTGCCTTTGAGACTATCTTTGTACTCCATAGTATTAACATGATTTCCTGAGACTTAACGCTTTCGACACTGGCTATTTAGTTTTACCATTATATACAGTCATCAAAAAAAGTAACTATACAGGTAATAAATGGGCATTTAACTCTAAAAATATATATTCTACCTAAAAATATTAAATTATAAAGTTGTTGAGAAATTTATCTTCTTTAATATGAGATATTGCGCGCTATGATTTGGTGATTATTGAGGAAGTGACGCTCCAAAATGTAATGTGAAGTTCGATTTCCAATTGTTATGTTGGTATGAAAAGGCCTCAAATTAAGAAATGAAAAAGAAAGAAAAGGGCAAGTAATTTAAGGCAATTTGAAAAGGGCACCAAGGCAATTATGTACTTTTGAATGGAGTGAAAATAGCCAGAAATGGAGGGCATCTAGGCAACTAGGTGGGGCATCGAGTGTGAACATGATTAGTTATTTCCTTTTTTTTGCCTTATAAATTCAAACACCTTGACTTTAATTTCAACACATATTTGCCAGCCAATTATTAACAGTTTTCTTTTTAAAACTTAATAAAAGGAAAGAAAATGGGAGGCCGGCCTTTGTAGAATTATTCAACCATTATTCAACCATTTCCTAAAAGTGTGATAAGAAAACTATGAATTTTTTACATAACACAATCGGAAAAGACACAAACATTTTGGGAATTATTATACTTGAGGGTTAAGGCCTTCACAGTCATGTATCAAGTCTTCCAAGAAACATACTACACACACAGTATACACACTACAAATCGCTTCGATGCTAGCTGCTGGTACCTCGCCCTTGCCCAGTCCATCTCGTGATCAAATGGCAAAAAACCTTATGTTTTTTAAGCTGATCAGTTTGTGCAGCCGGTAAGGTGTCCGACTTGCACACACCCAGCCCAGGTAAACAGCCCTGGTACATGCAGAGAATGATCGCCCCCCCCCCCCACCCCCCCCCAAAAAAAGAAGGAAAAAAAAGAAGAAAAGATTGACCTGTTTTTCTCCCCTGATATTGTGATAGTTTCGTTCCCAAACACAGGCCCGGGAGTGTTGGGGTTAAAACACATTTTTTTCATCATGGGACCTAAAGATCACTTTATCAAAATTTAATTGAAATTCATATGAGAAAATAATACAGTTTCCATAAATTTGTGCAGCAACTATCAGCCACTTAAATATCAGAAGAACTGCGCTAACAAAAAGTTGGCTGGTTTCCAGAATGACTTCTCTGTACTTTTGTGTGGGCTGTCACTTGTTACACTTTATGGGATCCATTTGTTTAACCGGCTCCATTATATTGGAAGCAAATCTTTTGTTACCGTGTTTGAATGCTAGGCCAGATCGCTACTGAGATTGTCTTTGCTACAGTGGCCCTTCGTTTGCTGTGACACAACTATTAACTATTCATTGGGATGAATATGTTGGCAAGCCTAGAATATTTTGGGATTTTTGTTTGCATGTTTTTAGAGACCGTTGAATAATTTGATGATCACAGTTGTTTTTGTATCATTAAATGGGGTTGTGATTTTAATTTAAGTTGGGTCAATATTTTAAGTTAGTACATTTCATGCTAGTTGTTAAAAAATTGAAATAAGTAAAGCAGTGAATAAGAACAATTAATTCACAGCAATGTGTACTGTTATTGAGACAACCATCTCTAAATAGATAGTTAAACAATTGATATTTGAAATCAAAAATCAAACTTGAAATTGAATAAAAATGGTTTTGATTAAGAAATATGACACAGCATTAGACGTCCGTGGTGCCACTAGTAGTTGGGTTGCGTGATTAAAGGTAACATATCGATATATTTCGCTGGCCTTAATTAAGGGTAAAAGTTAAATGTAAAGCCCTGAGGCATTTAGTGCAGTGTGTATTGTAATCTGCAGATTGTAATAAGTAAATGGTGGTGGGTGTTCGTTGTGTAGTATGCGCATTGAAGCGAACAATTCGCCATTTAGATTGGAAGAAAAACTTTTGACATTGATAAAAATGGAGCAGGTTTGATTGTAATTGCTAACAGTGGCGGCTGTAACGGCTGAACATAGGCTGTAATCTACATCGACTTTTATTACATTAGGCAATATATAGGGTTTTTTTTCTTCAGAGATGATATGCAATTTTACTGTTGAAAGTTTTCATACATGAAATTGTTAATTGAAGCTGACTTTGGTGCTATAAGGCATTAAATGTTTAAAAGGTTTCTTAACCTTAAAGTCTTTTTATATCCCATGTTTTGCATTTAAAAACAGACACAGTAAATACAACCAATTAGATTGTATATATCCCACATTTTACTTTAAAAACACATTTCCCCGGACACGTAAATACAACCAATTGAGATTGTATTTTAAGAATTTCTTTTCTTATGACAGTAAAAATTGTTGGCTGGATTTGTTGGCTCTTTCAGCAATCATGATTATTTATAGCTAATTTTAACCCGACTTGAGCTTTTTGCGCGAGTCTGGTAAGTACTCTGTTCTCATTAGGGCCCAAGCATAAGCATGTGTCCGCATGGATTGGCGATTAAACTTGAAAAAACAAAACATATTGTAAAGGAGTAATGGGTGGACAACATTTTTTTTAAAAAAAGGTGAAAACATTTGGAAAATGTTAACCCCTTTTCCGCGGGGGTTAGGGTTAATAAACATTTTGAATTTGTTTTGTACATTTTTGAAAATGTTCACAAAATTTAAAGAAAAAACCCCACCCTATATTAACGCCTGGTCGACTGACCGACTGACCGACCCTACCTGAGAGGTCCAATAACCTTAGAACAGGGTGGGTTTTTTGTTTTCAGATTATAGGTGGTCGGGTAACCCGACTGTTACGATATCCAGACCAACATACTCGCATAGATAGACATAATAAGCTCAAAAATACTGTCAAAGCTGGGTTCCTCAACCTCATAACAAATACTAGTACCATGTGCCTCCTGTACTGTGAAGTATAAATTAAAATTGCCATCCTCTAGCTGATCAATATCGAGGAATACAGGTTGTGTAAATCTTGAAATAGGTGTGAGAACACCACAGAGCGTCCTTGTAAAGTGCTGAATTATTAAAATGTAGTGACCATTTGAGATGAAGACAGGAGTCCATCCATCCTATTCAATATGGATTATAGTTTGATCAGTTCCAAATTGGCAAGAAATATTCAGGTTTTTATCTCTCCGCGCGCAAAAGTTTTCCAAGCATACACACGCAATTATGGCCACACGATCTTGTGTGCATATGATTGCACAGTGCTATTGTTGCCTTCAGCGCGCCAGCGTCCTTCTGTATTCATTCGCTGCTGTAAAAGGAGGCTTCACCAATTTGGAACGGATCAAACTAAAAAAGGTTCCATTTCCCCCCCCCCCCCCCCCCCCTCACCCCAAACAAAATTTCAAAACAAATCACTTTTGTGTTTTTTTCAATTCATATTACATTAAAAAAAAATCACATTAACCCTTGCCCCCCCCCCCCCCCCTAAATACTACCAAAAATACTAATTGGGAACCTATCTCCGAACGCATGTGTGCACGGTTTATGATGACGTAAGCAACCGAATCGACATAGCTTGCTCAGTATACTGAGTGAGCGAGTAGCTGGGAGCCGTGGCTTGCCTATGCGGGTGTGGGACTGTGGTGCCGGAGGTCCCTCGGGTGATTTCTGTGCCCAAATTGTGATACTGCTCAAAATTCCCTAACCAGGGTTTTTCGAAACATTAAGAAAATTACTCTATTCGAAATTTTAAAAATATGGGTCGTTCGGCCCCATAGAACAGGTTTGTTTGGCGCTTTTACAGATAAATTTAGAGATCAAATAATGTTGAAACATTTAAAATGCATTCCTCCAGTCCAAAATACCACAGTTTTTTGAATGAAACTTTTTGAACTATTTCTCCAGCTTGTATTATAGATACTTTAGGACTGGCCTACACATTGCCAAATTAGTTCAAACTTTGGCTTTACCGTTTTATAGCAAATCGTGCGTGCGGAAGCCTGTCCTCAACATACTTCCTTGTAAGGGCTTATAATAATCCATATTAATCATGCTCCATGCAGTAGATGAAAAGAAGAGGCCTTATTAACACTCTCCACACGGCTAGTTTTACCATGTACAGAACAGTTTTTCAGAGACCTTTCCCAACTTTCAAAGTCTTATCTCAAGAATTACTGAACCAATACTTGGCATGTTTGTATTTATTTGAATGCAATATCTCATGGTGATTCCAAATATGGTAATGAAATTCAATAGTTTCGAAGTTTTTGAAACATTTTGTGCAATTTCAGTTAGAACAGTCGTCTGCAGTCGCCTGCCGCATGGAAAGTGTTAATATTAACTAGATCCTATAGGCTATACAGGGTGAGTCAAAAAGACTGCAATAGTGGAAAGAAGCCATTTTGTTTTCAAAACCAAAATGAATTTTAAAACTTTTTAAACGTTGCAAGAATGCTGTATTTAATCCTAATTTTGTGTGAAAAAATGAAGTCGATCGCATTTTTCGTTTGTATTTGGTGACCCTCTTTGCTGCACAACCAAATTTACCTGTTTGTCCACGAGCACAATGATTTTCATTTGAAATGGCACACATTGCATTTTCATATTTGAATATCCCGCCAACAAAAAAATGGAAAATTTCAGTTTGTTATTAAGATTTAGAACATCATACGCTTTCATTGCATGGGTACGATTATAATTGATTATGCTAACTCACATGTAAACAAGAAAGGATGCATCAAATTCCACTTACATCACAAATGAACTCAAGTTTCCAAATTTGAATGAGAGACACATTTTGCGATCTGATGCATATTTTGGGTATCTCGTGGACAAACGTGTAAAATGGGTGCACTGGTCAACAAAAGGTTCACCAAAGACAAACGGAAAATGCGATCGACTTCATTTTTCCACACAAAGTTAGGATTAAATACATCATTCTTGCAACGTTTAAAAAGTTTTAAAATTCATTTTGGTTTTGAAAACAAAATGGCTTCTTTCCACTATTGCAGTCTTTTTGACTCACCCTGTAGGTGTACTAGACCAAAAGAAAAATTGGTAGGTCTAGGAAGGGAGTCATTTGTAGAAGAAACCCCATATGCACACAATGCCTTTTATAGGGCACCATATCTGCACATACAGCATTCTACAAATCGGTAAAATCTTGCATGAAATTGCACAATTTTGGCTAGAATCCGAGAATCTATTTTCACAGAGATTCTCCTAAGCAAATTGGCAAGAAATAGTCAGTTCTATCTTTCCGCGTGCAAAAGTAATCTAAGTTTATGCGCGCGATTATGGCCACACATGCGCGGTATTTGCATCACGCACTGGACATCAACATGATGCAGAGTGCGCTTGTTGCCTCCAATCCATCCATGCGCGTCCGCATTCTTCTGTATTCGTTGCATGCTGTAACTTGTAATTAAGGAGGCTTCGCCAATTTGGAACTGACCAAACTATACTAAATCATACATTTGATGAAATCCATTGTGATTGCAAATGTGTGATGAAATGTTACTGTTTGATTTTGTTGCAATGGGTACATGTAAAGCAAAGTAAATTGTATGCGTTTCTTTCTGTATTGAAATGGATACATTGTACTATAATATTGGTTGGCAGGCTGGACAGTGAGATGAGATCTCTTGAAAAGAATTAGTTAAGCTGGCTATGAATGATTGAGTTAAGCAGATTAGTCTTCTTAAACTCAGCCTACTTTAATACTATTAGCATACTCTATAAGGGATAATTTTTGCAGTGATACATTTTATGATTTTATCTGTTTTCTGTGTTTTTACTCACATGTACCTATATGTAATAGAAATATATCTGTGTGTTATAAGTGATGTGGGATGTGGTGTGGTAGTTAGTTCGAGCATGAGGAGCGCAAAAATAAATGTAGCACAAAAAGTTTTCACTTTTACAGTACTTGTACTAATTGTGCAAGTGGTCATTTTTGCACACTAAATTTTGCTCTCTGCCACATTTGGAAGAATTTCATGTTTTGTTAAATTTCAGAATTCTACATTTCTTAAGGCAAACCTATGCTTTTATAATATTTGTGTGTGCATTTCTGTATATTTTTACATCTGTAAGACACTTTTGTTTCCAAAAAGCTCAAAATATTAACGCAGTGCAAAAATTTCAAATTTTAATGTTGGGTTTGTGTGACTGTTATATGGCCTGTACAGCTTTAGAATCGGTGGGATTTGAGCTAATTAAATAGCTACAAGGCTATGTCATACAGGTGTGCTAATCCACTGTACAAATGAGATAGCTTAATAGAATATCCATTGCAAAGCTAGGTTTAGTTCCAGTATTTTTTGTGTCTGAAATATTTTTGATTGCAATTTATGACTTGCTCAGCCCTACATGTAGATAATGTTGATAAATCGCTACAATACAACATCGTTTTCTTGGGGTTTAACTTAAAAGTGTTTTACCATAGTCCATGTTTTCGATATGTGAAAATAACAACACAACATATCAATCACAGGCGTCGGAAGAGGGGGGGGGGGCCCACAGGGATGTACCCCCCCTCCGTAAATTTCATAACCCCTCTTTGCTCCCCTAAAGTTTGCCAATTTCTTCATAGAACACAACACATGTATAAAATATGTACCCATCCCCCCTAAATTCTGATGCTTCCCCTCGTCACTTAAACATATTGCACCAACTTATAATTTACAAGTGTGAAAAAAAGAAACCTTCGAAAAATAATCCTTTCGTAACTGAAAGTCCTTCCAATTTTAATCTGATCAGAAAGATAACTCGTAAGTAGAGCATTTTCATTTGTATCTTCTATAGTCTTAATCCCGCCTCACATGGGGATATTCTAGGGTGGCCTTTTTTCTAAGTTTCCTTCAAAATCATCTTTAGAATACGCTTTCATAAAAGTTTTTATCAGAAATTTAAAAAAATAAGGCAATTCACAAAGCAGCTATACAGGGTGTATCAAAAAGAACTGTAATGGTTTCTAAAATACATAAAAAATACAAAATGATTATTGTTTTAAATTTAAATACCTGCAATATAAAGGTGAACATGTTTCTTACATTTTATGTTAATTTCATTGAAATATCTCTTTTTGTTCTCGTGTGGCAAGACTTAATCGAAAATCGATAAAAAAATGTGTTTTCAAATTTGTTAGCTCAAAAGCCATAGGCAAATCTGATTAACGCATGTTTTGGGTTAGGGTTATGTAAGGGTTAGGTTAGGGTTAGGGTTAGGGTTTCTCCAAACGCATGGATGTGGAACGGTTTTCGATTATGTAATCAACCGAGCCTATATAGTGAGCGTGGTATACTGCGCAAACAAGTAGCTGGGGGTCGTGGCTTAGTGGGTGGGATGACGGGCCGATGTCCGGAAGGTCCCTGGATAGATTCCTGACCGGTCCCCGGCGATTTAGTTGGTGTTTTCTCTTCCAATATTGAGATCCCGTTTAAAAACCCTAAACCGGGGTAAGGGTTAACAAAGTTATGTATTTTCACCATTGGGCAATCTGCTTCTGGCTACGATTTACTTCATCGCAAAGCATTACAATAAGCACAAAATAAATAGGCAGCTTCTATACCAATGGCTGAGTGAATTATGAGTCCATTTTGGATTCTTGGTATTCTACTGACTAGTGAGAATGGATTCTCGGATTCTCTTCAAATTTCTGCCCTTGGCGAATGTTCTCGGTTTATTATGTAATAATAGCCTATGTTACTTTATACTCGGTTGATCTGAGTAGTATGAACTTTGATAGTTTTGATCTTTGTAATGTATTTTGTATCTTTTTGATGGGGCATTTTGCTTGAAAAGTGCCCAGGGACCTATGTTTTGGGTGCTATAAAGACTTTATATTATTATTATTATTATTATGTTCAGCCTTACCAACCGATGCAGCACCCTCTCTAATTTTTCAAATGTTCATTAATCATGAATTTGTTGTTCTTCTTTTCAGATACCAACTGGAAATATATCTAGGACATCATGTTCATCATCATCAAATTGTTCATCGGTAAGTTACCATTCATGTTTTTTCCCAATACATTTCGGTTAAAAATAATAATGTTGGAACATGCCTCAATACCTTAACTGATAAGCCACAGCAATTATAAGGCCCCGCCAGGTTGATTTTTAGTTTCCCGTTACATTTGTTTTCACAAATAGCGAGGCAACTTTTTCATTATTCATTATTCATTTTTTACGACTTTCATATTATACAAAATGTGAATGGCAGACATATTGTTATACACCGCTGCATCATAATTATCAAAGAATGAAATTGGGTCAATTTAGATGTAAGTTACAGAAAGGCTATTCTGGTCAAAATGATTGAACATTTCACTTCATCACACAAAATGCATGAATTCGGAAGTTTTTATTGCAAAAACAGTTTTTTTTTCTCCAAAATTTCAATATAATGGATTCAAACGCGGGCATGAAACTAAAAATCAACTTTGCGGGGCCTAAGGGGAAGAATAAAAGTTGATTACATGTTTCCTTACACATTGTGGTTGGAGTGATGCAACACTATCCGCGCCCTCTACGACAGGTAACATTAGCCCAGGAGTCAAAGTTGCCAGTCTGATGAAGCTACTAGCTTGGTAGTGAAACGTCACTGATCACAGTGAGTAACATCTTTCACTTAGACAAAGTTGCCAGTCTGATGAAGCTAGCTACCAGCTTGGTAGTGAAACGTCACTGATCACAGTGAGTAACATCTTTCACTTAGACAAATTTGCCAGTCTGATGAAGTTAGCTACCAGCTTGGTAGTGAAACGTCACTGATCACAGTGAGAGTAACATCTTTCACTTACAGTGTATTTCTACAGAGCCTCCGCCTTTTGCCGGTGGTAACTTAGCCTGCTAAAAAGGCGGTGGTAGAAGTACTGGGCTGTTTCTACAGACGACGTAAAAGACGACTAATCACTTTGTGGGGGTGTGTGCGTAGAGGAACGGCTGATTTCGAAATGACACAGATTAATTATATAACAACACAACAAACAAGCATCTTGGCAATAAACAAACAAAGCAATTTCCGGTTAGACGGCTAATCGGGCGGCGGTCTGTTTCTACAGAGCTCTGGCGGGCAATTAGCAGGCTAACCTACCACCGCTATCCTTGATTTTCTAGGATAATTTGCCCGTGGTAACGGCGTCAGGACCTGTTTCTACAGAGCTGTTAGACGTCTACCCCCCGTGATCAACCGGCTAATGACTCTCTGTAGAAACACGCTCTTTGTCAAAGTTGCCAGTCTGATGAAGCTAGCTACTAGCTTGGTAGTGAAACGTCACTTATGGAGTTGTGGACACACACAATCCAGATTAACTTATTCAAAGATGCAACACTATCGTTATAATATAATCCATTCAAAAATTAATGGAAGTAGGAATTTTATAAGATTCTCCAACTTAGGTTATCATCTAGTATTTCTCCACTTCGCAATATGCTGTTGCCATGGAAAGAACTGTGAACATCTTCATAAATGTTTAATTTTACTGAATCTAACGGTCCATCTTTTGGCTAAAAAGCTATGTGCTGTGCTGTGCTTTTTCTCTTTTTTTTTACAAAAAAGAGCTTTGTCCTTATGCAATTTTTAACATTTTTTTAAAATTTTTATAAAAATCCAAATATATTGAGTATAGTTTTGTTTTTGCCTTTTTAATAAAAGTAATAATAATAATAATAATATAATAATGGAAACTCAAAAAGCGCAAGTATCCGTTAAACAAATCAGATCAATGCACATTGTACGCTTGTGTCTCTTTATCTCGTAACTTCACAAAGTTAGTTGAATGTGTGTTCTCAGTCACAAAGTTGCTGTGTATCGCCGAAAAAAAATATTTTAAAATATTTAAATAAAAAAAAATTGTCTGCCGCGTGTAGCGCTTTGTGCGAAAGCTCATTTTAAAAGCAATGCGTGCAGGTTGCTGAGACAAAGTATTACATTTGTATGGCCTAACTAGTACTAGGTGCTAGTACTAGGTGCTAGCAGTGCGCACTGTCCCTAGTCTATCACTTCAGATTTTTCCGAGCTGACTTCTTGGCTCAATTCGATTACGGCGAGTGCCACGCTGATGACACAGGTTCAGTTCCTATTGCTGGTCTCTCCCACACCCACACCCTGATAGTTTGATTCCCCAAACCATGTTTAATTAAGTTCTGTTGAATTTCCCCAAATATCGAGATCCTGGGATTTATTGATAAAATGTGCCCATTCATCCACCCCTTTGTAAAGTCTCATTTCATCATAATCACAAAATATGCCATCAATAATAGGCATTATATGGGTGGATAGCTGTTAACAGTTACCCGATCAAATCAATATGGTTATTAAATCAATACAATTGATGGAGTACAACTTGTAACAATAACTTAATTGCAGCTATTGTGAGTATCTAATCAAGTCCCTGATCTAATCAATAAATAGCCTAAGTGACAATCACCCCTATGTCACCTTCAGCTAAGCTACCATGCTGTACCACTTCCAAAGCATAATGTCATTTGTTGTGAATGACTAGGCCTATTGGGATGGGGCGTTGAACTGCACTGAAATTGAAAATTGTGTGAGGATTATCGCACCTTTCTAAAATGAATTTAATATTTAAAGTGAAAATATTGTATTTTGGCACTCATTTATTTACTTCGGTGCAGGTGCCATTTGAATTTTTTTTCATTGTACCCTTTTACAGGTTAGGTGCGCTCACACCTTTGCTGAATATAATTTTTGCTAGTTTGAGCATTGCTTGATTGATATACATTTTTATAATGACAGATTGACACCTAGTCGTATGGGCGGTTTTAAAAAAAAATGGCTGAGAAATGGGAGATTGTGTTCCCAAAATTCCAAAATTTCAAATTGGATATATTAATGATTTCTATATCTTATTGTAATCCCAATATATTAAAGTATGTAAAACAAATCAAGAAACACACAAAATAGTCCTCATATATTTTTTTTAACACTATTTATTGTAGAACGTTTCTTTTTTGGGTAAAATCTCAAAACATTCATTTGTTAAATATTAACACAATTATGTTTAAATCAACAAGTTTAAGGTACAGCTCATCTCTGGAGGATTGGTAACATTAGAAAATGCAATTTGTTTAGGCCTAAATCAATCAAATTTTAAAAAAAAGAGATTTTCCACATAAAACCCTTATTTTCCCCTCAATATAGGGATTTTTAATTTTTTAAACAAATTATTAATTTAGGTTTGATTTTAATAGTTTTAAACATCAGAAAATGGTAATATTAAAGTATATGGAATGTTTCAAGTTCATACTACAATCTACGGCAAAGCAGTGGGCCATTCAAAAGGCATTTCTACATACTTTTGTATTGTGTTACACTCCTGACATTGTAATAATGGTCGATAATAGAAGTTTTGTTGATAGAAACACTACCTTTAAGTACAAAGTATAGTATCTCAACTTTGGAAGATTGGTAAGCATAAAAAATACAATTTCATTATGCCTTTAACCACTAAATTGAAGG
Source organism: Ophiura sarsii (assembly GCA_035610835.1). NCBI lineage: Eukaryota > Metazoa > Echinodermata > Ophiuroidea > Amphilepidida > Ophiuridae > Ophiura > Ophiura sarsii. Next base: position 54,748,462 of record CM069454.1, read on the forward strand.
GAAAAAATCAGATTTTCCACACAAAACCCCTATTTTTACACAATAAAGGCCTGTTTTTGTTTTGTTTTAACTAATTATTAGTTATTAGTTTAATTTTAATAGTTTTAAACATAAGAATATGGCAATATCATAGTATATGGAATGTTTCAAGTTCATACTACAATCTACGGCAAAGCAGTGGGCCATTCAAAATGCATATAATACATTTCTACATTGTGTTACACTCCTGACATGTCTAATAATGGTGGATAAAATAGGTTTGGTGGATAAAAAACACAACCTTTAAGTATAAAGTACAGTTCCTCTCAACTTGGAAGATTAGTAAGCATAGAAAATACAATTTCATTATGCCTTTAACAACTAAATTGGGAAGAAAATCAGATTTTCCACACAAAACCCCTATTTTTACACAATAAAGGCCTGTTTTTGTTTTGTTTTAACTAATTATTAGTTAATAGGTTTGATTTTAATAGTTTTAAACATCAGAATATGGCCATATCAAAGGTATACATGGACAGTTTCAAGTTTATATTACAGTTTATGGCACAGCAGTGGGCCATCCAAAATGTATTTACATTTCTACATATTTGTTACACTCCTGACTGACCCCTATTTACTATCTGTAGTAGACATATTAAATGTAACACAATTTTATTTGTTACTATTTATTAATTTACATCATGTACTACTATAATAAACTGATATAACTAAATTAAATATATATGGAAGTTTGCAAAATTTAGATGGCATGTCAATGTTACACTCCTGACATTTTGGAGTTCTCCCAGTAAACCTTTGACCACAAATGCTATGATGTGATTACCAATGCCACTTGACCATCTATGGCAAGCTAAGTGTATACGTATACAAAATATGGAATGACAAATGCATAACCTTTCATCATTTTTATTATCAAGCTGGATTAATTTCAATATTTGAGTTTGACTCCTTTCTTCAATTTGACATACTGTAGTGTAACAATCAATAATTTATTGGACTTATGCAAGTTCAATTTCACAGTGACTCATTCTGATTAAGGTGGACCCTTCAATATTTCAAAATGTATATCTCTGAAATGAATATCAAAGATGGTTTTCTTGTACTAGCTTAATAAAAATGCATGTTCAATTTTTATGTTAAAAAAAGTGTTACACTCCTGACCGTTTTAGCATCAAAAACGGGCAGAAGTTCTTTTTGCAACAAGCAAGGGCCATCATATTCTGGCACAAAGAAATTACTATCTTAGCACATATTTTTGAATAATTGGCTATTCTATAAAAGTTCTTTATATGATCAAAAACGGGCAAAATGTTGAATATGCCATTTTCAGCCATTTTTTTAAAACCGCCCGTATGCTCCAGATGTCAGGACTACAGTACATGTAGGGATAGCATTCTCGCGCGTCATAGACCCCTTACTTTCATGTTTGACGCATCGAGTTATACTTTGAAATTGACCTAGTAGGGGTCAGGATCAAAATTGCATGGACCCCTTAAATTTCACGACGCATGGAAATTGAAACCATCAGAAACTTCTTGATTTCTTTTTGACCCCTTAGGTTTAGTTTTTGCAGTCCTTCAACTTAAGGGTCCAGACAAATTCAATAGGACCCCTGGCATTATTAAGCCAGCGCTAGCCCTGCTAGGGCATGATTGGCAAATATTCTATATCGGATAAAGTAATATCTGGTGATAGGTGCAGCAATTTGTGCGGCACAACCGACATTCTTCTTTGATCATGCATACTTTGTCGCGTTGGAGTTAGGCATGCGATATAATCATGAAGCGTTCATAGGAACACTGACATGATCAGCCATCCTAGATGTGGTTCTGTCATTGGCTCGATCAGTAAATTTCAAATTGTGGGTGCTCAGCGTTGAAAGGCTCAGATAAGGCGAACAAAAAATTGAATTGTGTTGCTCTCGGCAATCGAATCAAAAATGAGGGTCGCAATGTTTTGGGTTTTTTAAATTTCACCCAAATTGTCAAAATTTATACTATTTTCTACTTGGAAATAAATTTGCTTAAATAAATTTAAACTATTATCACACTAGAAACATTAGTCAAATTGACATTTACCAAATTTTTCTTGACATGAACCACAGTCTATCAGTAATATTTGTCAGCAAAAAAAAGAAAGAAGGAAAATCATCCGACCCGATTTCAAGATTTTTGGCTCTTGAGAGCAACACAACAATTTATTTTTTGGCCTAATGAAAGGGTCAGATAGCATTTCAATGATGTGAATATTTTCAGGTACACATTGAGAACAAATACCAGCTTTCAAGATGTAACACTATTCTTCTCAATCAAAATTAATAAGTACAGGTATTGAACAAAATCATGTTTTATTCTTTTTTATTCAAAGGCCAAGGTTAAGGACGAAGTTAAAACGATGTTTGCTAATTATTTGGTGTATGATTTTTTGTAATTTTGTAAACCTTAGCAGCTCGTGGAGTTTTAAGAATTCACCCAGTCATGCGATAGGTCACACATTTATTTGTGGTGTTTTAAATTTTAAAAATGCAACATAGCGATACATTTATATTTCATTTAAAAAAGAAAAGAAAGGATGACTGTTCTTAATTCCGGAATGTCCCCATCTTTAGGATGGCAAATTATTAACCTGTAAATCACCACAAGGCCCAGGCCAAGTCTCGCGTTACGGTGTGGTTTTCGTTTATGGTGTGTCAATTTTGAAAATGGTCCCTGATTCTTCAGAAATTAACGCCGTAAAAGCTCTGAGAACCAGGGGCAATGGTTTAACCCCCCCCCCCCCCCACCCGGATAATTTGATATTTATAGTGTAATTTCTATGATGTTTCTATAGAAATCTTGAATTATGAATCCATCAAGTGCTTGCTTGAATTGGAAAGACAAGGATCTGAGTCTGATGAAACATTGTGCAATTTTACCAAATTAAATTGGCTATTTACACAAAGGAAAGAGTAAAATGTTGAGTAAAATGTGTTAAAAAGTACGAAGTGGTAAACACAATACCCTGCCACCCCCCCCCCCCCCCCCCCCCCCCTACCACCACACACACAAATATAGAGTATGTAGGGTCAAACTATCACTTCATTATTGTCCTTATTGTAGAGTATATTATTAGGCCTACATGTAGCCGGCAGCAGGCAGGCCAACACGTTGGTCGGGAAATCCCAAGTTGCTAACACAGCGAATGGGTGTAACCACAATTACGGTAGATGTCCCGTATCTATAGTGTTATACTTGCATTCAGTCTGGTCCACAATAGGTGGTTTTTTGTATGACCATTGTATCGAGACCAGTCTAGCGCATCGAGTCGAAAAATGCGGAACAATTGGGCCAGATACAGCGAGACGTATGGTTACTGTGTTATATGGAGCACTGGTGGAGTCAAGTGTGAAGTTCAACTAGATATTTGAAAGAAAGTTTTTTTGTTTTTTTGTGGACTTGATATTTCACGCTCTTGATGCTCTGCTTAACATTTTCCACATGGCTATTACTTGGTTTTACCATTACACAAAAAAGATTTTCAGAAACCTTTCCCAACTTTCAAAGTCTATCTCAAGGATTACTGAACCAAATAAATTATATACGTGTGCAGCACAAAAATGGCCTCTTTACAATTTATTACAATTTGCTTTTCACCCATTCAGGGCATGTTAATATGCTTATTAATCTCGAAAAAGGGCATGTTTTAAGTCAGCTCATCACAAACATGTTAACATTTAACACAAAATGACTCTCTTCATTTCCCTAACATAATATTAAAATAAAATATTATAACAGCAGATGCCCACATTAAGTTTATTCCATCAAATCCTATGATTACTGGTAAGTTGCCCAGTAGAAACGGCCAACTAATTAAAACTAAGTTTTCTAATGGCAAAAACCTGCACAAACCAGGTTTGTTAAGGGTAATTAACGACGCTAACTTGCCCAGCAGAAACAGCCACCCGTTAAATCTTACCGTTCAGTTCTTGTGACCTGGAAGTATACATGTACACACGCTTGACAGGGATAGCACTGGATCCAAAATGTGAGAGGTCCCATGACATTTTTCAGGACCCCGTAGGACTTCAAAAACAAATTTAAGGGGTCCCCCAAGAAATTGAGGGGTCCTGAAGTTTGGGTATATAAAAAAATTTACTTTTTTACGGAAAGTTTTTAAGAATTTATATTGTGAGCAAAGAATGGATATGTAATTTACAGAATTTCTTAAGGTTTCCATTTCCACATAATCGTCAAATTTAAGGGGTCCCTTCAATTTTGATCGGGACCCGCAAGTCTTTCCAATTTGAAACCTGACGCGTCACTATTAGAAAGTGAGAGGTCTAGGACGCGCAGACGCGTCAGAATGCGACCCCTGACGCTTGATGCTACTCATTGTAGCTCTGGGTTGACAACAAATTTCATGTTCATTTATCGTGTTTGTGTTGTTAACATGCAATATTAAAAGACAAGGAATTACACGGCAGTCTTTTTCAAGTGGGGCGGCATTTTTGGTATAACAAAAGGACAAATGTCGTGGCCCATCGATTAGGACGCTTGTAAACTTAGCAGTAGAAGCATGGGGGGGGGGGGGGGGTGGTTATATAGTTAACGGTGATTACCATTAAGTTAACTTAGCATTAACTTTCCGGTGCCCCAGTAGAAACACGCTCTACATGTATGTGAAAGTGTATCCAGGGTATGTGTGTGAAGGGTGGTTAATAATAGTCCAGTTTTCTCAAAATAGCCCTCTGAGAAAGTGTTGGCCTATGGTAACATGTACAAAAAAGACAACTTTTGGCAGAATTAGCTCAAAATAGCCCTCGTAGCCAAACAAGTATTTTGACCTCTTAGGCCAAACAAAAAAAGTTTGTCTCAAAGCTTGCGAAGGCTTCAAAATCGGGCGACGCACGCTGTTTTTTTTCTTCCAATTTTCTTTTTTTAACATTTTTTTTATTTGTGTGGCAATTTTTACTCTTACTATTTGCAACCGTTGACACTTTCTGATATTTGTTTTTTTCTATTTGAAATGAATATTGTGATGTAGTTGTGTATAAGAACAATTGTGCAGCGTTTTTTGAAGAACTGAGTCATGTAAAAGTTTGAGAAAAGGAAAATCTGCCTATATTTTTAATAAAAACTCAAAATAAAAATTTGTAGGGAAAAAAAGAAATTGATTTGACAATTTTCTGCATTTCAGACGCGGTATTTTGGCATTTCAAAACCAATGCTCGCGCAAGCTTTGAGACTAACCTTTTATTTTGTTTGGCCTTAGTGCATGTCATCATCTGTCAGATACTTTTGTTTAGTCTTCACCCAACTCAATCAGTCATTTATTAACAATAATTCCTCATTTCCAAATGGCTAAGGACTACATATTTAAAAGCGTTGCCTCGATTGAATATGTATTTAAGTCACAGGTCCCTGGATCTGTACTCCAGAGATATTACTTTGGCTATTGAGACATTGCGTGCAAAAACTTGGCAGTATTATCATGTTTATAAGATGTTCATGGTGTGTCTGTGAGGATCACTTGACATCATTGCGTGTTTCAGGTTGATCAGTAACAGAGGGACTAACTGCTGACTAGTTTTAACTAAAACATTAAAGGTAGATGTTCCGATTTTCAACTTGAAGTTTACTATTCTACATGAAAGGTCATCCTTAAAAAAGCCGTGTTCCAAAGTTTGAGTTGCATAGCTCTAATGGTTCTTATTTTAGACGCACAAGATGCTGTGAACTGTACCCATTGAGTAGTACACAAACTATATCGGTGGTAACCACCATTCGCGGTAATTCGACGTTATTTCATCGATTTCTCCGTAATTATACCTATTTAGGCCGTCAAATTTCAGTATGATGATGAGAAAAATATGAGCTTTCATATGATATGAAAATCTCTGTATGTTTGAAATAATTCTGTGTTACGAAAATGTGATCGGGTCATCTACCTTTAAAACATCAACATGCATTGATTGCATAAAACATTTGAATGCAGATGGCATGCTTGGGTTGTTGTTGGTAACCAGGCATATACAAAATGGGGGAATCTCCTTTCTAGGATTGTTTGGGTATTTGGAGAGAAATTTTGCTTAATTACAAATAGAGAAATACATATGAAATGAAGGAAAATCTAGCTCTCTTTCTGGGATATTTTGTTTGCTTTCTGGGAAATAAACATTTTGTCCAGCCCTGTCCGTATCAGTTTTGTTGGCAATGGCTTTTTCCTCATTTTGCAGATCAACTCATAATCAACATCAAAGTTAAAATAGATTGGCCCATGTTGATGTGTAAATACCGTGGAATGGGTGATCCTCAGGGTTCTAGCTACGGTGGGCGGCACTGGGCGGGGCCGCCCGGCACTTACAATATCCTCCCATCATTCTAAAAAAAAAAAGTTAAAAAAAAGGTTTTTTTTTTACAATTTGTGGATAAAATCATTAAACTGCCTCATAAAACAAGAAATTATGTGGCAGGAATCCTCAAAGTGCATTAAAAACCCTAAAAAGACATTAAGAAGGCCTCTGGATCCCATGCCATGATCCACTGCACTTCGTTTGCTACACTTTCTCTGTTCGCCATCAGTAAATTTACCCAGCACTAAAATGGTCCTGGCTAGAACCCTGGTGATCCTCCTCCTGTTGGTTTCAATCTGTTTCAAATTTTCAGATGATAGTAAAACAAATTAATCAATGCTAACAATTACTTTAATCTTGTTCCAAAGTGATCAGATGTAAATATTATCCAAACCATTTAATCATGGAGATTATTCTTTTTCGAGTCACCCATTAGGGGTTTGCGGTACAGTGTATACCTTATACTCTGGAAGTGCCATTAGCCAAAGGCGGATTCTTCTTAAAACAAATAGAGATAAGACATATAAATAAATAGAATCGGAGTAGAGTGGGGGTCAAAACTACCAATGTTTAGCTCTGCAATCTGTTCTGAAAGGGTAGCCTGACTGGATGTGTGCGTATCTCTCAATCAGTCTTCAATCCTGGCCATAACAAAACAAAAACTCATTATTGAAATACCCCTTAATACCGAATTACTGTCTCAACCTTTAGTTTTGGACAATATTTTAGGGGTAATAAATGCACTTAACCCTTTGAACCCGAAGTTATTATAAGGGTTCGGTACACCCACCCTGACTTCTCCGGGGTAAAATGATAAATATAGTACACCTATATCATCCGTAATATATGTTACCGATGATAGAGGGCAGTATGCCATTGTACTACACGTATAACGTAACCTATTTATAACATAAAAACGTCCGTTTTTATCGCCAAAATTGCCAATCATGACCGTAAAACAATGCATCCCTGTCTACCTGAGAATCATCTGCGCCATATTGGGTTGCATATTCATCCAATTTCGCGCTATTTTTGACTGTTTTCTTCAGCTAAATCAAATCAAATCACAACGAAAACCTTGTGAAACGATGTATTTCACATCGGGTAAACATCACATGACTTTCAAGTCACATGACCACTCAGTCATGATCAATGTGTCACCTGATCGCTCAGGCCGATTTATCGGCCTATCGGGTCACAGCGCGTTCTTAATCGGCCTTTCGGGTTCAAAGGGTTAAAACATGACCTTTTAATGGTGTGTTTTGTCAGTGACTGTCACTGGTTTCATCAAATCGTATCTGATGAAACAGTGACTCTGTACATAAAAGAAGATGCTAGCCTCACTGGGTATTCACTTCCTCTAGGGAGTGACGTCACTTTACAGGGGCAGCACTTGCGTATGCATCTTCCTTCTTTCCATGCGTGTGTGTGTATAACATAAGCCAGCACCGCATGCTTTTATCACGCACTGCAATCAGCCAAGGATGCAGTTATGTACGTCACTATCGCGTGATAGAATATAGGACTTCACTCCTGGTTTGTAATGAAGGAGCTGTTAACCATCAAGTACCCGAACTTAATGTGCCTTCGATTTGGAACACATATTTCACTATCCCCCTCTCAGACTCTCATTTGATCCAGTCACTGTTTGATCAGAGACACTATTCCATTTGAGCAGTGAACTAAAAAAACAACCCCTCTTGATTAACAAATTCTAGAATTACTTACTCATAGGTAACCATAGCAACATCTTACTCTCAATCAATCCAAAGCATGTGTGGTCTGTTAATGACGGATACCTGTGCGTTAGTACACCTGTATCATCAAACTAAAGCGTGTTGCTAGGCCATGGATAGTGTAATTAGATTTCAATTTGTAATTAGATTTGGACATAGGGTCTAGACTGTTTTCCATTTTGTGTCTGCAGTTAGGTTCCGAGAGGATATTTGTCACATTTCTGTTCAACCGTCATCGGGTGAAGTAGTATACCAAAGTATGTATAGCCCTCTTCGTTGGCTCGCTATTTTAAACAAATCGGCCTATTTAATAGGCAAATACTGTATTGAATATAGAAACACAGAGGCATACCATTCTATAGTCTATTTGGCCATCACGAGACAGTGACGTATGCGCCTACTTGAGGCGCTGGCGTATACACAAGAGCGTAGAAAGACTCCCTGTTAAGTCCCTACCCCATGGAGCGGTTCTTGGGTTGGGTTGATAGCGGTTCTCCAATTGGGAGCACTTCTTGGGCTCTGATACGGTTGGACTAAGCGTGCAGAGTTTGAAGTGTGGTACTGCCTACCCAGTTGCACAGCTGAAAATGAGAACCTTTCCTTAAAACTTGTGTGAATGAAATGACATTTGTATCTCCATGGAGGTACCTGTTCCTGCTGCCTATCATGTTTTTCTTGACAATGGGGGATTCCATTTGAAATCCATAACCATACACCCCTGGACGTCTGTGTAAGATATTTCTCTTCCACATGGAGTGTTAATTTCAAACAGGGGTACCTGCATGGGTGACTCCATTTGGAATCTGCACTCCCTGTGTGGAAGAATTACGGTCATGTCTTCCACAGGGGGGGGGGGGGGGGGGGGGGGGGGGGGTTGATGGATTTCGAATGGAATACCCCATTGTCAAGAAAACATGATGGGCAGCGGAATAGCCCAACTGGAATAGCCCAATGTGCATGTGTCAAACAACTGAATTTTTCTGTCCACTGATCTGATATCCGTCAATATAACAGTTATAACTGAATGAAATAGTCCATATTCTGAATCATGAATGGCGTCACATTTTGAAATACATTTGTCAGTGTCTATTGATTTCTCTTGACTGATGTAAAACTGCGATAACATCTTTTGCGATTCTTTACATTTAAGACTTCCCTGAGTGAAATGTATTTTTAAAGAATCAATGAAAAGATTTTATAAATATAGATTTGCGTAGCCAAGTGGGAACCGACTCCAATAGAAGTTTCTAACATGATTTGCATTCAATTGAGTTGGTGCAGAATCTGTATGCTTGGGAAAATGTTATGTGAGGAATTTAATGCTCGCTTACTTCCCCGCCTGCTTCCTTGCTTCCTTGCTTGCTTAATTTGAGTTTTTCCTCAATTGCCAATGGTTCACCACACTACCCTGACTGACCTGCATAGCTATCTTGATTTTGTCAGTCTCAAACAAGGATATGGTCACCAATTTGGGTTCTACCTCCATGTATGGGAATCACGAAACTAGTCTAGTGTGAAAACTTCATTCTGGGATTATAAGCTTTATTCGGTATAATCCCTCAATGAAGTCTTTACCCTAGACTAACTCTGCCTCCCTTACATGAAGGTAATACACAATTTGAGCTTTCTATGTTTTCCACAAGCTGAGATATTGGGGTATAATCCTTGGTGTAAAAGACATTCATAAGTTAGACTAGTGCAAGGACCTCATTACGGAATAAAGCTGTATAATAATCCTTTAATCCGCCGAGAGGATTTTGTGCTAGGTTATTTCCATGCTGTCTTACACCATGAAAGTAACATGCTTACACCAAGGATAAACCGATATTGGAGAAAATAAACTTAAAATGGTGGCCATTTTGAAATCCAAGATGGCGTCCGAACGGCTGATTTAAAAAAGGGAACATTTATTGACATTTAAATTCAAGAGAGTCAATACTACCTTAAAAAACATTAAAAAAATTAAAATTAAAAATGTTGCAATTGTTAAAAACACAAGGTACCATACTATTGATTGAGGAACTTGGCAACTATATTCCATGGGTTGATTTCCCTTTCAATATGTGGCTTTAGGAAAAAAACACTACCAAATCCAAGAGCCCCTTCTGGGTTGATACAAAGGGCTTTTTGAAAAAGAAAAACATAAGGCTATATAAAAAAAAAACATTTGTCTCAAAGCTCCCGCACGCGTTAGTTTATTGATGCGCATTAGAAAAACAAAAATCTTAAAAAAACTTTTTCTTTTTTTTTAATCCCAAAATGTCACTGATTTTTCAGATTTTCATTGATCTCATAATTTTCAACACAAAAGGTCACTTTTACAAGGATTTCAATATTTTATATTTAAAAAAAACAACTTAAAAAAACCGCATTCCACGTTAGGTTTTGAAAAACTGAAGAGCTTTGAGACAAAAGATGTTATAGCCTAAGATGCCCAGCCCACCAAAGAATCTAGTGGGGAATTCCTGAGCTTAGCCATGATAGGCTGCAACGGCCTCAGCTGTTTACAGTTGAATATTAAGATGATCCTGCAGCAACAGTTTGAGGGTAATTTATTAAATCCATGGGATTTATCTTTGATCCGTAACAAATCCCTTAATTCTAGTCAGCCACATGCAGCAGGGGCTATGTATGTGGATATGTAGATGTATGTGAAAGTAGTGAACATGGTAAAGGCTTCAGTCAATCATTGGGGCAAGTTGCTGGTAGATATACAGCTAAAGTTTATTGTAAATGGTTACCCCTTCACCAGGGTTCTAGCCAGGATCATTTTAGTGCCGGGTAAATTTATTGACAGCGAACAGAGAAAGTGTAGCGAACGAAGTGCAGTGGATCATGGCATGGGATCCAGAGGCCTTTCTTAATGTTTTTTTAATGTTTTTTAATGCACTTTGAGGGTTCCTGCCACATACTTTCTTGTTTTATGAGGCAGTTTAATGATTTTATCCACAAATTGTTCGAAAATCAACCCCCCCCCCCAAAAAAAAAAAATGCCCGGCGTAGCTAGAACACTGCCCTTCACAAATAAAATGGCAAGAGAAGGATCTTATCATGTTAGGGGTATGGACATCCACGACATTAGAGCTTAAGGATCCTCAAATTCATGAAGGGGAAGTATTGGAATTCATAAATGTTGGCAAAAGTCATATAATTTTTTTTAAACTGATTACTGGTCACATCTTTTTTTCTGAGAACCCCCTCCTTGGAACTGCATATTTTTACAACAAATTTGATCCTCTGAAATGAAGAATGGTGTTTTTCCCCAATAAATGTATGGAAGTCACAAAGAACCTGAAATGAAGGTCTTAGCAGCTCACGTTCATATGACCCATAAGTGTTTGGGCCCCTGTTCTTTAGATAATGCCTCTTTATAGATAAAGCTATCTGTATTGTTGAGTTTAGCTACGCCCTCCAAATGTCGTTTGGACGGCCTGATTTTCTGCTACATAACTGTAAATGGAGCTGCTTAGCCTGAATTTTGACCCAACATTGAGTGTTCTGAATGTTTTTGTGGGATTTTGGCTCAATATTATGGTCCAGGACCATAAACGGAATAAAGCTATGTTAATTATACATTGCGCTTTATTCTGTATAGCAGCTCTAGTAAAATATTCAGTTTGCAAATATCATTTCTATGGTGTCAAAATTCTTAAAATTTTAACTTAAATGGTCCGGGACCATATAATCGGGTCAGAATCTCATACAAACATTCGGAATCCTGAACATGTGTTTTGGGGTCATCACCTCTTTCAACATTGTGGATCAAGAGAATCACTCTGTGGGTTTATAAACAAAGAGACTCTCTGATGCTCTGATAGCGTGGAGAGTGTGTAAAGTGTTTTGCCCCGACACCCTAAGGGTTGTGACACCCTAAGGGTTGATGGGATAAGTCTGAATCAAGGGATCACATTGGGTTAACATTTAATGTGGGAGTGCCAGCTAAAGTCTGTTAACCTGTATAATACATACTTGATATCATTATCATTAAACTAATGGCAATTTTGATGCAAAAAGCTGATATTTTTTCTTCATTGTCTGAAGTTTGGCGTACTTATCTCATGTTAAAATCGTAACTTCAATTTCCAACAAAGTTCAATGAATAAAGGGCAAATTAATAAGCTGAGTGGGTTTTTTAAAATATTTTTTATTTTGTCTGAAGTTTTGCCAACTAATCTCATGTCGCAATCATACATGTAACTTCAATTTCCAACAAATGTTAATGCATAAAGGCAAATTAATAAACCAATTGTGTGTTTTTCTCTGATTTTCTCTGATGTTTGGCCAACTAATCTCATGTCGCAATCATAAATATAACTTCAATTTCCATCCAACTCTCATTGAAAAAGTAAGATGAGATTTTCCAAGGTGGGTCTATTTGATACAAATGTGGTTTCCGTTTTCAATATGTCATCAAAAAAAGTAACTATACAGGTAATAAATGGGCTTCTAACTCTTGAAATATATATCCTACCTAAAAATATTAAATTTCAAAGTTGTTGAGAAATGTATCTTCTTTAATATGAGATATTGCACGCTAGAATCGGGGGATTCTTGAAGAAGTGGCACTCAAAAATATAAGGAGAAGTCCGATTTTCATTTTCACATTTTTATTTTCTACACGCGGGCCAATCTACGGGTACCTTATCGATTACCGGTAGTGCAATTGGGGGATGCATGCGTAGGTTGGACAGTCGGCCGCATTGTTCCGATGGATCAATACGCCACACACACGCTACCTGTCATTCTCTCCCCGTGTTGAAATGTAAAATGTGAATTTGAAATTGTGACTCTACCTTACATTTTGGATTGTCGCTTCCTAAATATTCAACCGATCCTAGCGTGCAATATCTCATATTAAAGAAGATAAATTTCTCAACAACTTTATGATTTGATATTTCTAGGTAGGATATATATTTTTAAAGTTAAAAGTACATTTATTACCTGTATAGTTACTTTTTTTGATGACTGTATAGCAACATAGACATTTTTTCTCTTTTGTAAATCACCACCCATGCTTAATGATGCCTTCTACAATGTTATCTTAAATTGTCATCAGTATTATTCAAGATAATAACGTAGTCCTTGGATGATTTTTATGTGATCCACATTAAAATCAATTACCAATTGTATATAATGTAGCAAAATCTGTGAATAGTATACGTTATCATCATACATTCCATACAAATTGTTAATGGGTATTTGAAGTGAAGAAGCATCTTTTTGAATAAAGTGGTCTACTCCTTCCCTAGCCTTTCTTGTAGGGCTGCTTTTTCAAAATCATCTTATCTAGGGAAATACTGATTGAATATAGAAACACTGAGTCATGCCATCTTGGCCGCGAATTTTGTTTTTACCAATCATCAATATTTGTAAAATTTATTTATTCCGTTTTAATACGGAATAAAGCAAAATTCACTGAATAAAATGATTTTTTTTAAAAAAATTAAAAAAGTCAACTGATTTTACAAATGTTGATTAGGAAGAAAAAAAATCGCATCCAGGCCTAGTTGAGATTGGGAAAGGGTCTTGGGCTCACATAGGGTAGTCCTACCTCACAGGTCGTTTTGTCAAGATTAATAGCGATTCTTAAATTGGGAGCAGTTCTTGGGTCTCGGATAGGGTAGTCTTACCCCACGGGGCAGTTCTCGGGTTGATAGCTGATTTTTGGATTAGGAGCAGTTCTTGGGCTCATAGGGTAGTCCTACCCTACCCCACGGGGCAGTTCTTGGGTTGATATCAGCTCTCTAAAATTGGGAGCAGTTCTTACCCCACAGGCATCTTACCAGGCCTCAAAATAAGAAATGAAGAGGGCATGCAATTTAAGGCAATTTGAAAGGGGCGCCAATTTTCTCCAGAGGCAGTTATGTACTTTTGAATGGAGTGAAAACAGCCAGAGGTGGGGCATCGAAGGCAATTGCCTTTGATGCCTTCGATTCATTTGAGCCCTGCATCTTGGATCACCACTGGCATCTTACCCCACTGGGCAGTTCTCGATTTGATAGCGGATTTTTGGATTGGGAGCAGTTCTTGGGCTCAGATATAGTCAGCCTCGTAATGCTATTGAACATAATTCCAAAAATACATGCGTACAAGCATATGTGCTTATACCCGGAAGTGCGTACCATACACTTTCAACAAATGACCACTCGTCCTGATTGGTCAATCGTGAAATCGTCATGCGAATGCTTGCATAGTTGTTCGCGCATTTCATGCATCTGGAAGCTGCTCCGTGAACAACAACAAAACACGCTTGCTTGAAATTGCTTGAATTATGTCCATAGCATTATGACAGTTACTATTGAGGATAGTAGTCCTATGGTACAGTTTTGCAGCCATGTGTATTGTGTAAGGCACATGCAGGGATAACGGATACATGGCAACTTTTGCGCAAGCCTAATGGGCTAGATAATCCCTAAGTATACCACTTTATAATAAATATAATACCCTAAGCCGGAAACAAGATTTGTTTCAATTCTGCATTTATATATAGCGATGAAGTTGAATAATTCAAGTTTTAGTCCGGGTGTGTGTGTGCGGCATACCCTAATGTCTTTTCCTCTGTGCATGGCAGGCATTACCAATTGAGAGTATAGTAGTGATGGATAACCCTACCTGGTGGAGCTATAGAAATAAAAACCCGCTGTGAAAAGTAACCATTTTGCCTCCAGCTCTTCGTGCCAAATATCGCTACAATACCTGGCATTGTCAGCACGGCAACTTTGGCGACAGTTAGTGTAGCACTTTCGCCGACTTCATGACACCGTTTGTACTATCCTTACTCCCTTTTAAGGGCTTGATTGAGTAACTATAAATACATTTAATGTATTCTATTGTATATAGAGTTTTCTGAAAAAGTTTTAAAAAAAGTGTTACAGTTGGAGTGATGTTAAAAAAGTTACCTTAGAAAAAACCCTGTGCTACGGGCCGAACCATTTTCTTTTTCAATTTTCCAAACCAAAAAAAATGAAATTTTGTCTGAATTTGTTTGAATTTGTTTTGAAATTTATTGATTTTTATAAAAAATTGTTGGATATTCATTCACCAAAATGTTCACGGAAATGTTCTTTGATAATTGTCCTTGAAGTGCAACAATCATTTCTTCTTTTCACCACATGAAAGCCACACCTCGCATAGACTAATTCTAATTCCTTCTGTCTCCACATACGCACTGACGCGAAGCTGTGCTGTGTTAGAGACTGAAAAACAAACGGTTCGAATGATGCTGGGTTTTTTACGATCTGCGTGATGTGCGTGTGATCGCATACACTGCGCCATCATGTTATCGCGCGGGTTCGATTTCGAGATGCGCTACACACGCAAGCACAGCGGCTGCCACGTCGCATTGCGTATCGAATTACCGTGTCACAAAAAGCGACACAAGTCCGGCACGTAAAAAGTATAGAAGCGGACCAGTCCCTCCAATGCATGAGCACCACAGCCGACGTTGCAGGGGATGGCGGAACCGAGTCTAAACCTCGCACGGATTTCCTCTAAACTTAGATAAAAAAGACCTCCACTAAAAAGTACCATAAGTGCAGGTGTAATTCATTTCTGATTGGTGAATAAAATTAACAAAATTGAAATATGTCAGCAGAAATGAATGAGCGTAGGAAGTTCGGGTAAAAAATTATCAGTCTGAAATCTATGAAATTGTATATTTTGTAACATGGTAAAGAATGAATTTCCGCGTCTTTCCATGATGAGATCATGCAGAGGTCATGATCATATAAAGAGATGTTTTACTATGAATGAAAATCCAAATATCTGAAATAGCAAGCCAACTTTGTACTATTTCAATGTAACCAATTAATCACCCATTGAAGCTTGGTCATGGTTAATGCCGTCACGGTTTATGCCCAATTTCTACAGCTGAAATAAACCTAATTCTTCTGCTGAAACAAGCCTAATCTAGCGGACAAGGTTGATTTAAATGGTTAAAATGAAGTGGTAATCTTTGCCTGGTGAATAGTTCACAGTTTTCCCGATTTAAACCGTTTCACGTGTTGTGTAAAATATTTTATACTCAGGCATGAGAATTTTCCGATTTTAATCGGAAATCCGATTTTTTTCTTCTTCACATGTTTACACTCTAAAAAAAAAAAATTAAAAAAAATTCTAAAGGGGGGTTGCTGACCCTTAAACCACCGCTGTCTGTGCCCCCTAGACCCCCCCTTGAATACTCCCCTTCGGTTCGGGACATAATTGGCATATTTTTTATACACTATAAATTTTTCAGATTTTTTAAACAAAATGCATTCTCATGCCTGTATACCTCATTACGTTACCTATACTGTAAAAGCCAATATTTTCGCGTACAGATATTTTCGCGGATTTTGATATCAAAGACATTTCGCGAATTGTTTTTTTCCCGGGCGACCGTCTGAAAGCATTGCATGAATGTGTAAAGCAATATTTTCGCGTGTTATAATTTTCGCGGAAAAAGATTTTGCTCGAAAAGCGCGAAAATAAAACCACCGCGAATATTTCAGCTTTTACAGTACTTTAAAATGATGGAGAAGTGCGTGTGTGTGTGTGTGGTTAGTGGAACGGTAGCGGTGTGTGAAAAATGAAACAATTAATTCATAGTGCAAACATTTCCATACACAGTATTGTATCTAAGAAAAGTGGCATTAACAAAAGGCTAGTCTTTCACAAATTACAGCAACTGCTACAGCGTAAACACAGTGTTCACCAGGACAGTTGCGTGTCAGGCGAGAAAGACTAACAATTGGGGAACGTACAGGTGGTGAAAGTTTGTGGAGTATTTTGTCCGTTTCTATAGCGACGGGTTTAGGGTTGGTGTGACTTTTACAGACAACAATAGTTATTTTAGGATGAGACAGTCATCAATATGACAAGAAAATGTGTCTTTTTGACGTCAATATATTTGTCTTTTTGACATCAATATATTTGTAAGGCAAAGCCAACATCTCACACAGCAAAAACTAGTGAGTGATTGACTGAAATTTTAATTAATTTGGCGTTATGCACTATTATGCCTTTGAACTCTTCTCAAACACTGTTTTCCTTTACCAGGTGGCGAGGTAGCGCAACAGGTTAGAGCGCTCATACATAACTGCTGTGTCGTTGTTCACTTGGTGGATCGTTTCAGTTCGGGTGTTTGTTGATTTCAATTGACATGCGAATTGCGGCGATTCCCATTCAACCTTGCCCCTATGCCTCCTTCAGACCGTACAGATTGAAGTAGGCATGATCAGCGCATCGTGTTTCGGAAGACACATAGAAATGTTGGTCCCGTCTATCGGGAGAGCTATACCCGAGCACGTTAAAAAATGTCACAGACTCCTTCGTAAAGAGTAGGGGATCATCCCGGGTCTATATTTGTACACTCATAATTTGTATCGCAGTGCGACGTTGACCCAAGCGAGATTGGGGAGCTGTTAAAAAGGGTTATATTACAATCTAAGTGCTGATACTGTGTGAGAACTTGTTGTAAGGCGCTTTATAAGTACTAGGTATTATTATTATTATTAGTAGTAGACTGGGTCCCCGCGTCCCTCTATATGGTCACCATCTTCTAAAAAAAATCCAGTCTTCACATTTGAGTACCTTTGCAGGGGCTGTGTGTAAAATAGGGAAGACATGAAGGATCAAGTCTACTACCTTAGCTCTGCTGCAGAGTCTAGATTGAATCCAAATTCTAGAAACACTTTATGTAGGTCAATTATCTACCAATGCAGTCGCTCTGTACTCCAAATCGGTGTGTGCTGGTGTGTCCCCATTCTCAATGGTCAGTGACACATGCTGTATTTGTAATTTGGTAGATAGTTGATCTACAGTATTTCTAGAACTTGGGAAAACTAGGCATGTGAAATATGAGGCCTAAGTAGGCCTACTACCCATACAAGCAGCTTTAACTTAAAGTGAATAAAAGATACCGGTCATGGTGGGGTGGTGGAGGAAAGCTGAATTTGACCGCTATTTATCGGAGACATTGGTTAGAAAAAGCAGACCGCATCCCGATATAGATTCTAGTATTGGCAAAGATGTTATGAATTATATCGGATCTTAGGGGAATCCCCTGAAGTAAGTGATCGCACCGAATCCCTGGTGAGATGAAAATACTATAATTGTAAGTCAATTGGGACTCGTCCACGTAATGTCATCTCCCATTACTCCCCTGCTGCGATAAGATAATAATCATGGTGAGGCCGTAAGTGATGGCATGGTGCAAAAAAGTACAATGACTTGAGGAGAGATTCTCAAAGTGTTTTGTGTGCCATCAAATGAGCCCTGTGTTTTGCTGAACTCAAATAAAATAAGTAAAATAATATAAATAAATAATAAATAAATAGTGAATAATACATGATAAATGATGAACAATAAACAATAAAATAAATAATAAATAATAAATAATAAATAATGAATAATAAATAATAAATAATAAATAATAAATAATGAATAATGAATTATAAATATTAAATAATAACAAAATAAGGGTTTTTTAATAGATAAATAAATGTTAGTATAAATAATGTGCGACATATCTACTCGATCGTGATCATGGCGCTGTGCGGCAACCATATTGGCTCACGGCACATCAGAGTTCCAAAACTATACTCCAGAACAAGATTTATATCAAGAAGCTTTATTTTAGATTTTAGATCTCAACCTTGTCCTTTAGGAAGAAGCTTGGCATTTTGTTGGCATGCATATCCCATGTTGGCTGATACTGTGCCAAGATCTCAATTTTGATTGGTAAATACCTAGAACCATATTAATTATAAATCAGCCAATCACAGAGCTGCAAATATTTCCATCCTGCTTATCTGGGAGATTATCTTCACCAATCAGGGAGATTGTAAAAATTACATGTAAAATAGAGAAAATGTTTCCCCATTCAGGGATTTTGTGAAACTTGTATGACCAGGTCGCGATTTTTTTTTTACTAGTAAACATTTGTATGGGCTCACATGTAAAATCAGTTAGAATTTTTTTTTGAAAATCATTTTATTCAGTGAGTTTTGCTTTATTCCGTATTAAAACGAAATAAATAAATTTTTCAAATGTTTACTAGTAAAAAAAAAATCGCGACCAGGTCCAGCTTTATTTCCATGGAGTCCTGTAGGATCAGGGGGTGTGTTCGCAGTTCTACAATCAGAGACACAGTTTAAGATTTTAGTAGTGATATTTTATTTAGATCTTTCTAAATAATTTCTCAAATAATTTAAAAGAAGTGTTCTGTTTTAACAAGCTGCTGATGTGCAGTTGTGGCAGCAGCCGTAATACTGCCATTTTGCTAGCTAGCTCGCTCCTCGCTCAAAGAAGATTTTAAAGACCCCACCACAATGCATTGTGTTTTGCAGAATGCCCTTATTATTATTCTGGTCTCCAATTTGTCTCGATTCCCATAGACATGCACACAATCATGGCTTCATAGCGCGTTCATCGTTGGAGCTCTTCGGTTCTAGTTTACATCAATGAATAAATTAGTTATCAGTGTTCCTTTTTCTTCTTTCAAAAACTTAAGAGCCGACAAATGCATCGTTTGAAAAAGCTTTAGTTGGCTGGCGTTCGCGCAATGCATTGTGGGAAGACCTTAAAAACCTTTGCTCCTCGCTCGCGGCAATTGGATCGCGCGCCGCCCCGCATGGGGTAAATGGCTGCTTAAGGGTGGGTGGGTTGTGTGCTAACCTTACACCACTTAGACCATTGCAACGCTTACTCGTAACAGGGAGGTATTATGGTGATAATGATTATAGTCAAGAAACACAGTGGGACGTAGACACATGGTTCAAATACGGGCGGGTTAAATGCACTTTACTCTTTCGAACAAACTTAAGTGAGAGAAGAACGCTAAGCCCTCTGCTTGTTAAACTGTCAATTTATTCTTTAAACAAAGTCCTGATGGATGCTACCTTTTCAGCTTTTAAACTGGCCATCAGTAACCTTTAATCGTTGATCTACAAAAATAAATACGAAGACACTTCAGTAGTACCAGATGTGAATAGTTGACTGGGCTGTGACATCAGAGAGATTAAAGAGATGTCCACACGGCCTGCTTATATAGAGGGGGAAATCATACATACACACATTCAAACCATGGCAACATCAAATGTGTGATGCCCTCACCCTACACCAGGGGTTTTCACTTTTCAATTAATTATGCTTAAGGGCAACAAATATCAAAAAGACACATCTCGGGGGCCAAATGAACCCTTTTGTTATGTTTTTCTTTGTTTTTCTTTGTTTTCAAGGGCCAGTCAATATTGTTGGCAGTGGCGGCACTAGCATAAAAAAATGTATGGGGGGCAGAAACCAATTTAGGGGGAAATGCGCAAGAAGCGTGCCTAAATTGTGGCTTTTATTGTAAAAATTGCTTAAAATTAGTGTAACTTGGTCTGAATTACACATTTCAGACCAATTTAAAGCGAATTATAAGTAATTTTGACATTGAAAGTAAACATTTTCAATTGTTTGGGGGACAAAATGGGATGGCACTGGAGCTGATGGGGGGGGGGGGGGCAAGGTCGCAAAGATCCTACCTGAGAGGTCCGTTTTCCCATAGAGAACAGGGTCCCCCCTCTTCACCTTCAGAAACTATTTCTTTTGATTCCAAAAAGGTCTCTATACTTTTGATCTCGCAATGATTGATCGGTGTCCAAGAAATGGCATTTGACATGGCTTACAACAAACAGGAAAATGGTGTACATCATCACATAGTCTTAAGCGCTTTGTCAAGGGAATGTAATGAATCATGACTTGTACATGAACTTGGCTAAATGGGACCATGAACATTATCAAGAACAGAATGTTACCCCACTTGCTACAGTTCGTTTGGCCATCACGAGACAGTGAGCGTGTTTCTACAGAGAGTCATTAGCCGGTTGATCACGGGGGGTAGACGTCTAACAGCTCTGTAGAAACAGGTCCTGACGCCGTTAGCCGGCTAATCTACCACGGGCAAATTATCCTAGAAAATCAAGGATAGTGGTGGTAGGTTAGCCTGCTAATTGCCCGCCAGAGCTCTGTAGAAACAGACCGCCGCCCGATTAGCCGTCTAACCGGAAATTACTTTGTTTGTTTATTGCCAAGATATTTGTTTGTTGTGTTGTTATATAATTAATCCGTGTCATTTCGAAATCAGCCGTTCCTCTACGCACACACCCCACAAAGTGATTAGTCGTCTTTTACGTTGTCTGTAGAAACAGCCCAGTACTTGTACCACCGCCTTTTTAGCAGGCTAAGTTACCGCCGGCAAAAGGCAGAGGCTCTGTAGAAACACACTAAGTGACATACATAACAGCGTATTCTACTAAGGCAAAAAAAAATGTTGTGTTGCCCTCAAGTGCCAAAAATGTTTGGGTTTTTTTCATTTTTCCCCCATTTTTTTTCCCCACAATTTTTCCCTGTTTTTTTTGCTGAAATATATAGGGTTTATGTCAAGACAAAATTGGTATATGCCCATATGTTTCTAGTGTGACAATAGTCTAAAAAACATTTATTTAGGCTTATTTATTCATTTCAAGCAAGAAATAGTAACATTTAGACACTTTTAATCAAATTTAAATCTAAAAAAAATAATTTAAAAAAAAATGAATAAAAAAATGCGCCCCTAGTTTTTACGATTTTAGGGTCGGTCGCTGAGGGCAACACAACTATTTTTTGTTGTTGGCCTAATTGCAGCACATAACGCATGCGCGCCTACTCGAGGCGCTGGCGTATACACACACGAGCGTTGAAAGACGGAAGATACATACATGTGCGTAAAAGCTGCGCCTGTTAAGTTTCGTCACTGTCCAGAGGAAGCCAAATAGAGTGTAGGCCTTGAGTACCGAATACCTCAACCCCTGAGCACTCCCTGCTTTCTTACAGTGTCTCTGATTGGCTCATTACAGGGTATAATGTGACATACCCATGTGAGTAACCAATCAAAAAGTGCTTTTATATATCTCTTTATCAACCAAACCACCATTCTTACAACACATTCTTACTGTATCTCTGATTGGCTAAATGTATGGTATAACCTTCTTTGTAACCAATCAAAATTGTACTTAGATGCCAGATAATAATAGGCAGGTAGTGCCCAGGGGGTTAAATGCTGTTAGTGATTGGTTTATTAGCTTGATTTATAATGTAGGCCTACATGATGTAATCATCCGACCAGCCAATCAAAAAAGAGCTGCTTATTCCTTCAGCCTTTAAATACTTCATCCGCTCCTATACTCACACGTACTTCTGATTGGGTCATTAGGGAAAAAATACCACCTCAAAACCCACTATTCTTTCGTCTACAGGGCCCGACCAACCCATTAAAAAAAATTGGGTTCTACCTCCATGTAAGGGAACCACGAAACTAGTCTAGTGTGAAAACTTCATTCTGGGATTATAAGCTTTATTCAGTATAATCCCTCAATGAAGTCTTTACCCTAGAGTCCCTAGACTAACTCTGCCTCCCTTACATGAAGGTAACACCAAAATTTGAGGGGAAATAGGTCAGCACAAATGAATATTGACCAATATTTCAAAAATGTTAGGAACAGTTATGGTTTTTTAGTTTTTCAGAAATTTTTCCGTAAGCTTATTGTTATATTGTCGATGGGTTTTTTTAAGATTAGGGAAATTGATTTTGTTCCTGGGACCCAGAAATCTCGGATAGGATTCGGTTTCCAGCGACTCGCTCCTACCCCTATGTGCATTGTAAATGCTGAATCATATAGCGTCCATACATAGTCAGATCCTTGAACTTGCTATCAGTGGATCTGAATTCATTGACAGCCGTGCATGGTTCATTGCTTACCAACTATGCCGAGTCAAACCATAGCTATTCAATGGTGCATTAGCGGGGAAACAAGCCGGAATGAAAAGTGAATTGGTATTAAAAGGAACACGCTTTTGATAGAAGAGCGGAAATAGAATGTTTCTGATTGGGAGATTACACGTGTAGATAGAGGACAGTATCGATGCTGTCTATCCGGGGGGGGGGGGGGGGGGGGGGGTACTCACATTATTGTTGATGGGTGTGACCGTGTGCCCGACTGCCCGCTGAAGGTTTGAAATCCTGTCCCACTTATTACAAAAAGGGGTGTATTAATTTATCTCACAAGAATGGCTGATTTGATTGGGTTTTTCACTCGCTTTCATTTGGGACCTATGTTTGGGGTGGTTTATTTTTTGCGATTTGGGACCCATGATATTGAAAAGGCTTTTCCAGCACAAAACCAAAACCCCGAACCATAGAGCGGCACATACTTGTATATCTTTATGTACGATACACGACAGGACACTAAGTAGGTAATACAATTTGTAGGGCATAATGATACACCATAGTCCATTAGTAGTGCATAATAATAGACGGTGTCCTCCATTAGGACTGTAACATATATTCCACTGTGTAAGCCAGTTGGAAGGATAAAAATGCAAATCTTTACCATATTTTGTAATGGGTTCGCAAAGTTCTCAATGTGAAGAATTTTCCTGATGAAATATTGGTAGCTAACTATTATTATCAATTTGACCCATAATATTGATTCTAGACGGGTTAATGATCTTTTTTCCCCGATTGATGATAAATAGACCAGTAATAAGCACATTAAAATGCAAATCTATACCATATTTTGTAGTTCAAAGTTCTCAATGTGAAGCATTTTCCTGATAAAACATTGGTAGTTGCTAACTATTATTATCGATTTGACCCATAACATTGATTCTAGACGTGTAAATGATCTTTTTTTCCTGATTGATGATAAATAGACCAGTAATAAGCACATTAAAATGCAAATCTATACCATATTTTGTAATTCAAAGTTCTCAATGTGAAGCATTTTCCTGATAAAATATTGGTAGTTGCTAACTATTATTATCAATTTTACCCATAATATTGATCTAAGATGTGTTAATGATATTTGTTTCGAATTGATGATAAATAGACCAGTTAAGCCACATACATGTACATGCAGTAATGGAAATACCTACTTGACTGTCAACCCGGGGTTGACAGTCAGAAGATTAGACGATCTTGTGTATCTATTCATAATATTGTGTGTACTGATTATAATAGTAGAATTGCTTTATTCCATAATGTTTAAAAGGGATTAAAATCAATTCCACAAAGTGTGTAGATCGTGCCATAAATAAGTGTAAAGTCGACAATGTTCGCTCGCTATGCACGCATTGCTGGACTCAGAACAATCTTGTCGGTTGACTTTCATTATTGCCCCCCCCCCCCCCATATTAATAACGCCACTGTCATCTGTACTGTATTGAGATTACGTTTTTGTGAAGATAGATTATTAAGCACACACCTATTGCATGCTTGAAAATCTTCAGAATCAAAGATTTGAAATCAACAGCAGGCCATTGCTACAAAATTTGGTTAGGTGCGGCCCAGTTAATTTGTCACCCCTTATATCTGGCCCATTCATTTAAAAAGGCTGCCCACCCCTGGTGTAGATCCTACCTATACTCTATTTGGCTTCCTCTGGACAGTGACGTAACATAACAGGTGCAGCTTTAACGCACACGTATGTATATTCCGCCTTCCAACGCTTGTGTGTATACGCCAGCGCCGCGAGTAGGCACGAGCGTTATGTGATGCAATTAGTAGAATACGCAGTTACGTCACTGTCTCGTGATAGCCAAATAGACTCTAGACAACCCCGGGTGGACAGTCATGTGGGGATTTCCATTGCTGTACATGTATATATTATAGAGTTTAGACACTAGTTAGGCCACATGGATTAGAATGTGATTTAGAAATGGCATTTATGTGCATTCTGTTCTTGTTTTATTTTATCTGGGCATTTGTCCCTCTGATTTTGCGAGTGATTTGTATAATTTTTTGAGTGATTACTTCCAATTTTGAGTGCGATTTTTTTAAGTAGCATCTGTAATGTATTGAAACAGTGACAGTTAACTGTCACTGGTTGAAATTGAATTGAAGCGAGACACTGCAGTATTTTGCATTGTCAGAGCCCTAGATAGGTTTTTTTTGTAGAGGATCATCAATCATTCTACTTTGGAAGATATCTTTGAGTAAAACCATCATTTTTCATTTTGTGTAAAAAGTTCTTTCAAAACAAAAGCTTATTCAGCAATTTGTTTTAGAATTGTTGTATTCATTTCAATAAAAGCTGACATTTGAACAAAATATTATTTTCTTCAAAAAAAAAAGAAGTAATTCAAAAATAAATTCAAAAGAAAAATGTAAGCTCTAACTTGTTGTATCATGTATGTAAGCTTTACAACTTCACTTTCCATAGATACAGTGTAATGACACCGTAAAATTATAAATAATTAGATGACAAACTTTTTGTTGCTCAGAGCTCATTCTACTTGTTCGGAGCTCCAGCGGTAAAAAGCAATGGATTGGAGTCAGAATAGTTCATTTAGATTAAAGGTCGCTGGCATGCATTACAGCTCCATTGATAGGGTCATTTGGTACACTATAGTTAACACTTTACATGCGGCAGGCAGCTAAGCTGCAGATGACGTTCCAAAATGTCACAAAATGTTTCAAAAATGTCAAAATTGTTGAATTTCAACACCATATTTGGAATCACCATGAGAAATGCATTGAATTAATTACAAACATGCCTAGTATTGGTCCGAAAATCCTTTGGATACACTTTGAAGGTTTCTGAAAATTAGGTTTTGTAACAGCCTGGAAAGTGTTAAGCTAGCCTGCAGTACAATGGGGTTAATCTGTAGTTACAATCCTTTCAAGGTAGTGTTAATATTTAGCATATGAATGGGAGACTATAGAATGTAACTGTTTCTGCTTGAATGGACTGAATTGATAATACAAACCATGAGGAGATATGTGAACATTAGAGTGGCACCTTTCAATTGTATCCATTAGGGCCTATGCTATTATATACTGTAAATGCGGAAATTTTCGTGCCACATTTATTTTTGCGGTTGAAGCAGCTATCGCAAAAATAATATCATGTGAATATATTTTATTTGCGTATATAGGTCTATGAGATGAAGCTACAAATCGCAAATTTAAAAACATGTAAAACAGTTAAAAATCGGCAAAGTGTGAAACATTTATCATGTGAAAATTACCACGTTTACAATACAGGGGCACAGTTGGTTATAAGGCAGAGAAGATTTTAAAGACACCACCATAATGCATTGCGTTTTTATATTTTATTTGCGTATAGGTCTAGTACGAGATGAAGCTACAAATCGCAAATTTAAAAACATGTAAAACAGTTCAAAATTGGCAAAGTGTGACAAATTTATCATGTGAAAATTACCAAGTTTACAGTACAGGGGCACAGAACTTGGTTATAAAAGGCAAAGAAGATTTTAAAGACACCACCACAATGCATTGCGTTTTTATCGAAATGCCCTAATTCTGGTCTTCAATTTGTCACGGTTCCCATAGACATTATGCACACAATCATGGTTTCATAGCGCGTTCATCGTTGGAGCTCTTAAGTCTTAGATTCTAGTTCAGATCAATGAATAAATTAGTTGGTTTTTTTAAAATCTTTTTTCTCCCTTGAAAATTACAGTAAAAATCAAAAAACAAATGTGATGCGATCTGTGAAAACCCGCCACATGTGGGGATTTTTCATATTGGAGATATTTATATCATAAGAAAGCTGAATCTCTGCTGATTTACAACAGAACTGTTTTGATTTTTCTATGATCACTGCAAAAAATGTTATTAGTGAATGATGATTGTGATGTCATAAAAAGCTACAAAACAAGAAATCATGAAAACAGGCCATAAAAGATACATAGTTCAATAGAATAACATTATAAGGCTATTTATAAAAGTGACTTAAGTATGTATTTGAAGGTGAAATTTCATAAAAGGTGATGACACAAAGTATTAGAAATTCATTTTCTAAACAAAATCTTAAAAAAAAAATTTAAAAAAATAAATATATATATATATATATATATTTTTAACATTTTTATTTTACCCATAATCCCTATTTCACATTTTGCGACATCCGACGGGTTTTCGCAGATCGCATCACAAATATGTAAAAATCTTGCCGTATTTTGACAAGCAAAATAAAAAAGAAGTCGGTTTTCATTTGCACATGAATTTTGTTTCACTGTCTCTAAAAGAAATGGGTCGGTTGGGCCCGTAGAAGAGGGTTTATGTTTTGTTGTGGCCTAAGGGGTGATTTTTGGTGGACAAGTTAACTTGGCCACCATAGAGACCAGTTGGGTCGTAATAAAACCGAAAATATCTCCAAATTCAGTTATTCAGTGCGAAATTAATATTTTTATTTTATATTATATTAAATGTGTCTATTACCGTAAATAAAATGGTGTTCTAATCGACAATGTAGCTTTAAATAATAAATAAATGTAACTTTTAATTTGAACCTGAGTGAGACCAGTTGGGTCGTAATAAAACCGAAAATATCTCCAAATTCAGTTATTCAGTGCGAAATTAATATTTTTATTTTATATTATATTAAATGTGTCTATTACCGTAAATAAAATGGTGTTCTAATCGACAATGTAGCTTTAAATAATAAATAAATGTCACATTTAATTTTCGATTTAGTTTATTGAGTGAGAGTCTGAATGATGTATAACTCCATTGAAAGTAATGAGAATGAGTTAGTGTAGTTGTTGATATCGTTACCTGTCACGCGGAGAACCCCGGGTCAAATCCGCGTGGAGCCACTTTTTTTTGTTGTATAATACATTGGTACTTTTTGATGTTCCATTATATTAATTAATTACAATATCAATAGTTTGTTTTATTAACGAGACTTTTTTTTGTTTTTTGGGGTACGATTGAGCACTTTATTTAATGTTATTTTTACAAAATGTGTCATAAATTAGTTACGTCGTTCGACTCAGCTGAGGAGCACTTTATCTAATGTCATTTTTTTTCTTCTTTTCTCCATAAACTTCACCACATATCGCTCACATAACGTCTCGGTGATTTCCTTCCAGAAACAACACACTACTAGTGATCCTCTTGCCGACTTCCACAAAATTCGATCCATTCCAAGTCTTCTCATCCTTTTGACACTAAAAACACTTGTCCACCCAGTTTTTTAGAAGACCTTGTTTCATAAACCTTTGTAGTCATTATTTGATAATTTTATGATCGGAAATTAAGGGCTAGCACTATCATGATTATATTTTTGCATCTCCTGGTAGTTAAACTATGTATGACTATTAATAACGATACAACATTGACTTTTAGTGTGTCCCGTATACCGATCATGACACAATACAGTTTAGTATCCCCATGCACATCAAAGCTAATGTACCGCTTAAATTATGTACCACTTAAATTATGTACCACTTATTGTCAGATTAGATGGTAAAAGCTGGCTTTAAGTATCTATACTTAACATCTGAAAGCCTGCAGACGACTGCCCTGTGGAAAGTGTTAAGTTGCCAAATTATTGAAAAATATAGTGTAGGCCTACTGATACTTGATGATGATAAATCGCTATCATTTCCTCTGTATACATGTACCGCTTAAATTATGTCAGATTAGAAGGTAGAAGTTTGTTTTAAGTATCTATACTTTAACTTTAACTTAAAAGTCTGAAAGCAAATGAATGTTAAATTGCCATATTATTATTATTAAAAAATTAAGTGTAGGCCTATGATGATAATCAGCTATCATATCCTCTGTATAAATACAAACAAGATTTTAAAGACAGCGCCACAACGCATTGCATACAGGGTGAATCAAAAAGAATTGTGCATGATTTGAAAGAGCCATTTGACCTTGATGCGTGCATTGAACCATAGAATTATTGTTGTCTGTATAAAGTGTTGTTAACCTAGTTTATGCTCCCTAAAAATGAAAGTAATCGACTAAATAATAAGCAAACTGTGACACGTTTGGTAAACTGTCCGCAGAATTCACGGAAAAAAAGGCCTATGAAAGGGACAAAATGCCACTGAATTATTAAAATAGAAAATGCAATTAAATTGTATTGCGCTGTGTCGCAAAATGGGGGGTAGAATTATTGTGTTGTACACAGGTAATTGATTAATAGACACGTTAGGCCAAACAAAGAAGGTCTGTCTCAGAAACATTTTGCAAAAAAGCTAAGTGCAATTTTATTTTTATTTATTAATTTTTTTAGAAAAAAGGATATGAGGTATGATATTTTTTAATTAATTTTTTGCTAATCCAAGCTTACGGGGACCTTTTTCTAAAAATATTTTGTAAAAAATCAAAACAAAACAAAAAAATCCAAAAAAACAACCCCAACAAAAATTAGGCCTCAGCGTGTAGACCTACATGCCGTAGTTTGTTTCGAACCTCGGTAAGGGCCGTGGAAGGATGAAAGGAAATAATTGAATGCCGACACTTTGGAACCCGGTACTATTTCTTAACGGAATAAATCGTATTGAAAACTGGAAACCATACCAAACCATAGCTCATTCTTCGGCTGCCCTTACTTGAATCTATTTCACATACCAATGTGGACGGGCTTCTGAGACAGACAATCTTCTTTGTTTGGCCTTATAATGGTATTCAAAATATAATTTAGGCCTATAAGTGAATTACCAGGAAGGTGCAGCCCGCCAAGTTTCCGGATGTCCAATGAAAGTTAGAGCCGCCGCAAAAGTGGCGGCCAAATTGTGTGAAACTTGTCTCTTTTTGTTCTTCTTATCCTTGTGAGGTGGTAGGTATATTAATCAATGTCAGTTTTGTCTCATTATGTTCAGTGAACTAAGTAGTCCTAATGGTTGGGCTTGGGAAGTCAAATGTTTAAATTCAACAGACATGAAAGAATATAAAACCTTGTTAAGCCTGTCTAAATGGTAGATTAGTTTGATCTTATTAGAATCAATTGTTCATTAGGTGGCAAAAAATAACCATATTGTTATACAGTCCGACCAAACAATTCCCCCCCCCCCCCCCATTTTTTATATTAAATGAAAATGTCTTGCATAAATCTTTCCTGCCGCACCCAGCTCTCTGTCCATAGTTTCACAAGAGCGCTCTATCCCTATATTCATGGTTTGATTCTATTCATACTGTTCTTCCCAAAGTGGCCCAGGTGAGTTCACGACTACCTGAGACAATTGATCATATCTCTGCTTCCTGACCACCAAATTGAATGAAACAAAGCTTATTAAGAAGCTGAGAATATTCCATTTGCATGTTGTTAAAACTTGAAACAGAAATGACTTAGGAATGATTCTTAACATTTTTTCAAAATTGTATAACTTTTTTTGTTACAGCCTGTTTAGACGAATTACAAGGAATTGTTCAACATAATTTTATAATTTGCTACAATGGTAATTCTTTTACAAAATGAAAAGAATTTCATTATCTTATTCTTGTTAAATGTCGGGTGACTTCATTTCTGCCCAATTACTTTATGCGTTGTGTACTATTTACTATTGTCTTAGGGATTTTGCATCAGACTTAGTAAGGCACCTATTGCATAGATGGGCCTTCTTTCTCCAAACCAGGCTGTGTGTCTGCTATGGAGATAGTGATGCTATCCTCATAGGATAGTATAATGCTATAGAGATAGTGATGCTATCTTCATAAGACGCTATGGGCACAGCACTAAATAAATGTACCATCTGATTACTGTGAAACATTTTAATTTCATGGATACTTTATTTCACGAATTTAGAATAACTGCTATTTTAGCGGGCATTTAATTTTGCGAATCTGGAAACGTTATAGGCCTACTGATTACTTTCAATGCACAAATGTCAGTTTTGTGGGTATAAAAATTCTCGAATCCACATCACAAAATTAAGTGCGTAAATTACAGTAGACATAAAATAGATAACATAATGGCATGATAAACCTAATTATTCATATGATAGATATGAATATGTCAGGTTTTGATAAACCAGCCATGTTTTAACCATGACTGTGCGACTTACGCAAGGTTTGACTCAATTCTAAAGTTCTAAGGCACAGAAATGGTGTCTGCTTGCAAATGGCCTCTGCCATGAATAGAAAAACCCTTTTGAAATGCAGGAAAAAACCTTTTCCCAAACAGACTGAATAGACTAGGTCATGACATCAGTAGGTCTCTATACAGCGGCTTTCAATAGCTAGTAATGATAGCTAATCAATCTTACCAGGATAATGGTGTCAAAATTGTATGCTTCTCTATAGAGAGTTGATATTGGAAATAGCTAAGTGGTATCAACGAGATAATGCCATTAATTATTCTTGAAGTAAAACCGAAGATTTTTTGCAGTGGGGCTATTTTCACATGCATTTTTAATAGTATCGAAATGAAACCGCTGCAAGTATGGATATTTGTAACAGTGTTGCGCAAGACATGATCTGCGAATTCAGCAACCTGCCCCTCTGCGAGGCGGCAACTTGCGTCTGTTTTTCAGAAGTTGATGACATGAACAAAAATCTGTATGTGAAAATACTGTCTTTTGGCAGCTGGGAATTGTGGATCCTAATGTCACCTAGCACAATAGGAGAGATAGTGTTATTAATTATAGACTGAAATTGGGAATCCCAAATGTTTTCAGTGTAATTGTAATATTGTCATGTCAACCAAGAATTCTTGCATTGAAGTTCCTTTTGCTTTCTAATTGAAATATTGCAAGGTTACTGGCACGCCCTGCAAACAAACATAAACTTTCACATAGGCAACAAAATAAAGAAACCTGTTGTAAGGGCGAACGGAACTCTCTCAGGTCTTCTCTGAGAGAAGTGACAAAAAATTACTTTAAAAATCCTGAAAATCTGTAAACATTTTGCCTTTTTTTGAAAAGCAAAAATAATATTTTGGGTCGGTATTTATTTCACCGATTTCCAAAAAAAAATGGTCGGTTGGACCCGTAGAACAGGGTTTCTTTTTTCAGGCTTTTTTTCAGGGTTTCTTTTTTCCGTTGCCTAAGGCAACAAAAACCCATATAAG
This sequence comes from Ophiura sarsii, assembly GCA_035610835.1. Classification (NCBI taxonomy): domain Eukaryota; kingdom Metazoa; phylum Echinodermata; class Ophiuroidea; order Amphilepidida; family Ophiuridae; genus Ophiura; species Ophiura sarsii. The sequence continues at coordinate 54,780,360 of CM069454.1, forward strand.
AACATAACCAAAAATTCTTCGACAGATTTTGGGACCTCGCATTTAAAAACAGTTCAACATTTTCCAAAAAATTAACAAAAATGACTAGAATTTGGTCTTTCCCTAGAGAGGTCTATATATCGGAGCGTTTAGCTTTCAAAACTCTATCGAGTGTCATCATCAGAGCCTGATGAGAGCCTGATGACGGCTCAGAAATGTTTAAAAAAAATTGTTTTGAAAAATTCTCAAATTCAAAGGGAAAAATAGGTTTGTCTAAAGTCTCAGCTGTGGATATTTAAATGTCAAAATTATCCAGGCTGCACACATCCTCCTGACACTTGGTCACAAACTAATATGAAAGAGTGTTCTAAACATAGTTAAACATTCTATTATTGAACTTGAAACAAATGTAAAGATGTGAAGAATAATATTCATCGGTCATGAGCTGGGTAAGCTTTCTTATACTAGCGTTGGTTTTAGTAAATTACATTTTGTATAGGTTTAATTTTGTACTTGAAGCCCATTTTCACAGTCTATGCTCCATTGGCCAAACAATGAATGCACTTGTATACAAGGTCAAGTTGAAGAGCACAAACTGGTCCTTAAAATAACATAAATTGGTCAACAGCCCTCAAGTCAAGCCTTCCGGTTCAAATGATACAGTCCGGGGTCTATCAGAATTCAATCAAATAAAGTAAACAGTGACCATTATAGCCAGCCTTTTGGTATTAGTAGGGCAAGTGTGTATTCAACTGAAAATATTTTCAACCAAGTTGGCAAAGACTGTATATGGCACAAATCCATTGCATTTGTGCGGATCCTGGACCGATGTTTGCATTGGTCCCCCAGAATTTGTGGTATTATGTTAATTTAGCCAATTTGTGTGTGTAATTTTTGGTCCTAACATCCCCCCCCCACCCACCCCCACCCACCCCAACCCCCAGTGCCATCAAGTATTAGTCAAATTTCGTGAACTGTGTTGGTAGACTGTCGCACAATATTATTTTCAAGTTTTAGCGATTTGTTGTGCTTATTTTATGCTTTACTTACAACACCATGCATATCGGCTTATACTTCAAATCGCGGGTTCAAATCATGCCATTCCTTTTAAATCAAATTTGACTTTGTATACTATTTGCGACTCTTCTCAATATTACTTTAATCAAATGTAATGTTACTCTTCTAATAATAATCATTATTTCTTCTTTATTTTAATTTTTATCCAGTGTGTGGCACCGTGTGGGACTGAATATAAATCACAAAATCTATGTAGGAGTCAATGTGAGGTAAGCATTAGTGACATAAACCTATATTGGTGACCTCAAGCCTCCAAATAAGCAGGCACCCACCAGCAGCTTTTTTTGCCAAATGGTTACCAAGTTTTGGCTCCTGGTATTTTCCACATTTTGCACAGTTGAAGAACCAGGAGGTAAAAAGTAGCCCCTGATCCATGCACACTTATTTGGAGGCTTAGATGAGTTCTATCATTACCTGTCTGCTGGACCATATCAGAATCTGTAGACGTCTATCATAAGGCTATAAAAAATATTTTGTCTCAAAGCTCTCGCGTGTTAGAAGATTTTTTTGTTTTGTTTTGAAATCCCAAAGTTTCACCAATTTTTCAAATTTTTCATTGATCACATCATTTTAAATACAAAAGGTCACTTTTACGGTTCTATCTTGTCATCAAGCAAAAAGCAAAAGATTGCGTCGCATTTGTATATTTTCATGCAACGTTTTAATGCACCTGGCACCTTGTACGTCTCGTTTTGTTGTCATTTCCACCACATAATTCACATGCAAATGAATACAGACCCCCCCCCCCCCCACCCCCAAAAAAGGCTTGTCAAAATACGGAAAGATTTTTACAGATTTGTTTGATTTAACAGTCATTTTTTAAGGGGAAAAAGTACAACAACAGAAAAAAAAACCCATCCTGAGAGGTCCATTTGCCCGTAGAACAGGTTTCCTTTTTTTTTTCATCGCCTTACAAAGATATTATGAATATGCACTCAACCCGTTATAATTTTTAAATTGTTTCCTCCATTTTTCTCCCCTCACAGTCGGCTCCATCTGTAGCCAACTGCCATGCTAGCTGTGAATTCCTCAAGATGCAGATCAACTCCAAGAAAGGAGACTGTCCACCTCTTGAGGACATCACCGGGTTTGGTTTGGCCTGCGCCGAGACCTGCTCATCGGATATTCAGTGTGGGAATAAGTTGAAATGCTGCTATAACGGCTGTGGCAGGACTTGTCAGGAGCCTATTATAAATAAAAAATGTAAGTTGGGTGAAAAAGGAATTTGTCTTAAAGGTGAGCTACCACTCTGGGTGACTAGCCACATCCAGTTCTCTTGGGAATTTGACAAGGTTACAATTTCCCGATGTTAACTCTACAGTCTGTTATCAAGTGAACAGGTGTATGTCGTCTGTGGTGAACTTCCAAAGTGGTAATTGTGTATCTGGGGTAAAGTATACTTACAGTCCCAGGCATGCATCAATTAAACGGTAGAAAAAAGTTCCTCATTGTAATCATATGATGCACTTTATTCCATCAAACACTTGATGCATGTCTGGAACTTAACCTTTCTATGAAACCAGAATTGGGTAAAGTGTACTTAAAGTCCTGGCCATGCATCAATTAAACGGTAGAAAACCGTTCCTCATTGTAATCATATGACGCACTTTATTCCGTCAAACACTTGATGCATGGCTGGGACCTAAAGTACATTCTGGGTCCTGAAGTACACTATAAGCCTTATGGCCAATCGGAAAAAAATCCATTAATTATCCTTTTCTGATGCATTGTGGGATAGAAAAGGGGGCATATTTTGCCCCTTTTCAATCCCACAATGCAACAGAATAGGATAATCAATGGCTTTTTACTGATTCGCGATAAACCTTATTCCCCCACCCCTTAGAATGTCACACAAAAGTATAAGTGAACCCTTCTCGTATGTTAGCCTGGTGAATGCCCTAACACAGAGAATGACGTATACAGATAGCGATACTTAGGATATTGATTTAATATTTATCTAATAGGAATAGGATATAACGCGGCGGAGATTGACATCACATTCATTACTGCAACATCCTTTGATTAACCCAAAACCCCTTTATACATTCCATTTTGTGAAGGGAGGGGTCATCCGCCCTATTTGTTACAGCTCTCTTTGAAATAAGGCTGTGAATGCACAGGTAGTTATGTTTTTTTAAAGTGCAAAATTGTCCCCAAAATGACACATAATGGGGTCAATAAAGGTCATTTTGGGGACAAATTTGTACTAAAAAAAATTAACATTTCAGGTATTCGGGTACCTAATTTGGTACCCGGAATAGCGGGCGGGTACCTGGGTAACCGGGTATAAGTCACAGCCTTACTTTGAAAAGAACAAAATTAGTGAAGCAGGTGACAAAATAAAAACCAACCTGTTCTATGGGTTGAGAGACCTCAAATTTGGTCGATCAGTCAGTCGGGAATAATTGTTATCCATAATTTTCTTCTTGTTGAAGAACAAAAAATCCAAAGCAAATGGCATCATTTTATTGTGTCCTGTGTTGCAGGAAATATAAGCATTGATGAAAATGGTCAAACTTGCGTTACTGATTTTATGGAAACTTCTTTTTAATATCAATATATTGAAAGCATTTTCCATCATCGCTCCGAAACTCTGGAATGATCTGCCATATGAAATTCGTCATGCGCCATCCATCCATCCATCCAAGAACTTTCTCAAAACTCATATGTTCCATTTGTGTGAATTGTAGTTTATGTATAATTGCTTTATGATGTAGTTTATTATGCTCTGTTTCAGCGCATTGGGATGTTTTTCAAATATTGTTGCGCTTTATAAGTACTGCTTATTTATTAATATGTTATTCAAATTGTATATTCAAATGGTAAATTTGTGTTAGTCTTTATCACATAAATCAATAAGACAAATAATTGATGAACTGGCCATACATTACACCCGTCGCAGTTAATGACTTGAGCGCATGACTTGTCATTTGAGATAACGGCCGGTAAGAAGCGATCGTTGTTATTCCAATTAATCCACATTTGATCAAGGCGTGTGGCATTGAATCGCTCTACTGATAGTGAGGAAACGCATTATGCCGTCTGCTGCACTGCTATTACAACCGTCTGCAGACGACACTCCTAAATTTCAAAAAATGTTTCAAAAATGTCGAAATTATTGAATTTCATTAACATATTTGGATTCACCATGAGAAATGCATTATATTAAGTACAAACATGTCAGGTATTGTACTGCACTGCTATGACAACCGTCTGCAGACGACACTCCAAAATTTCACAAAATGTTTCAAAAATGTCCAAATTATTGAATTTCATTAACATATTTGGATTCACCATGAGAAATGCATTAATATAAGTACAAACATGTCAGGTATCGTTTCATTAATCCTTGAGATGGACTTTGGAAGTTGAGAAGGGTTTCTGAAAAATCTGTTTTGTATAATGGTAAAACTAATAGACGCATGGAAAGTGTTAAGCCGACTGCTATTACTTATATTCTAGATACACAATGTATCGTATCGCTTAAAATGCGATATTAAATGTTGTCAACCAAATCGATATAAACATGTTTGGGTTTCATTTATAAATTGATGAAACATCTGTTTGGTGTCAATTCGGTTTGGTTGGACATCATATGTGCCGACATACCAATTAAAACAAATGTAATGTCTGTCTACATCATATAACAAGAGCATTCATTATAAGCAAAACATTTGAAATTCATGCTCTGAAATAAAATTGTAATTACAAAATTGTGTGGGGATAGACTCACTGTTTACAAAAGTTGGTTTAAGTGTACTGATTCCAATTTTGCTCATTTTTGTAAGACCCCAAATCTATTTCTCTTTCTGGCATTTACCGCAAAATGTGACTTAAGAAATTTACATTTACATTTTCATTTTCTTTTCTAACCCTAACCTTCCTCGAGGTAACAAATCGCTACAACTGCTAGCTGCTGGTACCGCATTATTGACGGGTCTATCTTGTGGCACAATCCAGCGGGCTGCCAAATGATTTCGAAAAAGTTTATCTTGTGGCACAATCCGGCGGGCTGCGAAATGGTTTTGAAAAAGGTCACTTTTGAAAAAGGTCACTTTTTCGAAGTGACCCGTTGGCGCAATTAGTTAGGCATCCGACTTCCACGCCGGCAGCCTGGGTTTGACCCCCCGCGCTGGCAAAGATTTATTCCCCCTCCTCACAGCCCCTACCCCCTCCCCCAGCCCCTGCCCCTCCTCCAGCCCCTGCCCCCTCCCCCAGCAATCAGTTCCAAATTGGCGATAAATATTCACTCACTGCTGTAAACAGGTTTCGGCAATTTGGAACTGACTGAACTATAATCTATGTCTGATCCAGACTAAGCTGAAAGGCTTTACATCAATTAGCATTTGGCAGTTTGGCTCAATGTATTTAACACATGTCATCACTGTAATAGAGAATAAGTACTTGAAAGTTAAACCGTATACTTTGATTACTCAATATGCCAAATGAATGTGTCATTAATTATTTTGTTATTACTTGTTTTCGCTTCACCGATCCATATTGTTTTGAATTTGAGATCTTCTTTACACATGTTTTCAATTTTTTGAATGTTTAAACAAAATTGGAAACCTTTTTTAATTTGAATTGGTTTGTAAATTTGAAAATTGTTACAAATCTATCAAATTTTCCATCCACCAAAATATGAAAAATAACCACCCCAAAATGACCGACCCTGTATGAGAGGTTTTGAAGAACAGTTTTGTACTGGTGTTTTTGTTTGCCGCCTTCGCTCAGTGTGCTTAACACATTTAATACATTATTTAACACATGTCACTGTAATTAAAAATAGGTTCTTTTTTTCTTTTTTTCTTTTTTTCTTTTTGTATATAAAGAGCAAATGTGAACAATAGCCCAACAGACATTAACACAGTTAATGAACTGAGTGATTACAAATCAAACGGGTAACTCTAAACAGAGAGCTCTGATGGGCCAATCAATTGGTTCACTGCAACTTCAAAAGCTTAAAGTGATACTTTGATCAAAAACTCAATACGCCTAACGAATGTGCCATTATTAATTATCTCCTTATTACTCGTGTTTCGCTTCACAGTATTTCCCTCCAAGATACGAAACCCAGCCACCGTGACAGAGAATCTCGATGAGCAGTCTGTGACGATAGAGTGGGCGATGAGGAAAGATCCCTCTGTATCTGATATGGTGTTGTATGCTATACAGGGAAGGAATAACACGGGTCATCATCCTAGCAAGCATCACATGGGCGATTGGGTCGATATGGCTATAGTAAGTATCAAGTCGAAAATATGGCTGTTATTCACCGGGGGGGGGGGGGGGGGGGGGGGGGGGCGGGGGCACTGACATTGGAAAAGGGTATAGGTATGTGCTGCGCTGAAGACCCACTTTTTCATCCTCTGCTGCTAGCTCTTATGACACCCCTTTTGAGCCTGCATCAGTTCTTAAGACTCCAATTTTATTGATAATTCAAAAATCGCGAAATTTTGCGTTCCAAAGCCCCAATTCTTCGAAAATTTTGCGTTCTAAAACCCCCCAAAATCAAGACCTACTTTTTTTCAAAAAATCAGTTCCTAAGACCCTATTTTTCGTCATAAAATCCACTCAGTTCAGTTCTGTAGCCCCTCTTTTCGACACCCTGGGCGGCACACCCCTACCAAAAAAACCAGGTTGAGTGCCCCGCCCCCGGGTTGTTCATTCCTACATTCATGTGTGACCTGTCACATCAAAATCAATTTGTTGGGATTTATTGGTATGACTTAAAAGAGCACATTTTAAGCTTGGAATGGATACCATGTTGGCGGTAATCAGACTGTGTAATCTGAAGATCTTTTTCCTATTATTTCCTTTATATTTTACCAAATATATTGGCCTCTATCTCAAAACTGTGTTTGCCGACAACATGTCCTTTTTGATGTGACCTGGTCACATATAGGATGCAAAAAAAGAGGTACTGCTAATCCACCTAACTGCAATCTTGGGTGGGGGTGGGGGGGGGGAGGGGGAGAAGCCCAGGAACGGTTAAGTTTTAATAACTGAAAACTGCCACCCCTTTCCAAGTACATTGTACAATGCTCAGGATTTCAAAGCCCAGGGTCTAATCCCAGAGTATAGCTAACAAAAAGTCAAGTGCTGGTTAAAATTGTACCTGACTTTGTATGAAAAATACTCATGAGGGTATTTGACAGATATTTTGAGCAACAAAATGTACATTATATCAATTTTGTGTAGGTAAGTAAGACCTGAATTGCCTGTGAGGGTTGATTCTGTTGAGTGCTAGTTTACTAGCAACTGGGACTGACCAGCCGATGTAATATCCCTGTTCATTCCACAACATTTATAAAACATGTTTAAAATTTCGATAAATCTTTCATTTTCTGCTCGTTGTTTTCCATTTGCAAATCATAATGTAAATCTGACCTGAAATGTGCACTACGCATCTTCCCTTAATAATCTGACTCCGTTGTCATTACAGGTTGAAGAAATGCATTACACGACAGAGCTTGGTCTAGGAAGATATTATAGTTTCCGTGTTGCAGCCATCAATGTCAATGGTTCATTAGGGTATGGACAACCTACAACGCCATTCAGGTTATCAACAGGTGAGTTGGGAGATGAGTGGTATAGCCCCCAGCCAAACAAATAGGTGTTCTCCACAGGCGACTAAAACATCACAATATCGTTCACATTTTCCCTTATTATTTGCCCCCCCCCCCCCCATAAAAAAGGAGTTTGTTTCAGAAAATGATGCTCCTTCAAATTCAAATTTCCCATTGTGAAATACAATATCAGTTTCTTTTGATTCATATAATATCTCACACCTAATTTGATTGGTTACAAACAGAACATCATTGTCTATCACACTTCCTCTGGACAGTGACTTTATAGTGTGATAATGTGATAGCCATGTGATATATATATGCTGTCCATGTGACATGCTTGTGATGGCCATGTGTTGTTCATATGTAGTCCATGTGCAGTTGATGTGTTCCGTATATAAAATAGCTATTACTTTTCTCTTTTTCTTCTAGATCCTACTGCGCCAACCGCTCCAATCAACCTTCGGGAAGGGCGAGCCACGGTCGTTGGGGATAACATCAATGTAATGATTCAGTGGGATCCCCCAAAGAACAGTGATATGGAGCTACTCAGATATAGAATATTCTACAGTGAAAGGAGGGCATCAGTGTCGCCGTTTCTATATGGGATCGAAGAACATAAACATAATGTGCCTAAGGTAACGTATCAGAAAAAAGAATGAAAGATGAACATTTTATGGAACAAGTCTGGCATTATATCATTGAATATGAACAGCATTATATCTTAACTATTTCCATGTGGCAGGCGTCTACAAACGACATTCCAAAATTTCACAAAATGATTCAAAAATGTCAAAATTATTGTATTTCATCATCATATCTGGAATCACCATGAGAAATGCATTACAATAAGTACAAACATGCCTAGCATTGGTTCAGTAATTCTTGATGTAGACTTTTAAATTTGGGAAAGGTTTCTGAAAAAATCTGGTTTGTATAATGGTAAAACTAATAGCCGCGTGGAAAGTGTTAAGCTGGCAATACAGGTGATACCTGTTTCGAATCAGATTGAATGGGATTTATTTTTGACATGGCATCAAATGTACTAAACGAATTGCAGAATGTCCTCGATTGTTGTCGATTCTGTCATATTATGTTTGCAAAAAGGGATTTCCAAAATGTTCAAAAGTTGTAACAAGTGACTGGTTGAGCATAAAAATGATTTTTGCATTGATTTGGTTTGTGCAATCCTGGTCCTTGGCACAGGTCAGCCAAATAATGAATCTCATTTCTGTTGGTCATTTGGGTCACTGATATATATATATAGATGGCTGTCATTGTGGAATGATACCCCCAATTTGACAGATAGTGACAATTGTGATATTTTTAGGTGCAAAATGTTTGTGTTGGAAATGGAATATAAAGAACTTAGGTCAAACGAAGAAGATTGTCTGTCTCAGAAGCCCGCCCGCATTGGTATGTGAAATGATCTACGGTGCATAGGTCTACGTGCTTGAGGCCTAAACAAACAACAACAACAAAATTGATTTTTTATTATTTAATTTTTTTTTTAAATGTCTCTGTAAGCTTGGATTAGCAACAACAACAAAAAATTGCATACCTCATAGCCTTTTTTCTAAAAATAAAAAAAAGCACAGCACTTGGCTTTTTTGCCAAATGGTTCTGAGACAGACCTTCTTCTTTATTTGGCCTTATCTCAATCGCAACTTGTTGTGCCAAGAACTTACTGAAATGCCACACTCTTAGTGTGGCAAGGGTGAGGGGGCTTTTCCCCCTTAGTAACCCTAGTCTTTTATTTATCATCTATTTAAATCAATACAGTGGTCCCAAGTACCAGTTCATATTCACAATATATGTTGTTTTCTTTTATCACAGGATCGTCATTATTATGAGCTGGTTGGCCTTCACCAAGGAATGAGATATTTTATACAGGTGCAAGCTATGGTACAATGGGGAGATGAAAGGTTACGAAGTGAGAGGACCTCTATGTATATAGATACGATGGAAATACACCCAAGAGGTATGTATAGGAAATGTACTCCCAGAGGGGGGGGGGGGGCTAGCTATGGTACAATGGGGAGACGAAAGATTACGAAGTGAGAGAACGTCTATGTTCATAGATACAATGTAAATACACCCAAGAGGTATGTATTCCCCGAAAGATTACGAAGTGAGAGAACGTCTATGTACATAGATACAATGTAAATACACCCAAGAGGTATGTATTCCCCGAAGGGGAGGGGGGGGGGGGGGCTAGCTATGGAACAAAGGGGGAGACGAAAGGTTACGAATAGAGAGAATATGTACATAGATACAATGGAAATACCTCCAAGGGAGGTATGTATAGGAAATGAACTCCCAGAGGGGGGTGGGTCCAAGCTATGGTACAATGGGGTGATGAATGGTTACGTAGCGAGAGAATGTCATGTATATATAGATACAATGGAAATACATCCTCAGAGGTATGTATATAGGAAATGTTATCCCGGCGGGAGGGGGTGCAAGTTATGGTACAATGGGGGAGATGAAAGGTTACAAAGCGAAAGAGTCTCTACGTACATAAATACAATGGAAACATGTAAAGGAAATGACTCCCATAGAGGGGGAGGGGAGGGGGAAGGGGGTTCGAGCTATGGTACAATAGGGGAGATGAAAGGTTACGTAGCGAGAGAGTCTCTACTTTCATGATACTATTGAAATGTGATAAGAGATTTAGGCATTTTAGTAATAGTATAAGTTAATGACAATATCATTTGATTAACTATCTCTTTACCATTACATGCAACATCCAACAACCAGTAATCAGTGGGGATTTGATTACAGGTATACTGTTGCTGTGAAACTTTAATGCTTCTTGGTATTTGGTTTGGTTTCCTTCTAGAAACACTGTTGTGAAGTTTTTGAATGGTGGTTTTCAGTCATTTCATTCACCCACTTGATTTTTGGTTTGGTTTCCTTCTAGAAACACTGTTGTGGAGTTTTTGAATGGTGGTTTTCGGTCATTTCATTCACCCACTTGATTTTTGGTTGTGCTACCGTCTAGAAACACTTGGGTTGGTTTCATCCATTTCATTCATTTAAAGGTTGATCACAGATTCCATTTGTAGTTTAATGGCTGAATGGTGTGTGTATGTTTGTCTTTTGGGCAATATCCTATTTCATATCTTTTAAAACACTTTCATGCACAATCATGCATTCATAAACTCTTAGTAATGTCGAACCAATCAGAAAGCAAGAAGTTGAAATATGCGGAGTGCATTGAAAGTGTCTATTGCACTCCGTGTGCGTGCCGTTCAATGCGCGCACCACACGCTTTGTTTTGATTCGTTGTTCAGGAATTGCAGGTTCGCCAATTTTCACTGCGGGGGTGATGGCAAACTTGTTAACATGTTTTTATTCGTTTTTTATCAAAACTATGCTCAAATTGTGAATTTTGATGTGTACAGTGTCGTGTATTGAATTAGGTCAATACATGCTTATGTTTTGTTTCTCGAAAAAGTAGAAAAATCAATGCACTTGCGCGAATGTTGATATGCTCACAATAGCACTTCCCCCTTCGGGGTCGTGCCATTATTCACACATCAACATCAGCGCGCGTGCATTGATTTGTCTAATTTCTCGTGAAACAACACATACGCATTTATTGACCAAGAATTATTCACTTCATTCAATTTGATGTGGATTGCTGCACAACTATACTCATTGTTGTATTATTTGCCGTGAAAAGGATTGAGTGTTGCCTATCCCCAGCCATTAAAGTGGCGAGGTATATTTGGCGCCCAAAATGGTCGAAACAACCATGGTGGAATCGAGTTTGAATGGCTAAGAAGAAGAAAAAAATCCAAATAAGCATTAGAATAAGAGAAACGGTTCTAATTAGAGAAAGGGTTGGGGTTTATTCCGTTATTGTTAGGCTTTATTCTCCATAAATAAGGGATCATGCCGTTCAATTCGTAAACTTTTTTTAAAGACTTACGAGTGTAAGAGACTGATTTATCATCTCTTTCACTGATTGGTATTACACACCCTTAATTGACTAAAAGTGATTCCACCATGGTTTAATCAACCATTTTGGTTGTAAAATATGGCTCAAGTGGCGCAACAAATCAAGGAATCGAGAAAATAACTCATCCAGAGAGTCTGAAACAGAAAGAAAATGACCCACAGTTATTGAGGGGATTTCACTCTTTGGATCAATTTCCTCAAAAGTTCCTTTTCTTGTGTTCAATTTTGTTGAGATATTGAAGGGAAATTTTCAATTACATTAAGTTATAATTCACTTTATTAACGCACACCTGAGGGGTAGTTATTCAGGGCCAGTTATCTAGAAACGTTCAAGGCGGGTACTTTTGCATCATTTTGCAGTCTAGAAACATCAAAAATTAAGGTTTATTCGAATTCATGACAAGAGACCAATATTCCAGAAAAGAATAAACCTCAAATGGATTGGAAAATATCCCCCAACATTTCCCCATTGTTTCTAATATTCTCTATAATTACTAATTGATTGATTCTTATTCCAGATTCTCCACCAGTTCCAAGCCCTTGGGATTCAGCTTTCCAAACCCCTGATGATCCCATGCCTAGCCCACCTCGAGATGTAGTACCTGAAGACCCGTATTGGGAAGATAATATACTCAAATCAAAGATTACTTGGAGAAAACCAAAAGGTATGTATAGACTAAGTCCATAGTATCCCTCTATCCCTTGGGATTCTGCTTTCCAAACCCCTGATGATCCCATGCCTAGCCCACCTCGAGATGTAGTACCGGAAGATCCGTATTGGGAAGATAATATACTCAAATCAAAGATTACGTGGAGAAAACCAAAAGGTAGGTATAGACTAAGTCCCTAGTATCCCTCTATCCCTTGGGATTCAGCCTATCAAACCCCTGATGATCCCATGCCTAGCCCACCTAGAGATGTTGTACCGGAAGACCCATATATTGGGAAGATAATATACTCAAATCAAAGATTACGTGGAGGAAACCTAAAGGTATGTATAGACTAAGTCCCTAGTCTCCCTCTATCCCTTGGGATTCAGCCTATCAAACCCCTGATGATCCCATGCCTAGCCCACCTAGAGATGGAAGTACCGGAAGACCCATATATTGGGAAGATAATATACTCACATCAAAGAGAACATGGAGAAAGCCGAAAACTAAGTATAGCTCATTCAAGTCCCTAGTACAGTACCTGTGTGGTAGCAGAGTTACCGGTACTTGGCAGCTACTTTGGTGGTACTTAACTGGTACATACATAGACAGTTACCGTATCCATCCAGGTACTGTCAGCAGAGTTACAACCATGATGCCAGGTAACGGAAGATGACTGTGTAGTTTGCAATACGCTGACAATATGTTAAAGGTAGATGTTCTGATTGCTGGCACGATTTTCAACTCAATGTTTTTCTATTTTACATGAAAGGTCATCCTTAAAATTGTCACATTCCAAAGTTTGAGTTGCATAACTCGAATGGTTCTTATTTTAGAAGCAAAAGGTCACAAGAAATGTGCCCATTGAGTAGTGCACAAACTGGCGGGTGGTTAACCACCTTTGGCAGTAGTTCACCACATTTTAATTTCTAAATAAAACATTTCTGGCCACTAAGATTTTACAGACATAATTAGAAAAATATGGGGATTCTTCTGATATAAAAAATATCTTGATGTGAAACAAAATAATAGCTACCCCCCCCCCAAAAAAGGTGATCAATACATGCACCTTTAAACACTGTTATTATTTATGCACCTTTAAACACTGTTATTTATTTATGATTGTACAGATTGTGCGTATTCTTAATTTTTAATTTTTAATTTTGAGTTTTTAAATTTAAAAATTTAAAAATTTTAAATTTAAAAACTCAAAATTAAATTTTTTAAATTTTTGGATTTTAAATTTTAAATTTTAAATTTAAGTTTTGAATTTTTAAATTTTAAATTTTTAAATTTTAAATTTTTAAATTTTAAATTAAAATTTTTAATTGATTGATTTTATCTTTGTGCGGCGCATTGTGTTTCCTTGCGGTTTGAAATGCGTCTTTTAAATGCCTGTTTATTATTATTATTATTATTTCTTAATCCCTTCATTCACTTAGGTGAAGAGGATACCATAGACAGATTCACAATCCATTGGAGGCCAGATTCCTGTCTACAAGATCAACAGAACACAATACTTGAGGCATCAACACATGTAAGTATCCCAGAATGCAATGTACACATAAACTGCTCAAAAAAAAGTTGGAATTTTTTTTCAATCACGATTTGTTCAAATATCTCGGGATATGTTCATTTAGTGTAATATATCATGTTAAAGCTGATGTGTTCATCTTTACAATGATATCCAACTTGAAGCAATCCCTTGTTCCAGTGCTCAGCCACACGCTTGAGAACATGGGGAGGTTGCAATCTGAAAGTGCCAAAATCAACACTATTTTGTGCTTAAAAATCAATAGATCATCACACTACACTGTAGTGGTCTATGTAACACTTCATCGAACAGACGACAAAGATAGTCTTTTGAGCACGAAATAGTGTTGATTTTGGCACATTCAGATTGTGACCTCCCCATGTTCTCAAGCAAGTAGCTTAGCGCTGGAGCAAGGGATTGCTTCAAATTTGGTTTCATTGTAAAGATGAACATGTCAGCTTTACATGGATATATAAAACCTATTGCACATATCGGTGATATTTGAACAAATTGTGATTGAAAAAAAAATCCAAACTTTTTTTGAGCAGTTTAGATCCTAGAATTCTCAAATCGCTCAAATGATCATAAGTTTCAATCTTCTTTTTTTTTTTTCCTTCTTTTTTTCTTTCTTTCTTTTTTCTTTCTTTTTAAAAACCTCTAAATGTTTATTTGTGCCCCTTAAGATGATTAATTAGAGGTTTTTAAATTGTTATTTTTTCACATGTTTTAATTTGGAAATATTCAAACATATTTTTACGTTATTTTTGAGAAGTTTTAGAATTGCTATTTTTCACATAACTTCTATTTGTTTATTATTAAAGTAGCAAAATTTGTTTTTAAAACAATCAAAATGCAAGAAAAAACAACAATTCATTAGTTTGCAATTGTCTTTTTGGCAACATCCTTCTCATTGTCTTATAAAACACTTTTTACATTTACCACTTTCGAAATATTGTGTCACAAATTGTAGTGTAGGAATTCATTTTTTCCCTATCATGTTTTTTACATATATTTATGCTTTGTTATCTTTCTCTGTAGATTTTCATGCAAAATTAGTATTTGATTTATTCCACAATCTTCTGTTTTTGGGTTCATGTTACAAGCTTGTGTGCCATGTCTGCCTTAGTAAAACATAAATCCAGACCTCGTGTAAAGATGATTACCAATTTAATACTGGTTTTGATTATAAATACCATGCAAAACCAGAAACAATGTCTGTCGCTAGTTTGTAATGAAGTAGAAATCAACATGTTCAAAATGGCTTCCCGTAACTTGTTTCTGAGGTTCTTGTAGAGCAAACCATTGTTGTGGATAAGCGGGTAAAATAGACTATAGACCATTTCAAATCCGAAAATATACGATCGGTTCCGAATGTTTACAATTAGCCGAGTGTTTGACACTCGGCTCCATGAACTGTCAGCTCCTGACAGGTCATGGCCATGTGCCGGAGAAAAACAACGTGTTTTTCACCCGTCTGCCCGTGTGGTAGATTGCGCTGGTGTTGGTGATAGATTGTATTCCTCACAAAGTTGATGTTGCGGCTTTTCAGTTACAAAAACAAGTGAGATGAAAGAGATTTGGGGTTATATTTTCACTTTTTACCGTCTGCTCAATACATTTGGAATTTGTCCGTCAGCGCTCGTTGTTGTTGTTGTTGATAAAAAAACCAAAATAGTCTCGTTCCACGTTTTACTTCTCATGTGTGCACGCATGTATGCTAACATATAGTAAATCACTGAGGCGGACAACCAATAGGACAATGCTGTGAATGCGATCAACTGTTGTGAAGAACGCGCAACGCACCTACTCCACGTGACCTGTTTTTCCGAAGATTTCCGATCTCAATTTGAAATGGTCTATATCAGAATGAATTGTGGGATAGGTTAAATATGTAGATATATGATATTGCCAGTGTTGCCATGTCTCTGAATAGTAACCAAATTGTGCTCATTTTAATTTGTCAGAGATGTCACTCATCAGGAAATTTCGTTCAGATTTTTTTAGTTATAGGAAATTTTGTCTCTGAAAGTAGATATTTATTTAGCCAGATTTTTCGTCAATTTAGCACAAAAGTCTGCTGTTTTTATATATTTGATGGAATTTCAGATTTTTCACATTATATGAATAGCATGCCTGCTGTACAAAAGGCATAGTGTAATGTCTGTACAAAGTATAGGAAAATTGAAAATGTTCAGGTTTTTCAGTAAATTTTGAAACCAACCAATCGCATCTTTTATTTGTGCATGGGCCTTTGATCCATTTAATGACAATTACCCTGATTAAGTGTGTAGCGCAGCAAATAATGACACAAGGCTATCCACAAATTGGGCTACTTATGACAGATATGTCCGGCAACACTGGCTATTTACTGCTTCTGGTGATGGTTTATTATACATTCAACCAAATATTTAAGTGTATCATTGTCATTTGCGTGAAATTGCATTCAAATCAGCAGCAAGGTCAAACATTTATGCAAATGGCTATTACAGTGAAAAAAAATCATTTTTCCCGGCTGGAATCCAAGATCTTGTCTTCAAGATCTTGTCTTGGTCATAGGGGAGTTCACTTAATTAATTAGTTGACTTATATATAGCATCTTTCTATTGCGGCTGTTACCATGGTTACTGATCATTTATCTTTTATCATCTTCTTCATCCCTCTACCATCACATCTTCATATTTTATTCATGCACTCTTGTTAAACATACATAAGGGTTGGGATTATAGAATCCTACCTCCGTATGAAACGCAAGGAGCCACGGCCGATGTAAGTCTTGAATTTTTCTTCTGTGTGCATGTGTCTTGTTTCATTCAACCAACAGCATGTTTGCATCTTTTATGCATAGCATGTGTTGTATCGGTCCTGACACGGATCCTTGAGGAACCCTGCATATGTTTGTAAATTGAAATGCTGTGCGACACATGTTTTGTACTAATGCTATAATGTAAACTATAATTTGATCAGTTCCAAATTGGCAAAAAATACCCATTTTTAATCTCTCCACGCGATAGTAATCCAAGTGTTTGTGTGCGACTACGGCCATATGCATGCGGTTTTGGCCGCACGCACGCATCACACATATGGTGCGCTTGTTGCCTTCATGCGCACCCGTGTCTTTCTGTATTCATTCGCTGCTGTAAGGAGGCTTCACCGATTTGGAACTGATCAAACTATAGTGTTCCATTTTTGGAACCAAGAATGTTCCACCTGTATAACATTTACCTTTTACATCATGCTTTTTTTCCTTCCATTTTGCAATGATCATAAAGCATCATTGTTCAATACTAGTGCATGTAATGGTCCTCACATTTCAACATGTGGACTAATTAACCACCATTATTTTTTAATTTCAATTCAATTCCCCTGTGCATGATGCATGTATGTAAAATAGTCCCTAGTAGCTACCACATTCATGATTTTTTAATTTGTGATTCTATTCATGAAGCATGCTATAATGTGACAAGTCCTGAAATAAAAACTGCATGGAACATATTATTCAACTACCCTCGACTAGAGCATGCTGTTACATAAAATGGGAACTCTGTGTGCAACTGCAGCACTTTTCCACACATCATACCTGCATGAATTCTGCTTTTAAAATAGATAACATTTAGCATGTTTTTGATAATAATAGATGACATTTAGCATGTTTTTGATAAAAATAGATGACATTTAGCATGTTTTTGATAAAAATAGATAACATTTAGCATGTTTTTGATAAAAATAGATGACATTTAGCATGTTTTTGATAAAAATAGATAACATTTTGCATGTTTTTACCATGCATGGCTTATACTGATTTCTTTTTGTAAACCCATCGTCATACACTTTGTGTATGTTCAAATGCAATCAACATAAAGTAAAAACTAAATAAAAAACAGGGTAGTTTGGAAGCCAGTTTCCCTCTCAGAAACCAAAAGGAACGGAATGTTTGGTGTGGTCTGTATGTTGTAGAATGTAGATGGTTATCAAAACATTCGAATCTGGATCATCCCATATACACCTGATATACCTGAAAAGCTACAACCGTGGTACCAGCCAAATATTTCAGGTCTACGCACACACTGAGCACCAGGGCATTTATGCGTGATATATATGTCGCAAAAATAATTCACTCAAGATAAGGCCAAAAAAAAAAAAGTTTGTCTGAGATGACCCGCGCGCATTCCCGAAACCGCCCGCGTAAGCTTTTTTTTTAGTGGATTTTTTTTTCTTTTTTCAATTTTTTTTTTTTTTCCAATTTTTTTTCAATTTTGTTTCCAATTTTTTTTTCTTTTTCAATTTTCTCAAAATAATCTTGCAAAATCCAACTTTTTGACCAAACAAATGACGATCAGGTCTAAATTGAAGAAAAAAAATCAAAAAAAAATCCGCAGACCGCATTAGATTTTCAGTCTCTCATGTCATCTGAGACAAACCTTCTTTTTTTTTTGGCCTAATAAGATTGATGTGAACCAGTATTGTTTTATGAAACAATACATAACATTGTTGCTGCAGTGAAATCGTAAAATGTTGTATTGGTTTGATTTGACAAATGTCTGTCTGCACAAATGTATCGTGTTTGCACGTTTGAAAAAGATTAGGTGTTTCTATATTTTCCCAAATGAAAAAGATTAGGTGTTTCTATATTTTCCCAAATCATATGTATGACCGAATCATACATTTGATAATACATGAATGTGTCAAATCTGCTGTTATGTATTTTATGTTTATTTATACATTAGAGAGAAGTAAAAATAGAAAGTTTTACAACAATCTTAAATCAAGGATGGTATTATCGTTTGAGTTAAGGCCAAGTACAACGGTAGGCCTTGTATCACCTACTTATACCGAACATTGTATGGGCGGCCAATAGAGTTAATATAGAATGTCTAAAATCAGGGTAAAGAGATAAATTATAATTTTGTAATGAATACTAATTTACAATATGAATATTTACTAGCAATATGAATAATTAATTAATTAATTAGCAATATGAATTATAATTAGCATGAATATGAATGATCCAGATTGAACTGAAATGGTCCAGGTTGAACCGAGATGATCCAAGAGGATCCCACATCAATCATGAATATTCATATTACTAATTAATATTCATTACAAAAAAGTTATCATAATTGATAAATCTCTTGCAAATTAAAAGTATAATGTATATGCAATGTATATTTTAACCCCATTGGCCGCCCATATAATGTTCGGTATAAGTAAGTGATACAAGGCCTACCAAGTACAACTCTCTAGGCTTTTTACTATGTATACACACTAACATATTATGATAATAACAGCATAACGTTAACAGAAGCTTGCCCACATACACTTGACATCTATAAGGCCAAAAAAGAAAAAAATGTAATGTTGTCCTCGACCGCCCGCTTGTCAGATTTTTAAAACAGTTTAAATGGCATTGAATATTAAATTAAGTGTTTATAACATATATGTGCGACTATTAAGAGTGATTACAACTTCTTGTTGGCTGAACTTTGAGCTTCCGCTGGTAGAAGAAAAACAAATTTAAAAAGAAGGAAAAAAAATAAGAAGAAAAAAAATCCGCCGGTCCGCCCCTCCTCTCTGAATGCTGTGGAGGACAACATTACTTTTTTTTTTGCCTAATAAAGATTTCATATATTGGACATTTATATTGAATTGCTCATAAATTTTCAATGGATTCTAACACTTACAATTTGTTATTGATTTGCCCATCCCTAGGATACCTACTTTCATATCTACAACCTGCGATTTGACTGCCAGTACATGGTCAGCATCGTTGCTGTGTCTACTACTAGGAAGTCCAGTCCTGCTGCTACCATACATTTCTATACACCGCCATGTACCGAAGTAGCATTTAAAGGAAGGGAAAAACCTATATGCCCTACACCAGGTAAGCATAGGGGAAGGTTACTTTATCATAAGGGGAAGTTACTGCTGCTTACAAGTAGGGCTGGGCTATGCTGTGGCAAGCGTACATTTCTATACGCCACCATATACCGAAGTAGCATTTAAAGGAAGGGAAAAACCTATATGCCCTACACCAGGTAAGCATAGGGGAAGGTTACTGTATCATAAGGGGAAGTTACTGCTGCTTACAAGTAGGGCTGGGCTATGCTGCGGCAAGCGTACATTTCTATACGCCACCATGTACCGAAGTAGCATTTAAAGGAAGGGAAAAACCTATATGCCCTACACCAGGTAAGCATAGGGGAAGGTTACTGTATCATAAGGGGAAGTTACTGCTGCTTACAAGTAGGGCTGGGCTATGCTGCGGCAAGCGTACATTTCTATACGCCACCATGTACCGAAGTAGCATTTAAAGGAAGGGAAAAACCTATATGCCTACACCAGGTAAGCATAGGGGAAGGTTACTGTATCATAGGGGAAGTTACTGCTGCTTACAGGTAGGGCTGGGCTATGCTGCGGCAAGCGTACATTTCTATACGCCACCATGTACTGAAGTGGCATTTCAAGGCAGAGAGAAGCCTACATTCCCTACACCAGATAAGCATAAGGGAAAGTTATTGCTGCTTACAAGTAGGGCTATTCTGTATATATGGCGTGCAAGTAATATTGTATTACAAAGTAATTGCAAAATCATAATATAAAATTACCCTAATATTTATAAGCAACCTCAAGATTTCCATCTGTGAGAATACACTTTTCATATAGTGGTGTGAAATATTAGCATTTAGGTTTGTGAGTCTGTTTTGGATCTATTAGCACCTGTATTGTGCATCCAAGAAAGACTTAATGTCATAATAACAAAGAGAACTCCCTGAGGACTTTGCAAAAGTACAAATCTGTATATGCTATTTTAAAATTAAAATTACCATGATATTAGTAAACAATCTCAATATGTGTAAACAAATAAGCACCATATTGTTCAATCAATAAAATTGCAGTCACATTAGGCCAAATTAAATTAATTGTTTGTCTCAAAGCTCCCGTGCGCGTTAGTTTATTGATGCGCATTAGAAAAACAAAAATCCACAAATTTCACAGATTTTTCAGATTTTCATTGATCACATCATCTTAAATACAAAAGTTCACTTTTACAAGGATTTCAATATTTTATATTTAAAAATAAATAAAAAAAACCCTGAATAAAAACCCGCATTCCGCATTAGTTTTACAACAGGAGAGGAGCTTTGAGACAAACAATTAATTTAATTTGGCCTTAGCCTTTTAGTTTTAACGCCTCATTTGTGTCGTTACAGTTCCAGATCTGCCGAGTCCTCCCAAAAATGTCTCGTACTACTTCATCATCTCCGAGCGTAACATCTCGGCACATTTTAGGTGGTTGCCACCTTCCAGCTCACTTCATCCAATCACGGGTTATAATATCATATGGGCGGAGCCGAGACCGGTACCGCAGAATCTCCATGGTGACCAAGGGTTTCCTATATTAGATATGGAGACTAGGCATTCAAAAAGACTGAGACATGTGAGTATTGCACAGACTTATCATTCCTCACCTGCCAGGAGTGTCTATTATTCCATTAGGCCAAAAAAAAAAAAGGTGGTGTTGCACTCAAGTGGCAACATTTTGAAGTCGGATCAGTTGGTCGATTTTCCATTTTTCTTCCTTTTTTTTCTTCTTCTGACAAATAATTAGTACTGACAGGATAAAATTGGTAAAGTTCAATTTAACCAATGTTTCTAGTGTGATAATAGTTTAAAAGCAATCTATTCAAGTAAACTTATTAATTTAAAGCAGAAAATAGTAATATTTTGACAAATTGGGTAAAATTTAAATCTTAAAAAAAGAATTGGCCTTATTCGCTCCAAACGCTCTTTAATGAATTCACTCTATTGGGAAAGAATTTCAACTTTTATGTTTTTAAAAAGAGTAACAATTGTATTAATGATTATGGGAAGGATGGTAAGTATGGAGTTGTAGTAGCTTCTATAATTCTATCAGTTCCAAATGGACAGAAAATATTCGGTTTTGATCTCTTTGCGTGCAAAAGTAATCCAAGCGTACGCCCGCGATTATGGCCACACGCACGCAGTATAATAATTGGTCGCATGCACGCGTCACGCATATGATGCACAGTGCGCTAGTTGCCTTCATGTGCTCGCGTCCTTCTGTATTCATTCGCTGCCGTAATGCAGCTTCGCCAATTTGAAACTGATCAAACTATAGTGTTCCTTTTTCCAAGATCATAAAAAGAAAAGAGATCAAGAGTTGAGTCAAAATACTCATTTGGTTAGACAACAGTACTTAGCGTTGGGGAATAATTTAGGTTTTCTGGAAGAATAGACACCCCCTGCTCACCTCTATAGTTCAGTCAGTTCCAAATTAGTGAAACCTGTTTACAGCAGCGAATGAATTCAGAAGAGTGTTACACTCAAAACACTGGCATGGCACAATATGGCGCGCGGTGTCTCTGTGTCATTGTAAGCGTGACGCTTGAGTATGCCATAATCGCGCTCATATGCTTGGATTACTTTTGCATGCGGATAGATCAAAACCGAATATTTCACGCTAATTTGGAACTGATTGATATAATATCTTGGGGCCCAAGAGGGATAATATATGAGGTGGTAAATTAAATTGAAAAGTATAGAGGAGAAAAAGCTCAAGTGCCAAAATAACAGTTTTGAAAAAATAGGATTTCTAAATGTCTCTGGAGATTTTAAAGTTCAATATTTTGCAAATAACTCAATTTGGTCAAAATTACATTTAAGTCATTCTTCAAGCTAGGGTCTTCAGTTGGTATGTATCCTTGGTGTAAGACATTCATTTGTTATACAAGTATCAAGACCCTATTACGTAATAAAGCTGTATAATCCTTTAATCTGTCAATAAAGGATTTTGTGCTAGGTTAATTCCATGCTGTCTTACACCAAGTATAAACCCTTGAGACTACTGTATTCAATACATTTAATGAAGTTATTCATCACTTAATTTCTTTTAAAATGTATCTAATTGAAATATAAAATTTCAGAAGTTAAACCATGAAACTCTGATAAATGGACCCCTCATTTAGGTGCATCAGATGAAGCAGTTAGCCACCATCATATGTGATGTTTAAAGACATGATAAAATAAAATTGTCCTAGATACCCACAAGCATTGCAATGTGAAATCAGTTTGCCTGCTACTGACTAGTGAATACTATATGGCCCTTTTTGTTTTGTTATTAAGTGTGGTTTTTTTAAACAGAATTACATAAAAACTTGAGTTTTGGTCGATACAAATATCAACATCGCACAATCTTCTACAGTGGTAATAATTAATCTTTCCCTTGTGGTGGCAGAGAAATGAAAAATTCATTCCTCGACCGGGATTTGAACCTGGGACCTCTTGAACTCCAGACAGTGTTTAAAAAAAATAATTAAAAAAAATTGCATAGCTTTCATTGCCAAAAATGTGTCAGAGACATAGATTTATGTGACAACTAACCAGGCCATAATTGTGTATTCTATAGTTTTGTTTGCCAAAAATGTGTCAGAGACATAGTTTTATGTGACAACTATCCAGGCCATAATTGTGTATTCTATAGTTTGATCAGTTGTAAATTGGCGAAGCCTCCTTACAGCAGCGAGTGAATACAGAAGCACGTGAGCATGCATAAAGGCAACAAGGGCACTTTGCATCATTGTGTAAGGCGTGCTACCATAACCGTTTGCATGTGAGTGGCCATAATTAGGAGAGTACACTTGGATTGCGCGCTGAGAGATCAAAATTTCACCAAATATTTCTCGTCAATTTGGAACTGATCAAACTATAAACCAGACTATGAATAATTTGTTCAATTTTCTCAAATTTCCTGATTTCCTTTCAGACTGAATTAAATTACGACTTATCCCCTCTGAAGTCTGGTACAAGATATGTGGTTCAACTTTGGGCTACATCGAGTATCGGTGGAGGTGCTATGTATACAGAAGATATCAAAACACCTAAAATACAAACTAATCCAGTTATGCCAGGTAGGTGTATTAATTATGGTGTTTCTAAATCATTCTTGTGTTGATTAACCACATTTGGAAAATTGTATATATTTATGAAAAGTTGTAAGTTTCCCCCCATGTTTTGCAGCTGTTTTGCTATATTTGGTGTTCTTCACCATATGTCTGTACCATATTTGTGACCCGTCACTGGACTTGTTGGAGGCCCGAGTCAATTCCGAGTTATTGATATGACTTGAAATGACTCAATTTAAGCTTTAAAATGATACCATGTTAAGGTAATCAGACTTTGAAATCACAAGATATGAATTGAAGAAGCATATTTTATTCTATCATTTTCTTTATATTTCACCAAATGTATTGGCCTCTATCTCAACACTGTATTGGTCGACAACGTGTCCTTATTGATGTGACTGGTCACATTTGTGTCTCTAAATATGGTACAGCCAATACATTATGAGACCACCATGTATAGCAAAACAGCTACAGACTACATTTTCTCTAATTAACAACAGCTTCCATTGACTTTGAGTTTGCCAAATTGTATTTACCCCCTCCCCATGGCCTTTGAAATGAGTGTCCATTGAATTAACTCATTAATTATTCATTAACATTTGCCTCAATGAAATTAATCAGTGATAACACTAAATGGAGCACCATTACATACAAATCAAATGCGATCAGATCACTGGAGAGTACACTTATTAATTTGGAATTTGCTTTTTCTCTTTGCAGATTTAAATCCTCCCAGTTGGACACGGCCGCCGCTGAGGCCCGACGACAATCGTGTTCACGACACAGAGACACTTTCCCCCGCCCCAAACAGGACTGCTAAAAAAGGGCATCAACAGGGGGCAGACGACCCCTCTGAGGAGGGGGGCAACTGTGCGTGCCATAGTCACTTGCCATTGTACTCTCTTCTGACTGCAGCTGCACTATTAACTCTCACAGTCATCCCTCTGTGTAGATGATACACGCTATCCCACAATGCACTAGTCTTCCCATAGTGCACTTCTACTTCCTGTCTTACCCCTCCCTCCCCCCTTTTACATAAATACATAAGAATGCTGAAATTCTATTCATATTTATTATTATTATTATAATTATTATTATACAATTTGTACAAAGAGTAAATTAAAAATGCCAGGCCAGAGTTTGTAACGGTTCTCTGTCTGCGTGTATGTTGTGCGGCGTCCGCCGTAGGGCGCCGTTGTATAAATAACAAAAGGCTGAATTGTAAACTTGTACCTTACTCAAACATATTTTTTTTGTAACCAATTTTTAACCAACCGGTGATTTGTTTTCTGCAATTGGCACATATTTTATTACGATGAAATGTGTGGAACTTTGTGATGTTTCCGTGTAAACTATATATGCTCTGTTTGTCCGTTTTGTTCTGTTCATTAATGTTTATCAAAAATATATATTTCTATATTGTAATATGATAATTTTTTTGCTACAAAGTCTGTGTTCGTGCATCTCATAATGCTGCTTCTAATTTTGACAGAGAATCAGTCAAATCAGTCACTATCGTGTATTTTGTATTGTTTCAAGATGTATTGATAACCATTTCGTAATAAATATGTTCTGTAATAAGTAATTTAACCCTATTTTCAATGTACTGTTCAAAACCACTATTTGGTGGTTTTTTTTATAATGTTGAGCTTCATACATGGCAGTGGTTTAACGATAAACTTTTATGTTATATGCCACTCATTTAAAGTGGTTTTTACCTGCAGAAGTTTAAAATTAACTTTGAAATCCCCAATTTGATTTTGCAATGACTGACTTCTCTGTGACATCCGTATGAAGTGTCCTACTGGTAGCGATTTAGACATTGCTCTGTATCAATCAGCCAGCCCTTTTATGGCAAAATAATGTATCTTATATGTAGTTTTCTAACAGTATACTTCCTTTTAACATGATCAAAGTTAGCTTTTTTTCACCATAAATCATGTAGTGGTAAAAGGCAGTATATTACTTTTATTGTCTTTACAAGTTGCAACCTTTTCCTAAGTGAGGATTATTGAACCAAGTTAACACAATCCATGTTAAAAGGAAGTATATCATTAGGAAAGTACATCTATGATACATCCGTTTGCCATAAAAGGGCTGCAATATTATACAGAGCAGCAAATTTATATCTTTTATCGGGTGGTTGTAAAAGTCTACCAGATTAGGTCATACAAAAAAAAAATGATTTGGGGAATATTTTGTTGTAGAAAAAACAAAACCAAGTTTACAACAACCATAATATTTTTACCGCAAAATTTGTTTATACTTTTATTTTTTAATACATTGTTATATATTTTCATGTTAAAAACGGGCATCATTATACAGATAACAATTGGCCTCATTTATGGACAGGATTAATTACAGTTATACTTTAAGTCAATATTCTTATGTTAAAGCTCCATCTCAAATATAAGAGGACAAAGTAGTTATTGTAGTTGACATCTGAGCAATTTCTGTTTTCCTGTTGGAGCTATAATCTAGGAATTATAGACTTGTTTGATACCTAGTACAATACTGTAAAAGTTGTAATTTTCGCGGTGTTAATTTTTCGCGCTTTGCTGATTTTGAACTGTTCTGCATGTTTTTAAATTCGCGATTTATAGCTTCATCACATAGACCTATACACAAAAGAAATTTATTTGCGTGTGATCATTTTCGACGTAAATAATTTAATCAATTTTCACGGTAGTTGCTCCGAGCGCGAAAATAAATGAAGCGCAAAAATTCCCACTTTTACAGTACAGTACTATTTTACCATAGTATGTGTTTAGTTAGTCTTGTTGTTATCTAATGAATGGAAACATCACCTTGATTCCGCATGATCCGACTTGCCATGTTATAATATGTACATAAATAACACACATAAATAATTAGTCAGGACCAGGGGTCAGTTTGTGAAAAAGTCACAGAGAACGGTTGTTCCATATTGATTGGTCCATTAGTTGCTAAGCAACAGATTTCTGTTAGGTTTTTTTTGTGATCCCATACTTTGGACAGGGTTAGTTTTTGACATGACTAGCAGGGTTTAGATGTGTAGGTTGGATTATTTTTCTTCTTTCAAGTATTTTCAACAGATCTCTTTAGGATATGACAATATTCCAAGTTTATATTAAGTCTTTTCACACTGATCCGACAATTGATCATATCTTGACTGATTAGCACAAAGTACAGACTACTTCAGCCAGATTTGATCAATCATCGCGCGCATCATATCCACACAAAGAATTAATGCAGAGCTGCCAACACTCCCTGGTCCTGCAGGAGACTTCCTGATCCTGCAGGAGACTCCCTGAAAAAAACCACCAAATTGGGCACACACATTTGACAACCTCCCTGAATAGGCAACAACAAAAAAAAAAAAAAAATCTCTTTTTTTAATTTTTTTTAACAGTTTTAAATAGCATTTATAACATATATGTGCGACTCTTAGTGTGATTTCAACTTCTTGTTGGCTGAACTTTGAGCTTCCACTGATATAAGATGTTTTTTTAATTTAAAAAAGAAAAAAAGCCTGCCCCTCCTCTCTGAGAGCTGTGGTGGACAACATAACTTCTTTTCTTTCTTTTTCGTTCTCTATTTTACATGTAATGTTTAAAATCTCCCTGATTAGGCCAAACAAAGAAGAAGATCTGTCTCAGAAATATTGTGCAAAAAAGCTAAGTGCTGTGCGATAAATAGGCTATGAGGTATGCAATTTTGTTTTGCTATTTTTTTTTTTGCTTATTTTTTCGCTTATCCAAGCTTACGGAGAACTTTTTTAAACTTTTTTTTTAAAAATAAAAAATTTTAAAAAAAGAAAAGAAAAAAGAAGAAGTTTTTTAGCCCCCAGTGCATAGACCTACGCGCCGTAGTCAAATGTTTGGCCTTAGTGAAGAGAATCTCTCTGATAGCAGGATGCATGCAAAGGTTGGCAGCTCTGTGATTGGTGTATTGTTTGGAATCGATTGTCATAGCGACTGTTATTGTGCCTACAGAAGGTTAATGATAGTTCATTATCGATCATCGGATTGGTGTAAAGAGGCTTTTAATAAGCATAATATGGTATTATATATTCTAGACTACTAGTTCAGTTTCACGTTTTACACTATTCTTTTTAGCGCAGATCCAAATACTCAGTTTATGTTAAAAATAGCCACATTTAAATATCAATTTTCTTTTAGATTTCTCACCTTACAAAAAAGAAAAGGGGAATAAGATAGGGGGTTGCTTTCAAAAATAGATAGGGTTTTAAATATAGTTACCATTTCTTTCATTTGTAGGGTTTACCCTCAATTCAACATCTGGACAAATTTGAAGAAAACCCATTTTTGTGTAAATAGTGTAAATGAACGTGTACTGAATCTCAGGGATGTTGTTGCTTGGTTTATTTCAGAAACTGTAATTTAGTTTTTGTCTAGGCCAAGAAAGAATATTGTTTTGTTTACCGTTTCTCTCACAATATTTCTGGAAAACAAGAAAAGTGTTTAATCTACAAAAGAATATTGACCCTAATTTTCAAGATTTCAAGATTTTTGCCCCCAAGTTTCCCAAATTTCAAGAATTTTTAAACGGGAGAAAATATATGGGATAATACAGTGTGGGATTATCTGCCAGTAAGTAAGTTCCAAATAAAAGGTAGCATTCGACCCTATCATTTTACACATGCTGAGATGTTGCAAGTTACAATCAAGCTTACCATAGGTGTTTGTGAGTGGTGAACTTGTAGCTTGAGTTTCACCGTCATAATGAGTGGTTATTTTTGTGTATAAATGTCAATGCATAAATATCAATGGTTTACATGCCATACAATACACACACGCCTATCCACACCCTTTCCCACCCACCCACCCACCCCTTTCCTCAAGCACAATCCTGGTTTATGCAGCTCATATGTTCTACAATCTACACATCGCAAGTTGCACTGAAGTGGGCAAACATGTATGTCTGTTGCCTGTGCTCATAACACTCGCAATTCTGCTATCAAATGGGGCGCTGATGCTCCAATGACACACATATGATGACTACTGCCTTGTCTGTGGTGAGAGCTAAGCAAGCACAAACTCGGGAATCCATCCGATTGCTGTGGAACCAGAGTGTTACAAGTTGAGCTGCTGTGTGTTTTGTGCAAGGAAGAATGCGTCGCATACTTGATAAAAAAGTGAGAAAGTTATACCAAGGTTAACCCTATGCTGTACAAGGAATCAAATTGTTCGATTTGGGTTGATGCATGCTTCTGTTATCTTCTGTTAAGAGCCATCAGGACTGGACTCCGCTTATACACAGATGGAACTGTTACTGCTTCTTGAGTTTGGCGCAATAACCTTGTAACAACCTTTTAAAGAAGATATTGGCAATGTGTATGTCCTTGGTCTATCAATATTCTGGTATTTTTTAAAACTCTGATCTTGGTTTGGGTGTCAGCGTCAAACTTTTACACTCAATTACAATATGTATTCGATTGCATGACATGTGAAGTAACAACCATACAATTATGGTCAAGGAACAACCATAACTAATTAACAACCATTGTTAAGTATCAACCATATATGGTTAAGGAACAACCATATATGGTTATGGAACAACCATATATGGTTATGGAACAACCATATATGGTTAACAGTACCATAACCAGATGTGGACAGGGTAACATGTCAATTCATATTGTATTGATTTTTATGAAGAGTTTCATCGCGTTACAAATTATCTACCATTTTCAATAATTTTTAAAACATTTATCACCTTGCTTTTAAATTTTCAGTGTAAACTTTTAGAAAAGTTGATCAAAAGTATCATATATTTGTAGAAATATGTTTTCTTTTGTTTTGAGCACTTTTATCTGCCAATACTTCAGATTGGAGAAAATGAAAGTAGTTCATTTTGATGAAACTCTCCATGAATATATATCTGGTTCAGGTCAGGCTACTTATTGTTTTTGTGATAGGGATGCTTCTAAAAACAGAACATGGCACCATTTTCAACCACAAAATCCCAAAAAGAATTTTTGGAATTTGTTTTGAACTTATATGGACATTTTGCAAATTGTTGAAAATAAGTCGAACATTTCGCAAAAATAGGGGATGTTTTTCATCGGCCTAAATGCTCAAGCCCCACTCTACACCTCTGTCAAAACCCAATCCTTGGAATTAGAATTCTACTTATTCCAAACCCAATCCAAGTACACCCCAAGGTCCAAGTCATATTTTAATGTACAATATAGATATTATTATGGTCAGTTTCGTAACTGTGTGATGTACACAGTTAACATATTGTAAACATTGTACAAAGTATATTTTAAATATTTTTTTATATTTTATGTCGTCATCAGGCCTGTGATGCGATCGAGCAAAATAAGTCTGAAGTCAAAAATAATATTTTTATTTTTGTACTTGACTACATTTTTAGATTTTAAATGCTACATTTGGCAGAAACCCCCATCATCAACGGACATTTAATGTAGTCAAGTAGAAGAAGAAAAAAATCACATTTTTCTTTTTCTACTTGACTACATTAAATGCTACATTTGGCAGAAAACCCAATCATCAACGGACATTTAATGTAGTCAAGTAGAAAAATAAAATCACATTTTTATTGTTCTACTTGACTATATTTGATATTTAAAATGCTACATTTGGCAGAAACACCCATCATCAACGGACATTTAATTTTCAAAGCAAAAGAAAACAAAAACATTTGTTTCCTTCGTTTGGTTATTATATCTCAAAATTAATATCTCCGACTTCCGACTCATTTTGCTTGATCCTATTACAATTATACATTATATACACATATTGAAAAGTATGTGATTTTTTATTATGATTTATGTTGCAAAAAAAGGTGGAGATTATGAGCTCTGCATATTTTTAAACTTTGCTTTTTTGTTGCCTTGCCATAGTTATTACCCACCATATGTGCATGGTGTCATTTTGTTGCGATCTTCTATACAGGGTGTATCAATAAAAACCGGCCAAATGTCAGTTGATAATCATCACAGTTTTAAAACAGCATAACTCGTTTCAGACGGTTGTATATAATTTAAATCCTTCTGAGCTAAATTCAGTTTCAGGAATTCATAAATTTGAAAGAAATCAGCGTGACATTGTGACAAATGTTCAACAAGTTTACCTCCTGAAAACAATGTTAAGTATTGGTCCTCCAGGCCAGGCCTTCATTCAGATGATCAAAAGAAGAATGTGTCAGATTTTTAACCCTGAAAGTATCAAATATAGCGAGCATGGATGGATGCGTGTAATTTCATGGACATTCTCGTTCTCAATGATTGCATTGCACATGATTAAACGAGTCCTTGACAAATCCTGGCACAGTTTATATTGATACATCAATGTATGTAAGCGATCATGTGGAATTATCATGAATTTATATTATATGTGTATCTGAATCAGTGCACTCCATCAATTCTCAATCAGAACTATGAATATACAAATATACAATATACGGTGTTATTTATAGCTAATGCATTATATATATATATTGGTATACGGATGACTGATGTGTCACATTACGATGTAATAATAATGAATTGCGTGCAGTGAATTGCAAGTTTTAATCTATTAATGCAAGTGTATGCCACCGAATATAAATCATGACTAAAATAAACCAATTACCAACAGAAATGGTCACTTGATCTTACTCAACTGTCCCTAATATTCCAGTCGAAACACTTTCCTTTATATTATATATTATCCAATAAGATATATAGTTTTAAAGAGATATTCTATTGCTTTGTTCACAGCCATTTTGTTCAGCCTGACACCATTGTTACTATGTAGTCGTACCTGTAGGGGTACTGTATGCTCAGTACCCTGTAGGGGTACTGTATGCTCAGTACCCTGTACAAGTACCAGTGCAGTCAGTACCAACAAAATAGCTGCACAGTAACACTAACTCTGCTTCCGGGCAGCTAATTAGGTTGTACCGCACAGGTACTGTACAGTTCCCATACAGGTACCAAGCATACAAAAATGACTGTGTATACAAGGCCATCAGATACAGCAAACTTTGTCAAATCATCTCTTGCTCAGGTTGGAATCTTATTTGGGTCAATTGACCTCATTAAAAAAAACCCGGGGACTTGTAGTAAGGTCGGCGATCATTTTTGTTGGGTCTATAAATGGTTGTGTTTTTATGAAATGCATGCGACTCTATGAATCATTGCTATTTGTATGAATGATACTATATGAGGTAGAGATTCACACGTTATTTATGTATTGTAAGGTGTATAGTATCATGCTCGATTTACAGATATGACCTATTATTATACACAGCCATTTTCTTATGCCTGGCATCATGGATACACTGCTGCCAGTACCTGTACAGGGACTGTATGCCCAGTACCCGTATGATACTGTTAAAAGTACCACCAAAGTTGCTGCACAGTAACTCTGCAACTGTGTGGCTACTTTGGTGGTACCACACAGGAACGCAGCCACTAAACAGCTCCCATGCAGGTATAAAACATACAATGCCAGGACAGGTACCGACAGCAGAGTTACCATGATATCCGGTGTAAGAAAATGTGTGTGTAGATTATATGCATGCATGTTGTCAAATTGCTTCAGGGGCTGGTATATATAGAAGTGTATGCATACATGTATATTATATGATTGATACACAGGATGACTCAGGGTGTAAATGTCTTGCAACTTGCCATTGAACTAGTCTAGGTGGGCTAGCTATGGGGACATGACACAAAGGACTTGTAACTACAGTTTGAACTTTGAATCACGATACCTTGGACCGTTTAAGAATGTATGTGTGCATGCCTGCCAAAATGTACCGCAAGGGAGTCATACGGGGACGCAGTATGCATTGAACATCACATGGGTGTCATTTCATGATGTGTTGGTCTAGGGGATTCTGAATTGAGCTCATAGCTAGCCTAGGCTAGCTATGGGGACATGACATAACTCATAGCTAGTCTAGGTAGGTTAGCTATGGGGACATGACATAACTCATAACTAGTCTAGGTAGGCTAGCTATGGGGACATGACATAATTCATAACTAGTATAGGTAGGCTAGTTATGGTGATTCAAAGGACTTGTGACTAGTCTAGACTAGCTAGAGTGATATGAAGGACTTGGTAATAGTCTAAGTTAGCACTTGGAATTGAACACCGCTTGTCCAAGGTCAGCCAGGGGGACATGCAAGAACCCTACATAGTCTATAATGCTAGCTATGGCGAAATGATTACTAGACCAGCTTGTGACGGCAAAAAACACTTGTTATGGTGATCCGCAAGTGCCCCCCCCCCCCCCATGCAACCATTGCATGTAATGATAATGTTTTCATAATGAATCAGACCACTGTTATATTAATCATATATGTATGTTGTGGGCAAATCTGCTATGCCCAACACATGATAAACATGTGTACAGATATTATTTTTATGGATAGACGATTGAATGGATGGTACATTGATGGTATTAAGCTGACGACAAAGCTGTGTCTTTTCCCCAAAAACGATCAACTTAGGCCAAATTAAATTAATTGTTTGTCTCAAAGCTCCTCTTCTGTTGTAAAACTAATGCGGAATGCGTTTTTTTTCAAGTTTTTTTTAATTTATTTTTTTAAATATAAAATATTGAAATCCTTGTAAAAGTGAACTTTTGTATTTAAGATGATGTGATCAATGAAAATCTGAAAAATCGGTGAAATGTTGGGATTTTTTTTTTTTTTTTAAAAAGAAAAAAAGTTTTTTTCAGATTTTTGTTTTTCTAATGCGCATCAATAAACTAACGCGCGCGGGAGCTTTGAGACAAACAATTAATTTAATTTGGCCTTATCTATGTAATTTTTTGATTAAAAACTCCAATCAAGACTTAGGCCCCCCCCCCCCCCCCCCAAAAAAAGGTGTTTGCTTGTCCACGTTCGACCGACCGTCTCCTACGGTCCCGATCGTGACGTTTTTAACTTTTTTTCTTCATTTTATTTCAACAAAAAAATCACCTTTTTTTCGTTGGTGAAAGAAAAAAAATATCATAAAAATGGGAAGAAAAACATGTTTTGTAACACCACTTTTTTTAACATTGAGATATTTGTCGTTTGCATATGTATTGTTATTTGTGAGTGTTCATATTGATACTTGATACAGGATTTTAAAAAAATAAATAAAAAATCCGACCTACCGACCCAACTTTCTTTTGGGCATGTATGGACAAGCAAACCATTTTTTTTGGGGGGGGGGTGGGGCGTCTAAGCATAAAGAACGATGCTTAAAATAAGGCATATTAAAAATAACCCTTTCACCACAAATTTAATCTGTATTTACAAAGACCATTTAATTTTTTTATTTTAAATCATGTAGTTGTAGACCCAGAAAATTGCGATAATTAGTCCAAGTGGGTAAACATTGACTATTTCTTGAGTCTGACATTTATGTTATGAGGCTGAAGGTGGAACATTTAGATCGACCCTTGTCGGCTTCAAAATACAAATGGGGGGGGGGGGGTTTAGATTTTGATAATGATTACTTGAAATATCCTGGTGTATCTGGGGAAAGAATGCAGCTATTATGTCGTCAGCTTAGTACGTGTTGGTGTATCTATGAAAGGTGAAGGCTATTTAATGTCAGTCAGCCTTGAGCGTGTGCCTTTGCTTTGTAAAATATATATATATATATATATATACCCACACATATTATACATATGTATTGGGGTACATATGTATGTTACATTATTGGAGACAATTGTCTAAATTTACACTTGATATATTATTTATATTTGTATCATTGTTTTTTTTAAAAGGTTGGAGAAAAATATTATTTTGTGTTTTTTTCCCTGAATGATTTTATATTGTTAAGTCAAAAATGTATTCGATGTGGCTTATTACATTGCACAACCTTGCTTGCCGATTCAGCCCCCAATTCTCAAAATATTTGAACAGAAACAAAACGAAAAAGGTTAAGGCAAAAGAAATAGTTTTTTTCAGATGTTTGTGGGAACATTTTATATTCATTTTTTAAAAGATATTTTTAACATATGCATAAGGTTGTTTTTTTTAAATGTGTAAACAAATTTAAAATTCTAAAAAAAATGGGTTGGTAAATTAAGAATCTGAGAGAAACTCAATGTTTGCCTTACACATTTTGTGTTTTGTCTGTTAAAGGTAGATGTTCCGATTGCTGGCCCGATTTTCAACTTGATGTTTTCTATTTTACATGAAAGGTCATCCTAAAAATTGGCACATTCCAAAGTTTGAGTTGCATAACTCCAATGGTTCTATTTTTAGAAGCACAAGGTCACAAAACATTTGCCCATTGAGTCGTACACAGACTGGTTGGTGGTTAACCACCTTTGGCAGTCATTCACCACATTTTCGCCTATAATTTCTAAATGGAACATTTCTGGCCCCTAAGATTTGACAGACATAATGAGAAAAATATGGTGATTCTTCTGATATCAAAATATCTTGATGTGAAAAAAAAATCATAGCCCCCAAAAAAGTGATCGGAACATACACCTTTAACCCATTGTTGATTATTTTCTATAAAATTGTCGATGGTTATCACGCCATCATTAAACCCCGGTAATTGGACCAATACTTTTAGATACAAATAGAAACACGCGTTGATGTTGTTAAAACTGAAACGGAATCATAAGCATACAAAACAGTAAGATATGCAGGGTACGAATATGCAAGCCTTGAAACAGTCTAACTTTGAAGGACAGTGAGAAAGCTAGTACATGTAGTGTCAATGAGTATTTTGATGGTAGGTGGTGTAGTCTTAAATCAAGTCTTAACATTAGATCATGAATGCCACCATATAACACAGGTGTAACCACACATCTGAAAGAAGACAATCTTTTGCTATTTTAATCCATATTTTAAAAATTAATACACTTTTATTAAAATTGAGAAACAAACTTGGCACATTATTACTTATAGATTTATACGACTAATTCTTAGTGAGACAAGTTCGGCTCTGTTTTACTTTAAAGGCAATTTGAGAGTTACAGTGGCTTAGGCCAAATTAAATTAATTGTTTGTCTCAAAGCTCCTCTCCTGTTGTAAAACTAATGCGGAATGCGGGTTTTTTTTCAATTTTTATTTTTATTTTTAAATATAAAATATTGAAATCCTTGTAAAAGTGAACTTTTGTATTTAAGATGATGTGATCAATGAAAATCTGAAAAATCTGTGAAATTTTGGATTTTTTTTAATTTAAAAAAACACAAAAAAACAAACAAATCTAATGCGCACCAATAAACTAACGCGCGCGGGAGCTTTGAGACAAACAATTAATTTAATTTGGCCTTATATTCTGGTGTTTGCTGAACATATGGAACCCTTGACATCACATAAACCTTGTGTAATGAATTAATGGATTTTGATTTTTGTTGTTGTTGTTGTTGAAAAACCTGTGTATTGCCTCTAATAAATGCCCAACAACGGCTTGACATTTTGATACGGGAACTTTATTACAGGTAATTTTAACAACAAAATTGGGATTTTTATGAACAAAAGTGAATATTAAGTAGAAATGGGATTTTAATTTACGAAGAAATTCGTTTTATTCTGTGAATAACTGAATTTTCAGTGAAAATAAAGATATTTTTATGTTGCAAATGCAGAGTTTCATGTGTTAACATTTTTGGTTTGGGGAATGGGGGAGGAGAATGGTGGTGTTTTTATTAGAGGCATTACAGTAAAATTCACCGCTTAACCCCCTGGGGTCTACCTGTCTTTCTAACAGCGCTTCCGATTGGTTAATTACAAGATATACTCATTTGAATAACCAATTACGATACAGTTTTTAAACTATTTCACCCCGATCTTTATCAGGGATACAATTATTTAAACAATGTCTCTGATTGGTGCAATAAATGATGTATCCATCTTTTTGACCAATCGGCCGGTAGTTCTCAGGGGGTTAATTCTGTGGTGCTACAACATTCAGCTAGACATCTTGACAATTTTTTAAACCAGGGCTTTCTGATAATTCTGTTATACAGGGCAATTGTGACAGTTTACTTCCAACTGTTGGGGTTATCATTATATGAGCATTTATCAGGACACATTTGAATCCACTAAATGTTGAACATTTGGTTATTGTCTAAAGGCCTGCTTTGAAAACAAGGCAGCGAATGAATACAGGAGGACACGGGCGTGCGTGAAAACAACAATCGTACTCTGCTTCATTTGCGTGTGACTATAATCATGCATGTGCGCTTGGATTACTTTTGCGCGCTGACACATAAAAACTGAAGATAGGACATAGCCCTTGGGTATGAGTCTATTGCTCTTACCTCATCTGCCACCCACCGCTAACTTGCACACACATTTAGAGAACAGTACAAAAAGGTCCCAACTACTATAGCTGCCTAATGTAATATGTGTATGTTAAGCTTATATTGGGCCTTTGTTAAAATCAAATGGCAGCTATTGTATTTCGGATGGTTTTGTGCTGTCCCTGAACATTGAGATTATAGAATATTATTGATTATATAACTTGTTTTCTACCAGTTGTTCACACAAAATAAAAACAAATAAAAAGACGTTTTTGCACATTAAATGTATTTATGTGTCATGTTTATTATCAGAAGTGTTGCGCTAAGTCCTTAGGCGTAGTACATCTTATGTACATAATTTATGGCACATGGAATTTACTGTTGTTTTATCAGGATTTGGTTATAGATGATGTGACTTGTTTACATCAGTGTTTACACATTGATTAGCGCCTGGTCCGAAGACATGCAAGAGGTACTAACTAGTCCATGACTACTGCATACGCACTATTCAAAAGCAAAGTACTCATCACTGAGCGCTAATTTTAAAAAGAAATGCACTTATGGTGCGTACGCATACCGCCGGGCAACCAGATTTAGTACCTGGTCTTTCATTGTGCTTAGGGGTGCAGACCATGACTACTGCACTATTCTACGCCGTAAGCAATGATCAATCAAGTGTGAACTTAATTTACAAAGCACATTCCCTGTAGGTGCGCACGCATACCGCCAGGCATTATGTCACAGGTCGCATCATCTATAATTTTAATAGAGTATGGCTGTACATAGCTTTAATATTTTAACACTAAAACAACCTGATAAAGCGAAAAGTAAATTCAGGTAGACAAAATTGAAAACTGATCTTACATTTGACTTCAATTACTACAGTAGTTCCAATGATATGCAGAATGTCACAAATAATCCTAACTTGCCTATAGATCATGTCACCTGGTGTTGATCAACAATGTTTAAGTGCCCAGTTCCATTCCATGCACAGGGGAACATGCATTGACTGTTGCATTAACTGCTGTTGTTACAGATGACTGGTTTGGTTTAGTGTATGGTTTATAATGGACAAACCCCTTCGAATGCGCGGGTATCCCGACAGGCAAGCTTTTGTTTGGCAGGCAATTCGTGCGCATACTGACCGGCAACCTTTTGTTTGCTTGGTTGCTGTGATGTTACAGGGGACATTGTCTATACAGTCATCAAAAAATGTAACAGTAAGGTCCGATTTTCATTTTCACATTTTTATTTTCTACACGCAGACCCATCTACAGGTACCTTATCGCTTACCGGTAGTGCAATTGGGTGATGCATGCGCAGGTTGGATAGTCGGCCGTATTGTTCCGATGGATCAATACACCACACACACGCTACCTGTCATACCCTCCCCCGTGTTGAAATGTAAAATGTGAAATTGTGACTTATCCTTATCCTTACATTTTGGATTGTCACTTCTTTAATTTTCAACCGTTCCTAGCGTGCAATATCTCATATTAAAGAAGATAAATTTCTCAACAACTTTATAATTTAATATTTTTAAGTAGGATATATATTTTTAGAGTTAAAAGTCAATTTATTACCAGTACAGAATCATGTGGTATGGCATACAGTGTTTGGGAATAAATCAAAAAATGTGCTTGAATTCCAGTCATAAAAAGAAACTGACCAGGTAATAAATGTGCATATAATTCTCAAAGTATGTATCCGATTGCTGGCCCGATATAACTTGATGTTTTCCATTCTACATGAAGGGTCATCCTTAAAATACTTGTATTCCAAAGTTTGAGTTGCAATAACCCCAATGGTTCTTATTTATCTTTAGAAGCACAAGGCGACATGAGAGTTGCCCATTGAGTAGTGCAGTCATCAAAAAAAGTAAAACTCTAAAAATATATGCTACCTAAAAATATTAAATAATAATGGTGCAATTGGGGATGCATGCGCAGGTTAGATAGTCGGCCGTATTGCTCCGATGGATCAATACGCCATATACACGCTACCTGTCATACTCTCCCCCGTGTTGAAATGTAAAATGTGAAAATGAAATTGTGACTTTACCTTACATTTTGAATTGTCACTTCTTCAATATTCAACCGATTCTAGCGTGCAATATCTCATATGAAAGATGATAAATTTTTCAACAACTTTATAATTTAATATTTTTAGATAAGATATCTATTTTTAGAGTTAAAAGCTCATTTATAACCTGTATAGTTACTTTTTTGATGACTGTACACAATCTGGCTGGGAAGTTATAACAACCTTTAGGCAGTAAGTAATTAATTGTATTTTGGCATATATAACACCAGACATTTTACAGAAATAATTAGAAAAATATGAGGTTTCTTCTGATATCATAATATCTTGATGGGCAAAAAGAAATCTGAAGCGATGGGAACATCCACCTTTATAAAAATATCAAATTATAATGGTCTTGCCTTCATGTAAGCGCTAAGCACTCACGAATCTCTAATTTCGAACTTTGAGATGAGGACGCCCTTTGCTGACAGGCTGTTGATACTGTTCTCAATTAAAAATAATAGAGTGTTTATTTTAACAAAGAAAGGCTACAGACGGACTCGAACCACTAACCTCTGGTCTATAAGCCTAATTCCTAACCATTACGCTATGCAAGCCGATCTGCCGATAAGCCGTTCACTTTTAATACTTCATGGTCAATAACGGAATAAATCTATATTATTATTAAATGTTAACGCCCCCTATAGCCGAATGATATTTGCTATGTTATAGAGGGCGCTACCATTTTTATTTTCGTGAGCGCTTACATGAAGGTTGAACCATTATAATGTTGTTTAAACATTTCTCTTGAATTTGAGATATCAAGGAAGTTACAGTAGGCCTACCAAAGGTAAGATACACCTAGCACATAAAGTCCCTGACCAGGTGCTTCATGAGGTTGGCTAAATCATAATCATTGATTTTTGTGTGATTACGCACTGAAAAAACTCACAGCTAAGGCCAAATTAAAATAATTGTTTGTCTCAAAGCTCCCGCGCGCGTTCGTTTATTGGTGCGCATTAGAAAAACAAAAATCTGAAAAAACTTTTTTTTTCTTTTCTTTTTTCAAAAAAAAAAAAATCTTAAATTTCACCGATTTTTCAGATTTTCATTGATCAGATCTTAAATACAAAAGTTCACTTTACAAGGATTTCAATATTTTATATTTAAAAAAAAAAAAAAAAAAAAAAACCTTGAAAAAAACCCGCATTCCGCATTAGTTTTACAACAGGAGAGGAGCTTTGAGACAAACAATTAATTTAATTTGGCCTAATCAGCTAAGACTTGTATTCTTCACAGCCAGTCACACCCTTTGTCCCGCAAATTGCGGTTATCACTCCAGACCCATTCATCTGGCTCGTTCAGATAGCACACAGTTATATGACAGTACTCACACCCAAACCAATGATTTCCTATACCTAGTGCAACTTTGCTGTTGCTATGCGCGGTCATTGAAATCGCCATAACTTTAAAAGTATCCATTCGATTTTGTTGAATGAGGTATCAAACTTCGGAGAAGAAATTTGCTCATTTTAAATGTATCTCAGATTTTTGGTACCGATGATATATTTTGAATTAGCCAACCTCAAAGCACCTGGTCAGGGACTTTCTGTGCTAGGTGTATTTCCATTTTTGCCTTATGCTTTTCTACACACTATGGACTTGGTTTACGGGCAAATGATTGATTACTGGTAGTGCTAATTCACCGGTCGAAAAATGCGCATTGTTCCGTTTTTGATGGATCGATATGGCACACGCACATACAGAAATAATATAATTAAAAAAATATATGGGGTTTCTTTAGGTCGGTATGCACAAACAGGTTAGACCAGGGCCCTATTTCATAAGGTCAACTTAAGATTAATCCGAAGTTCCTCTTAAAATTCTTGAAGTAAAAAGTAAAAACTAGTATTATCTTTGAATTTAAGCTCTTCTTAAGTTATGAAGGAACTTTAGAAGGATTATATTCTAAAGGGGGCGGGCTTAAGGAAGTCACTTTTCAAATTTTGTGAGTGCTGTAATAATTGAACTATGACTCAACTGTATATATAAGTATACATTTTTGGAAAGGAAATAGGTCAGAGAATCCAAAGTTAACTAACTTAGGGACGATTTTTTTTTAAACCTAATCTAATATTTTTTGAAATATTGACAAACAAGTGGAAACAAATTGGAAAAATATGAAAAAACCCACTTTGTTTGTGTTTTTTGGTCAAAATTTCAAAAAATATTAGAATAAAAAAAAGAATTTGTCTCTAAGTTAGTGACTTTACATCATTATCTAGCAATTTGGGAATTTTTTACTCAAAATTATTTTTGTTAGCTTTGTTGAACTTTTTTGGGTCAAAAAAGTGATATTTTGTGATTTTCTACAAAAATCAACATATTTGGTCAAAATTGATGCAACATTTGGATTCTCTGATTCATTTCCTTTCCACAAATGTATACTTTTATATGCATTTGATTAACAGTTCAATAATTACAGCATTCACAAAATTCAAAAAATCAAGTCAAAAACTTCCTTGAGTTCCCCCTTAAGTTGTTTTATGAAATAAAATATAAGAATCATCTGAACTTAAGAAGAGTATTCAGGATTTAAGGGGGGACTCAAGTTTTTTGACTAGATTTATTGAGTTTTGTGAGTGCTGTAATTATTGAACTATTA
Organism: Ophiura sarsii; assembly: GCA_035610835.1. Lineage (NCBI taxonomy): Eukaryota > Metazoa > Echinodermata > Ophiuroidea > Amphilepidida > Ophiuridae > Ophiura > Ophiura sarsii. Next base: position 54,821,966 of record CM069454.1, read on the forward strand.
ATCAAATGCATATAAAAGTATGGAAAGGAAATAGATCATAGAATCAAAATTTGGTGTCAATTTTGAACAAAAATAATGCTAAAAAAATGTTAGCTTTGTCCAAAACAAAATTGGGACAAAAAAGTGAATTTTGTGATTTTCTCAAAAATTCAACATTTTTGTTTAAAATTGACACCAAATTTTCGATTCTATGATCTATTTCCTTTATAAAAATGTATACTTTTATATGCATTTGAGTCATAGTTCAATAATAACGGCACTCACAAAATTTAAAAAAAAACTTCCTTAAGTCCCCCCTGAAGAAGAAGAATTAATTCTTCTTAAATCCAACTTAAGAAGATCTTCAAGTTTTATTTAACTGTAGACCTGGTCCAAATACTGAATAGTCCTTCTAACCAGACTGGAAGTAAAATCGGAGTCACCTAATTATTCATTTATTTATTCATTTATTTATGCTCTCTTTATTGTGGGTAATATGCTTCAGTGTTGCACTGCTTTTCAAGCAGGCCCTCATTTTGATACATACATACATACATGTACACCGCCCCCCCCCCCCCCCCCCCCCCACACACATAAATAACAAATGTTACAGGATAACACTAAAATGTATTTCCCCTTATAAGGTTCATTATAAAAATGTAGAATGAGCTCACCAAAGAAAACAATATCCTTCCTAGGAGGGTTATTCTTTAGTTAGACCAGGTAAAAGTTAGATCAAGTTTGAGTTGTTTTATGCATACGGACCTTAGATTGTCTTGCACACATTTTAATGACTACAATTTTATGTCCTTCTTTTCAAAAATATATTTTATCATAAAATTCTTATTCTTACAATTGAGAAATAACATATCTTACAATTTATTTACAAATATTCAACACTTATCTGCTCTAATTTATAACAGAAAAAGAGATACCTACTACAGCTAAAAATTGTTTTTTTTTTATTGCATAGCACTAACTCTGGAAAGCTGAGAAAAACATTTCCTTTTTGTTGAATTTTGTTAGTGCTGTAATTATTGAACCATGACTCAAATGTATATAAAAGTATACCTTTTTGGAAAGGAAATGGATCAGAGAATCCAAATTTGGTGTCAATTTTGACCAAAAATGTTGATTTTTCGAGAAAATCACAACAAAAAAAATCACTTTTTTGACCCAATTTTTTTGAACAAAGCTAACAAACATAATTTTGAGTTAAAAATGCCCAAATCACTTGATTATGATGTAAAGACACTAATGAAGGGACAACATTTTTTTCACGTTTTTTGGCACTTTTTGGTCAAAATTTTCAAAAATAGTAGATTAGGTTTTAAAAAAATAAAAGAATCGTCCCTTTATTAGTGTCTTTACATCATTATAAAGTGATTTGGCCATTTTTTACTCAAAATTATTTTTGTTAGCTTTGTTCAAAAAGATTTGGGTCAAAAAAAATGAATTTTGTGAAAATTGACGCCAAATTTGGATTCTCTGATCCATTTCCTTTCCAAAAATGTATACTTTTATATGCATTTGATTAATAGTTCAATAATTACAGCACTCACAAAATTCAAAAAATCAAATCAAAAACTTCCTTAAGTCCCCACTTAAGGCCACACTTTTTTTTGAAATTTCCCCCAAAATGTTCACGAAATTGTTGACAACAAAAACCGCCAGACCGACTGACCCTGCAGGGTGCACTACACTAAATGGGGTATCCCCTGCCCTTAAGGACGGTGTTTAAAACTAGAATCGGAAAGTATGCATGGCAAAATCCTCAATTCAAAAGACTTGACAGTAATACAATTGCGTAAATGCATATGATTTTTGATTAATTATGATTAATGGGACATTACCTACATGCACCCTGACTATAAACTGTGAATATCATCTAGGTCAATTTTGAGAGATCTTTCAAATATGTGCTTTTTACTGGAAACATTGGAGATTACGGTGACATTTCCAAGCTCGTTAGAGATGTAGTTTACTCCATGGGAATATTTTGGAAAATCGAGCAGGCTAACCTACCTATTTTCTGCACTTTTTGGCGAGAAAATGTGATCATTTTAAAGAAAAAATCATTCTACAAGGTCCAATTTCGCAATTTAGTGGTCTAAAACAGAGTTTTATATCAGTGTTTTTGTATATATCCCTATGGAGCTCTATTTAGTAGTGTGACCCCTACACCTGAGACTAGGTCCGGTTGCCCATGGAACAGGGTAGGGTTTTTTGTGGTCACCTAAATGAATGTTCTTCTCACATGCATGTTTGGTAGTAAATCCATAATTTCTTAAATTTTCAAATGTGTTGATTTTTTAAAATTTGAAAATTTGTGTCAATTTGGTTATTGCACCCCACCCTACTTGAGGTCTGAAAATCTGTAGAACAAATTTTTTTCTTCATTGCCTTAGGCAAAACAAAAAGGTCAGTCTTACATACATTTGGGAAAATAGCTATGCGATATGCTCTCTTTTGTTGTGTTTTGTTTTAAAGAAAAAATGGCAATGCTAAATGTGGAAATTATTTTTTATTGTATTTTTGGCCCACTCCCCCCCCCCCTTTCGGAGCCAATGTTTTTTTAACACATTTTCTGACAACTAAAAAAACCCAAATTGGGCTCAACGTGTAGGGTTATACAGCAACAGTGACTCCACATACTTATGCGCGCGGGCAGGGTATGTGAGACAGATCTTTTTGTTCTTCATTGCCTTCTGTAGAATTATTTTAACCTCTACAACATCTGCTTAACACAACTTCGAAATAGCTTAGAGGGTAATGTCCATGTTCCTAGGGGGCTGTCATTTTCTTCGGGAGGGGGGCCACAAATATGGTGGGGGTCATAATTTTGTGAAATCTAAAATAGGGGGGTTATAATTTTGTGTAGCAATTCAGATTCCAAAATTTCAAAAAGGCAATTTTTTCGTGCTTCGCGCACATTCATCTAAGCATATCCCTTATAAATGTACATATTTACAACACCTTTCCTGTTTATTTTCCATTATTTGGTATTTTAGTCATTACGAAATCTAACTTCGATAGGGATAGGGGGGGGGGGGGGGTGGGGGGTTATAAAATTAGTTTGTATCGGATAGGGGGGTGGGGTTATAAATATGTTATCAATGGCCATTTGTGACCCCCCCCTCCCGAAGAAAATGACAGCCCCCCTAATTCTACAATTAGGCCAGCAAATAAAGGTTGCTTTGTTGTCCGATACCATGCACCAGCACCAAATTTCCTAAAATGTAATTCAAAATTCAAAAAAGAAATCTTGAAACTTTTAAAGCTGTTTTAAAACATTGATAAAACGAAACAATGGTAACATTAGGATCTCATTTGTACGGTAGGGCTTTTGGCTCAACTGCAACCATGATTCTACACATCTTTAGCCTGCACCCTATAAAGTGCAGTATAGTTTGTTCAGATCCAAATTGGCGAGCCTTCTAACAGTAGCAAATTGATACAAAATAATGTGGGCGTGCATAAACGCGTCAGGGGAATGTGCATCATATGCGTGATGCTGTGTATCAAATGTGTGACATGTGCGTATATTAAATTGTGTGCCAACGTTTGGATTACTTCTGCGTGCGCAGTGATAAAAACTGCATATTTCTCGCCAATATGGAACTGATTTAGCTATATAGATCATGTCACCTTTTTTTGCCCGGTTCTATTCCATGCATGGGGGAACATGCATTAACTGCTGTATTGACTGGTATGGTTTAGTGTATGGTTCATAATGAACAACCTCTTCAAATGCATGTGCATACTGGCAGGCAGGCTTCTGTTCGGCAGGCATTTTACGCGCACACCGGCAGGCAAGCTTTAGTTTGCTTGGCTGCTGTGACGTTACAGGTGACATCGTCTATAGCAACACCACGTTCCCCATATTGTTCCCATGAACCCTTCATAGCTCTACTCCTCTTGGTGGCTTGCTGGCCTCTTTGTATGCCATAGTCAGGTCTGCTATCTTATAACCCTGAGAAGAAAAGAGAACATATCATTCGTTAAAATAGTATAACACTTTTGAAAAGGGGTTTGGGGTTTGAGGGGAGGTGCATTGACATTAAAAGTTGTTGAAGGTGTATAAAGTACGATCCGTGATGACACCCTGATTATTTTCAAATTATTATAGCCTCTATTAACATGATTTAAAGTCTGTTTTAACACCAATTTGCATAGAAAATACAAAATTGTAAAAAGAAATTGCATAATATCACCCATAAACATAAGAAAATAAATTATAGGTGTTGTTATTTATGGGCGTACAGATCGAAGATGAGAAACATTTTTTCTATGCGTGTGTCCAGGCCTGGAAATGGCACCCACCCACCTGCCTATAGTATAGCGGGTAACTTTGGCGTCGGGCAAGGCTCAAGATAAGCGGGAGCTCGGTGATTTTTACCCCACGGTCCTTCTACCAAAGCACCCGGTAATGCTGAAAATAAACAAGCGAGCGCTGGTATTTTTTCCAAACCAGCGCCCGGGAAGCGTGCCCAAAACATCAAATTTCGCTTAAGCTTATTTGATTTAATAAAAAGTTGGCTCCCGGTTCTCAATAAATCTCCCTGATCCGGGCGCTACTTTTGAAAAAAAGTAGCACCCGGTAAAAACCTGTTATCTTGAGCCTTGGCGTCGGCAGGGTGAAGATGCAAAAGTTCCCAACTGACTGGCGGAAAAAGAAGTTTCAAATTCACAGTGTAAGTGAGTTACACAGGCTGGTGGAATTTCTGTTGGGAAGTATCTCTGCGAGTTATATCTGCCCGATTGGCTGGTTAAAGGGCCACTGAGAGATACGTATGGGAGTGCGCCCTCAAATTTTCTGGAAAACAGAATTTTTGCACCTACGTAATACTTAGGCCAAACAAAGAAGAAAGTTTGTCTCAGAAACATTTTGCAAAAAAGCTAAGTGCTGTGCGATTTTTTAAATTTGAAAATGAGGTATGCGATTTTCTTTTTGTTATTGCTAATCCAAGCTTACAGAGAACTTTTTAAACTTTATTTTAAAAATCCCCCCCCCCCCAAAAAAAATGTTGGCCTCAGCGCATAGACCTATGCGCCGTAGCTCATTTCACATACCAATGCGTGCGGGCTTCTGAGACAAACCTTCTCCTTTGTTTGGCCTCAGGCATATGAAACCATATGAAACCGTTTACCTCAATTCGTCGTCTATCATGTAAACTAACACGATTTGGTAATTTCTATGTAGATCCCATCAAAACTATCAGCATCACTCACCACATAACTTGCTTCAACCCAATTTCAATCTAGCGCCATTATTCAACCTTTTTCCAATAAATAATTACACTTCAGGGTTCCAACGTACCTTATCTATTGAAACAATTCCTTTTTTCCAAATTTATTTCATTTTTCTCGGCAATTTCTCAATGCGCGCCGCTTTAAAAAGAAATCTGAAGAACCAGCCCTGCTGTGTGCCTTGTGGATCGTACTTACTAGATCCGTGTCAAATTTGAGTTTGTACTTCTTCTGTCCTTGATCCAAAATGGTGAGTTCCACGTGTTGGTCGTTCCCTGTACACAAAAGGATCTGATTGTATGGATATAGACGTAGTTCATCCTGGAAAAAAAAGAACAATAATGTACAGTCATCGTTATAATTCCATGATTCCCTTTGAGAAATCTAGGGGGGGGAATTTGATATAGTGTCCCCCACCCTTCAAAAATTGGAGGTGGGGGGGTGTCCCCACCCCCAATGATTGACACCCATGGTAAGGGTTAATAATTTTAGGTATATGTGATGCGATCTGTGAAAACCCATCGGATGTCGCAAAATGTGAACTAGGGATTATGGGTAAAATTAAAATTTAGATTTGTTTCAATAAAATTAGTTTCCAATACTTTGTGTCATCATCATCTTTCATGAAATTTCACCTTCAAAAACTTACTTAAGTCACTTTTATTATTAACCTTATAATGTTATCATATTGAATTATGCATCATTTTTGGCCTGTTTTCATGATTTCTTGTTTAGTAGCTTTGATGACATCACAATCATCATTCACTCATATTTCTTTTTGTAGTGATCGTAGAAAAATGATCGAAACAATTGTGTAATCAGCACAGTTTCAGCTTTCTTATGATATAAATATCTCCAATATGAAAAATGCCCCCATGTGGCAGGTTTTCACAGATCGCATCCCATATGAATTTGAAATAAATAATTATGCTAACCTTAGTTTCTGGGTTCATCAAGAGTATTCCATTCTTGTTTGAAGCCATTAAGAGATCTGCTGGTAGTTCGGGCAAACAGGTTTGCTGATGAAATACAATAACGTAAAAATAAGAAATACAGATTTTAGATTGAAATTAAAATGGTGCAGCACAGCGGCTATTGGTTTTACTAAATACAAAACATTTTTTTCAAAAACCTTCCCAGCTTTCAGGGTCTACCTCAAGAATTACTAAACCAATACTAGGCATGTTTGTACTTATTTCAATGCATTTCTCATGGTGATTCCAAATATGGTAATGAATTCAATAATTTTGACATTTTTGAAACATTTTGTGAACATTTGGGATGTCGTCTGCAGCTGCCTGCCGCATGGAAAGTGTTAAGTCTTATGTGTCCTAATATGGTTTGAAACTCTCACATTTCAAAACTTTTTAACCATATCAACATTTGCGTAAGTGCCAAATGCGTAAGTGCATACATGTATGTATTGACCTATTCATACACGACAATCTTAACCAACATTTACAACTTGATACATACTATTTACTCTATTTTGAAAACAAATAAAAACATATTTTAATATGTTTTTAGTTGTTTTTAACACTTTATTGTTATTTGTTGTTAAAACATGCTTATGAAGGTTGTTGCTTTTTTTTTCAAGTTGAAATATTCACCAACATTTCATTCTTTCCTCACTACCAGTTTGGACGAGTTTCCCTACACACTTAGAAATAGGTAGTTAAATTATTGACTGTTTTGGGAAGTCGTTTTAAAACAACCCCTTATAAGTTAATTTTGACCTCCATACGGGGTTGTCCATCAACTTTTGACTTGGTATGAAGTGGAAAATGACTATGTTAACATAGTAGTAATTTGACTGGTTTGGGGGGTCACTTTGAAATAGCCCTGGATGTAGTTAATTTGACCACCACACGGGGTTGATATTTGCCTTTCGACTTTGAATGTAGTTAAATTCGACTTTGTATGTAGTTAATAATAACTAGGCCTATATGAAGTTACAATTTAACTGCAGCAAAAGTCATTGTCAAAATGACTACCATGCCAGTCAAATATCAAATATTTTATGAATATTTTTGACATAACAATAGCTCAATCCTTCAACCAATTCAAAGAATAACAGCAAATATTATTTCCATGTATTCAATTGCATCTACAATATTATGAGATTTAATTAAAGACTATTTGAAAAACATGTCTCACAACGCCGGCGTCTTGATTAGGCAAATCATCTCACACCTAACGTGAATAACACCATGGAAAGTCGATTCGTAGGATAGTATATACATGTAGGTACATATCTAACCAAAAGAATTCAAGACGTCACTGCTTGATGGCAGTGATTGTTCACATATCAGAAGCACATTATTGTTTTTTATGAAGTAATAAACACGATGTTTAAAGCCATTATACAGGTTTTCTTGGCCGGAATGAATGCCGACCTCGTGTTTCCCAGCTTACAAATTAGATTAACCAATCTAATTTAAACCTTTGACTACAATGAAGTCGACATTTGACTAAAACGAAGTCAAAATTTGACTACAATGAAGTCAAATCGTGACTACTTTTGTAGTTGATATTGACTATTTTCAGTGTCAAAATGATTTGACTACCCACACAGGGTTGATATGGTTGACCCTAACAGGTATTCAATTTTGACCCTTTTGTAGTTGGTATTGACTATTTTCAGGGTCAAATGATTTGACTATCCACACAGGGTTGCTTTGGTTGACCCTATAAGGTAGTCCAATTTTGACTCCTTTTGTAGTTGGTATTGACTATTTTCAGGGTCAAATAATTTGACTATCCACACAGGGTTAAAAATGACTTCAATGTATGTGGTGTATAGTTGACCGTCAATAAGTAGTCAAAAATGACTAATTAAGGGTCAATTTTAACTACCTATTTTTAAGTGTGTATACTACACTCGATCTGCTAACTCACCTGTACTGACACAAAAGCAGATCCAAATGTTGGCCATGGGAAGACTATGTTAAGGAATTCTGTCTTGGCCTCGAGAGGCGTCTTCTGCTCATCCTTGTTCTGGGTGTAAGCTGCTAAGATTTCCTGATTAGAGATAATAAGAGCAATTATTAGGAAAATATAATACCTGCGAGAAGGGGACAGGGAAATACCCTGTTGAACGGGCCTGGCCGACCCATTTATTTTTTAAACGGTGAAACAAATGTTCACATGCAAATGAATACAGACCCAAATTATTGTTTTGCTTGTCAAAAAACAGCAAAATGTTAACAGATTTTTTTTAAACTTTTGCAGATTAAAAAAAAAGGGAGTATGTTAGTCAGGCCCCGACTAAACCATTTCCTTTAGAATTTGAGATTTTTAATTTTTTTACTATTTTTTGTTGCAATTTTTTTTAAATTGTTGAAAACATTTTGAAAATGATTGAAATATTTTTGAAATGTGTTTGAAACGTTTTTGACATTTTTGCAATATGTTGTGACCCCCCCCCCCCCCCACCCCAAATGCCCGACCCAACAAAATAGGTTCGTTTGCCCGTAGAACAGGGGTCACAATATAGGGAATAGATCACATTTGAAACTTCATGTTTGTCAAATTGGGCGTCTAATACTAGGAAAACATGTACCAATAAGAAACGGAATTCCAGTATGATTAAAACACAACAAAACATAGGTAGGTCTAGTTTCAAAAGTGACAATCATCCCTATAGAACAAGATATTTTCACATCCACCAAAAAAAAAGGGGGGGGGGGAGAAAGAAAAAAAAGGAAAGAAAGAAAGAAAGAAAGGCGGGAGGGGAGGCATGCGAGGGACATAAAGAACGTTTGGAGTTTATTGGACGTTGGTCAGGATACATACGCGTACGTATGTTGACTAGAAGTGATCTTTTGGAGGTAACTAGTATAACTTCTTTCTGGCATAGGCCTATATAAAAAGCCAATATTGATCGGAAATAAAGTGATTGCTTTTGAATAAAATATTGGTCAAAAGTACACACCAAATCACACCAAATGGGTTCGAAAATTAAAAAAAAATCCAATTCTGAGCGGGGGGCACATCACCCCTCAGACTCCCCCCTGTTCGAGCTTTTAAACAATCTATACTTAAATCAAGAAAATATCAGTATTTATGCTCAACTTCTTTCTTGCATTGATAAAAACAAAATATTGATTGGAAATGAAGAGGTGGCTTTTCGATAAAATGTTTGTCAAAAGTACATCCCCTCAGACTCCCCCCTGTCCGAGCTTTTAAAAACCATCAGATACGGAAATCAAGAATATATCAGTACTTAAGCTCAACTTCTTTCATGCATTGATAAAAACAAAATATTTATTGAAAATGAAGTGATGGCTTTTCAATACAATATTGGTCAAAAGCTACACCAGATCACACCAAATGAGTTCGAAAATTGAAAAAAAATCTACTTAGGAGGGGGCACATCCCCCCTCAGACTCCCCCTATTCGAGCTTTTAAACCATCTACATGTATACTTAAATCAAGAATATATCAGTATATGCTCTACTTCTTTCGTGCATTGATAAAAAACAAAATATTTATTGAAAATGAAGTAATGGCTTTTCAATACAATATTGGTCAAAAGTATACACCAGATCGCACAAAATGAGTTCGAAAATGGATTTTTTTTTCTACTTCTGAGGGGGCCACATCCCCCCTCAGACACCCCCTGTCCGAGCACAGCTCAGAGGGCTTAGATGGTACCAGCTCAATATCACTTTTTGTTGGGCCCGATTCATCCCCCCTACACCTAACAAGAAATTTCTGCCACTGAGGGCTATATCCTTATCAAAACAATAATGCAAACCTGCTTCTATAAGGATGATTGTCACTTTTGAAACTGGACCTACGACCATTGAAATGACAATAACTCCGCTCCGCAACATCTTATCTCAAAATACGCAGAACGAAATTATGCACTGGGTAGTTTGCTTCGATTAATCCATACCCTTTCGGGCCGTTAATTATTGGCTCATTTTTAAGTGTCTCGATACTTTTTGTGATGAGTTAAGTTTTGCTTTATACATGTTCAGGGGCAAGAGTGCTTACAATGTTTTGATAGATGTGATTTGGCCCTTGAACATGTTTAGGGCAGACTTCCCAAAGGTTATCCATAGGAAGTATTACTTTATACATACTCAGATATGTTTTGGTAGGGATGTGCCGACAGCAAAATGAAAATCAAACCCTAACATGGACCCATATGTTTACTATATACGAGGGGGTATCAAAAAGTTTTAGAAATCACCCAGAAGTGAAGGAGCGAGAAACTTTATTTTGATATGTGATCCTTCAGACATCTTTACTAAGTCCCTGTGAAAAGTTACACATTTCTCCTACTATTTATTACCTGTCCACAGACCGCCATTGTAGAGATCCTCAGATTGACCGCCATTGATTGATTCTCAGATTGCCTCAGATTGTGTTATTCCCAAAACAGCAATAAATAGTTTAAAGTTTAGACAGAAAGAGGTCAAAGGTCATTACAAAAAAGCTTGGTGACAATAAACTTATGAGTAACATGTGGTGTACACAGATTGACCTCTAATGACCCCTAAATGACCTTTGACCCTATCTGTCAACACTTTAAACTATTTAGTGCTGTTTTGGGAATAACATAATCTGAGGCAATCTGAGAATCAATCAATGGCGGTCAATCTGAGGATCTCTACAATGGCGGTCTGTGGACAGGTAATAAATAGTAGGAGAAATGTGTAACTTTGCACAGGGACTTAGTAAAGATGTCTAAAGGATCACATAACAAAATTAAGTTTCTGGCTCCTTCACGTCTTAAAACTTTTTGATACCCCCTCGTATTTGACAGATTTCGGTGAAAAACAGCAAAATACCCATAAGTTTACCAAAAATGACTTTGAAAAAAGGGGTCATCCATCCATTTACCAAAGGGTGAAAAAATGGGACCCTATTTGGCAGCACATCCCCGTAACCTCATATCCACTAATTCCCCCCCCCCCCCCCCCGGATTAAACCTACCTTCTTCCATTCTCTCTCCATCATACTCCCCCTGATATCCTTAGGAACCATCTCATGCATCGCCGGCATCGACGTCTCCGTGACCTCAAAGTTCTTCCTCGCTTTGGTGGTCTTGGCCCTCTCTCTCTCCTCAACCTCGGCCATCTTCACCCTGCATATGAGCGCGGCCAGTCGTAGCGCGTCCTCTTTGCTGCACTTGTGCCATCCTCGCAAGAACTTTGGCATCTCTTGGTGATAGTGGAAGATGTCGTCAGCTACCGGGTCGTCTCCCGGTACCATCTTCGCCCACATCTTGCGCATGAAGATGAGCGCCACCATCTTGTATATCTCGTCTGGGTCGGTCTCTGTTGGATTCAAAGTTATATCTTGTGTAATATTCAGGATTAACAGGATAAAAGCACAACTAGTATGGATAAAGTATACTTAATAAACACTGTCCACGCGGCTATTCGTTTTACCATATGTGTATTGTCGCGGCAAAATGGTGCAGTTGTCGGTAAAATGCATTTTGAGATAATGATGGAATTAGTCATGGAAAAACAAAGAAAATAAAGACAATTTTACAGTAATTTTTCTTCACAAATTAGAAAGCAGTATCCAATCTTACCCACAAAGGTGTCATTTTGAGGCATTCAAAAAAGTTCCTTTTGTTGGTATTAAGATCTTTACTTTTTCTTTGAGAGACAACTGCATCCTTTTGCTGTAACTGTACACATACAAACATTTTTTTCGAGAACTTTCCCAACTGTTAAAGTCTATCTCAAGGATAACTGAATCAATAATAAGCATGTTTGTACTTATTCTAATGCATTTCTCAGGGTGATTCCAAATATGGTAATGAAATTCAACAATTTTGACATTTTTGAAACATTTTGGGAAATTTTGGAATGTCGTCTGCCGTGTGGAAAGTGTTAAGGTCCCAGGCATGCATCAATTACACGTACCACATTAGGTTGAAGAAGAAGAAAACCTGTTCGCTGACCCATTTTTGTTAGAAATTGGTGAACAAAATGTTCACATGCAAACAAATACCAACCCAAAATGTTTGTTTTGCTTGTCAAAAAACGGCAATATGTTTTTAGATTTTTTTGGATTTTATTACGATCATATCATTTTGAAGGAAAACAGAAAAAACCTGATCGACTCAACCTGAGAGTTCCGTTTGCCTGCATAAATGAGGGGGATGGGGTGCCTTTTAGCCATAAGGCCAAGAAAAATAATAAGTTGTGTTGCCCTCAGCGACCGACCCTAAAATCGTAAAAACTAGGCGGCACATTTTTTTAAATTTTTTAATTTTATTTTTAGATTTAAATTTTATTAAAAGTGTCTAAATGTTACTATTTCTTGCTTGAAATGAATAAGTAAGCTTAAATAAATGTTTTTAGACTAATGTCACACTAAAAACATTAGTTAAATTGACATATGGGCCTATATTAGTTTTGTCTTGACAAAAACCATGTTTTTCAGCCAAAAAAATTGAAAAAAAGAAATTGAAACAAAAAATTTGAAAAAAAGAAAAAAAGGATTTCCGACCGACCGACCCGATTTTTAATTTTTTGCCACTTGAGGGCAACACAACTTTTTATTTTCTTGGCCTAATGCATCACATAAGCATATGTGATACATGGCTAGTACCTAAATTACATTATTTTCAAAGTTCTTTTTTTATCTTATTTTTTTCTATTCTTTTAATGCTTAATAAGTAATGATAACATTTAATTATATACTATTTTGATATATTCAAGATGATAATAATTTACTGTTATATTCATTCGATAGCACGGTTATAAATTAAATAAGCTATTGTCTTATCTTAAGGCAGTTCCATTAAAAATTAGATTACCTGATATCTTCCAAAGATAGCATTTCTTAAAAAGTGTACTAGTATCTATCTTCAGTAGATAGCTATACTTATAAATTAGATTAGCTGCTATAGTAGTACTAATAAATTAGCTGCTATCTTCAGTAGTAGATAGCAGAGGTAGCAAATTAGATGCTACTCCTTCATTAGATGCAAATTTGATGCTATTTTCAGTTGATAGCATTACTTACAAATTCAACAATATTCTGTCTTCAGCAGATAACCGGCACCAAAAATATACCAATCCCAGTTTTTATCATAATTGAGGGCGCAGCCTCCAACACATCTCTTTGTGTCCCTTTAAAAATTAAATTAGGTATGTTCAATAGATAGCAATAACAGTAACACTTTCCACGCGGCTATTGGTTTTACCATATACAAAACAGGAGGTACATACCCAGGGTGTAACTAGAGGGGGCTGGAGGCATGCCCCCCCCCCCCCCACCATAGATATATTATGCGCCGCAAGGCGCTAGATTGGAAACTCCCCGCGTATTTGCTGCGTAAAGTGAAGCCGAACGGTTTTTTTAACATTTTACGCAGCCGTGCGTACTTGTGAAAAATATTACGCACATACACAGCCTTTTCCGCGTTATGTTTCAGGGGCGGCGTACGCCAAACAGCGATTTTTTAATCAAATCAGAAACGAAGCTGTTAACTAAATTGAAACTTTTTAAAAGTTCTTTCTCAAATAAATAAGTTCATCCTGGCCTGTTGCGTTTTTAATTTGACTGACCTGACCGTGAGCCTGTGGCCTCTTGATGTTTAAGAAGTTTTTGAACATAAACATAAAGTACAATGTTAGTTTTTCAGATTGAAGTAGACACATTTTTGATAAATGTTACTTTTAAGCTGTATTTCAGTTTTTGTAAATGTTGAAACTGTCTCTTGAATAACACATCGTTCCCAGGGGTTGACCCCTCCCCCATATTTGACGGCATTTCAAGGCAAATTTTGCTCATTTGACCCCAGCCCCAACTCAACCTTCCGCTCTACCCCCCGGCCCTGGTAAGCCTATGGTTTTAATTAATTATGAGAGCACATCCCCCAATATTTGGGATACACATAACACATGACACAGGACCTGGTCGGTTGGGAGCAACCTGTTTTATCATTTTATTTTTAGATCTAAGGATCTATAATTTTATGTAGGCCTATGTAAAAAAGTGTCATTGAAAAAGGGTGTTTTATTTTTTTTTCATGATTGAAAACCAAAAATAGAGTAGGGTATACCCTATATAAAAAAATTGTCCTTGAATTTTTAATGAAAAGGGGCTTAAAATGGATATTGCAACGGGGAAAAAATGATGAACACACATTATGGTTCCGATTAACATTCGTGTTGAATCAGGGAGGGGTGACTCCATTTTCGAACAAAACAACTACTTTCTATTTTAGCAATCCGCAAAAACGAGGACATAATCAAAATATTCCTCTTTCTAATTCCAAGGACTGGTGGTTGATACATGATTGCTTTAAATTAAATTTGGCTTACAACTTGAAAATATTAGACTAGCAGGCTTACCTTTTTCTTTTACGTGAACATAGCTTAACACATCCCTAATTTGGGGAAATTGCGGAAATAATAATATGAAACTTCTTGTGAGAACGTCGGCAATCAAAGTAGGAACTCTGTCACTTGCACTGTCCATGTCACTGCGAGCGCTGACCGTGGCACGGCCGCGTATTTCGACGCGGGGATTACGCCGCACAATTTAAACGTGTACGCACGTCTCTTATGAATATTCAGTTGGGTACCGAAAAAGTACCCAACTGAATTATTCATGAGCTGAATTAACAGGGGAAGGATAGGTCGCGTCAAGGCGCGAAGAGCTGGTGCGTGGCTTCATTCTTTTTGGGGAGTTTCCGATCTACGCTCCGCTTAGATATCTATGTTCCCCCCTCCCCCACCAGAAGGTACCCCCCCCCCCCCCCGATGCTCCCTCAAATAAAATGCTTGCTTACAAAGAATAGTTGGTTATGCCCCCCTAGTCACAGGCCTGGCCCCCTCCCCAAAGTTACACCACTGTGTACAAGACTATTCTTTTCTCATGTCCGAAGGATGACAGCAAAATTGTTAACTTTATTTGTTGGAAGTGTCTCTTTTTACTTCATTCTTTTCTTCCATCTTCTCTAACTTTCATTTCATTCAGCCAGCATGCCCGAACATTTTGCTTGAGCCTGGTCCCTTCAGGACCCAAGCGTGTGTCCGTACGGACCGACCTTGTAAACAAACAAACAAACAAACATACCTGTTCTTGGAGGCCTAGCCTGCGCTGCAAGATGATTGTGTCGCATGTAATCATAAAAGAACATGTCACCAGGCATGCTTATAACTGTAATATAATACATATAAAGGGTTAATTCAAAATGTGTCCGAGCCTACACCTATGTGGGAGAAGAAGAAACATACATACAGGGTGAGTCAGAAAGAACGGGCACCTTTTTGGCGAAAGCGCCACAGAAATTTTAGGCCTGCATATATATTCAAAACCAAATATAGTGTTACAAAGACCACATATTTGGCTTTCATAAAAATAAAACAAAAATTGAATTCGAACATGCGTCATAAGGCCAAAAAAAATGTTTGTTTGCCTTCCGCGACTGACCCAAAAATCGCGAAATTTGCCAGCCGCTTTTTAAAAAAATTTTAAAATAATTTTCTCAACACATAAAATTTGAAAATTGATGTTACTAGTCTTAATTCTTCTTTCACAGTTAAAATATAAACACCACATGTCAGAGGCGATAAACAGCATTGAAATTTGTATTTAAAAAAAATCATATTAAAAAACGCCATCACACCCTAAAAAAAAAAAAAAAAAAAAGGATCGACCTAAACATTTCATAGAATTTATTTCTACATCTTTGGGACAAAATACATGTATGTCCAAAATTATGAAATTTTCGGAGTTACATTTTTTTTTTTAAAAACAAAAAAATGTGACCCGTTTTTTTCGTGTTTTTTGGTCGGTGGCGGAGGGCAACCAAACATCTTCTTTTTTTTTGCCTAATGTTGCAACAATTTTAGTAGAACCCGGTATTTTCAAGCCAATCCACGGAATGGCAATAACACAGTCATACTATTGTTGGCTGCCTGATTCAGAGATAAGGCACATGAATGGTGGGTGCAAAATCTTAAAATGACTGGAAATAAATTTAGAGCTGAGAAATTATGAGTAATAAAAAGCCTGACATCAATAAAGGAAAGTAAAAGGAGGCATATCTGCTGATTCAGGAGGCAAACCTCTCTAGAATACATTAAGGATTGGCTTGATAAATCGACCATTCTGTGGATTGGCTCCAAAATGTGGGGCTTTACTAAAATTAAATGTAACATGATAACAAAATGGTCGATTTTTTTAATTCTTCTTTTGATTGAAAGCCAAGTTGTGGGTCTTTATAGCGCCATTGGCTTTGGATATCGTGTCTATTAGATTGTTGGTGACCCTTTTGTGAAAAGTGCCCATTCTTTCTGACTCACCCTGTACATTTTCAGGATGTGAGGGTTTTAAAAAACCTGGTTTGATATCCTGACCCACTTAAGGGTGACTCAAGGAAGTTTTTGATTTGATTTTTTGATTTTTGCAAGTGCTGTAATTATTGAACTATTAATCAAATGCATATAAAAGTATTCATTTTTGGAATGTTGAATTTTAAGAAAATCACACAAAAAATCACGTTTTTTAGCACTTTTTGGTCTCTAATTCAAAAAATAATAAATATTTTCAACAACAAAAAAAAAGATTCCTAGGAGGAATATAATAAAACTAGTATGACAAAATTTGACAAAATATATTTTGAGTTATCTTTTCTAAACCTAAAATGGGGCAAAAAATGTGTTTTTTATAATTTTTTCCAAAATGGTCAATTTCATGATCATGGTTGGATTCATTGAACCCTTTCCTGCAAAAAAATGTATACTTTTATATAGATTAAATGAATAATGAAGAAGTTACGGCAGTTTTACGGAGGCTGTACCGAGGGTGCACAGCCCCCTTAATAGTATAATCAAGCAATTTTGGGCATTTTTACTCAAAAATAATTTTGTTAGCTTGTCCCAAATAATTTTTGGTGTAAAAACCAACTTTTTTTGTCAAAATTGATGCCAAAATATGGATTATCTGACCTAAATCCCTTCCAAAAATGTATACTTTTATATGCATTTGATTAATAGTTTAATAATTACAGCATTCATAAAATTCAAAAAGTGACTTCCTTTACTTTAAAAAATGGCTTGACTTTTTTCATGATTTGGTGACCCATGTTTAAGGTTTTCCAGCACAAATCTACCCCATGTTATGTGATTCTTGCAAAACAGCGACCCATTATATATGTGAGAACCCCCCCCCCCCCCCCCCACCGGGCTTTTACCCTATTAAAGGTATATTATGTGATCTTTTCCAGGGAACGCCCTCAATCCTCGAAAAAAATTGAAAGCAGATTTCTTTTTGCAGATTTACATTTCTGATCATAAATCATGAATATATTCCAAGTTACAGAGCGATACGATTCCTAATTACCTCAAAATCCTGGTTTTAGAGTGAATTAAGAATGAAAAATAAGTTGTCGGGCAGACTCCGACAGTTTATTTTCACTCTAAAACCATGATTTTGAAGTAATTAAGAATCGTATCGCCCTGTAACTTGGAATATATTTACGATTTATGATCAGGAATGTAAATCTGCAAGAAAATCTGCTTTCAATTTTATTTAGAGGATTGAGGGCGTTCCCTGGAAAAGATTACATAATATACCTTTAAACATGGGGGGGGTGGGGTACCGCGCCATTTTGTCCTGAAGCAATGGTTATGACGTCATATTTTTGTCGATTTTCAGAACTCTTGTATTGGATTTACGTGCAAAAAATATGCCCTTGGCATCATACTTTCCCAGGTGTGCAGTTCATTTTAAATTTCAGATGTTCTAAAATGGATGGTTTTCTAACAATTCGAGAAAGAAAATCGAACTGCACACCTCAGAATTGCAAAAAAAGCATAAAACAAGTCAACTTTTTTGTGCCTTTGAACAGAGTGGCGGCCGGGATTGTAGAATTTAAAACAGTGCATTAACCCATGACCCATGATATAAATAAATTATTTGCAATGATTTTTTCCAATTAGCGCGGTTAGTGTAGTGGATAGAACGTTGACATGAGGAGCGAAAGGTTGTGGGTTCAAGCCCCATTAGGAGCACTTTTGTTTTATATGCTGGATTTGCTTAGCCTGCCGGTATCATCTGTATGCTTGCCCACACGGACTGCTGGAGTTTACCGTATCAGTTACGCCATTTTTTTCTCTCGAAAATGTCAAAAAAAATTACCGTTCTTTTAAAAAAAGGGATTATAATCAAATTACAAACACATTTTGTGCGAGAGCAACACACACATTTGGCAAAAATGGACAATAAAAATCCGTTCGTTATAAATAGATAGATATGGTTAAATAATAAAACTATCACAATTACAGTCGTTGATCTCTGTGGCGTGCGTAGGTTGGCCGTGGCGTGCGTAGGTTGGCCATGTCGTTGGCAATCGGAAATCACGGGTTCGAATATTCCTTTTATTTTTCTATTTTTTAAACTTGATGGTGGATTAATGTAATATCATTGTTATGTCAATTTGTATCAATTATAAATGCCGCCCATGCGTTTATAGTTTTCTTTTTATTTATTTATCTATCATAAATGTATCCTTGATTTATTTAACTTTGTATCTAAACAATTAAAATGCGTAAACAATTATATTATTGCTCGATAAATAGAGCGATTTAACTTGAGTTCAGTTTTATTAATGATAGCAAAACTTGTTGTAAACCATTTTACCAGAGTGTCCAACAATTTCTCCTTTGCACACACTTTGGTAATACATTCAGAGATGTCATTTTTAGCGTGTTATAGCTAGGCTCAATTATAAGCAAGTTTGCGACCGGGTTTGCGACCTCTATGATTTTAGGCTGGTAACACAATCCCACAGTGCATTTCGTTAAAACAGTGTAAATAATTTTTCCACGATACGTATCACGTGATAACCACGATCGATTTCGCAAAATATCGCAAAATGGCGCGGTACCCCATCCCCCCTACTTTAAACACTCACCTGTGTCCCCTATCTTGGAGAATAGCTGGAATTCATTGGTTGGTTTTATCTCTAATTTCTCTATTACGGTGTTCAAGAAATCCTGTATCGTTGTGGCGGAATCCACCTCAAAATACTGATATTGAGAAGAGAGAAATATTCAAAGATAAATAAAATTGATTAGAAATTAAAATACAGAGGGTTTATGGGTCTGTAATTATTAGTATGATAAAATGCAGTTGCATTGCCCCCAATAAATATTTTTTTCTGCTCTCCCCCCCCCCCCCCAAAAAAAAAAAAAAAAAATCAATTTAGTTAAAATTAGACAAAATTAGACAATTTTAGCATAAAATGTCGAACGCGTGCATTTTCTTACCAGATTAGGTTAAACTAGACCAAATTTGACAATTTTAGCATAAAACAGCTAAATTTCATACCAAATCAGTTAGAATTAGACCAAATTTGACAATTTTAGCCTAAAATGGCAAAAATTTAGTATCTCATTTCATGGCATATATCTCATTACTGAGTATTTTTGACAATATTCAAAAACATTGGGTAAAAAACAAGGCCATTATTTGGTTTGGCAGCCAACATTAACATAAACTCGAAATTGTGACTGAAAGAAAATGATTATCACGCAGCCAGGTAATGATTACTGTTGTTCATGTTATAGAGCTGATTAGCATGCATTCGGTCTGGTAACTTTTACTTGTAACCTGCCCGGTTGGCTGGTTGTGAACAAAATGTACAAAGTACTCGGAATTACCCATACTGCATTGCAATTTGCACCAAAACATTGACCTATTGTGATAGAACTGTCAAAGTCTGGTGCATAAGGCCAAAAAGAAGAAGTTGTTGCCCTCAGCGACCGACCCTAAAATTGTCAAAACTAGGGTCGCATTTTTTAAAAAAAATTTAGATTTAAATTTGATTAAAAGTGTCTAAATGTTACTATTTCTTGATTGAAATGAATAAGTAAGCTTAAATAAATGTTTTTTAGATTATTGTCGACTTCAAGAAAGCGTTTGACACAATACATAGGGGACGAATGCTGCAAATATTGAAAGCCTATGGTGTACCTGATCAGCTTACAAATGCGATAGCAGACATATACAAAGACACCAAGGCAAAGGTCATATCACCAGATGGAGAAACAGAAGTGTTTGAGATACTGGCTGGAGTACTACAAGGAGACACCCTGGCTCCATATCTTTTGTCATTGTTCTTGACTATGCCCTAAGAGAGGCCATAGATGGCAGAGAAAAAGAGCTAGGATTCCACCTAACAAAAAGAAGAAGCAGAAGAATAGGACCAACCGTATTAACAGATTTAGACTTTGCTGACGACATTGCACTGTTGTCTGAGGAAGTGTCTCAAGCGCAATCACTACTCAACAGAGTGGAGACTTCAGTGGGAAGAGTTGGGCTCAAAATGAACGCTGCAAAGACGAAGTACATGTCCTTCAACCAGACGCAAGTACCTGTAATTACCACAAGTGAAGGCATGCGCCTTGATAAAGTGGAAGACTTCAAATACCTTGGAGCCTGGATGAACAGCACTGAAAAGGACATCAAAACACGCAAAGCAGCTGCATGGAGAGCTTGTGGCAAACTTAGTCAGCTATGGAAGGCTAAATCATTATCCAGAAAGCTTAAAGAAAGACTGTTCATAGCTACAGTAGAATCCGTCCTCCTTTATGGATGTGAGGCATGGACAGTCACCCCAAAGCTTGGTAAACAACTGGATGGATGCTACACTAGGATGCTAAGATCTGTGTTCAACATCAACTTGAGTCAGCATGTGACAAATAAGGACCTGTACGGGGACATGCCAAAAGTCTCGGACAAGATCAGAGAACGCAGAGCAAGATTTGCTGGACACTGCTTCAGAGGGTCCAAGGAGCTAGTACACAAACTTATACATTGGATCCCAAAGCTCGGAGCAAGAAAGCGTGGTAGACCAGCCCTGACCTACATTGACATACTCAAACGTGATACAGGACTGCAGGTGGAAGAAATCAAGACAGCTATGTTGGATAGGAAGATCTGGAGAGGCATTGTGGTTCGGAAAAATCATCCGCCCTAAGTCAAGTCAAGTCAAGTCAAGTCAAGTCAAGTCAAGTCAAGAAACATTAGTTAAATTGACATATGGGCCTATACCAATTTTGTCTTGACATAAACCATATATTTTTCAGCCAAAAAAAATTGAAAAAAGAAGAAGAAAGAAAGAAATCAGACCGACCGACCCGATTTTAAATTTTTGGCACTTGAGGGCAACACAACTTTTTTTAAATTTTTAGCCTAATTGCAATACAAAGTTTTGTAGTCATTATTGAATGCAAAATTACACCCCATACAAAGGAATTGAACGAGACAATTTTAGGGTTTAAATGTACTGAAAGGTATTTCATTTATAAAACCAACACACTCTGAACTTATGTGGTTTAAATTAAATAAGTCTTTCTTTGGCACTGATGATGACATTTATATTTGTGCAGTTTACATAAGTCCTGCTTCATCCTCTTTTAGTTCTAAAAGAGCAGATATTTTTGAATTACTTGAGAATGACATTGTTAAATACTCCAAGTGTGGTAAATGTATATTTGGAGACTTTAATGCTAGAACCTCCACTCAGGCTGACTATATTGTAAATGATAGTGCTAAATATGTTAACTTTAATCAATATTATGTTAGTGATGATCCTATTTCACGTCAAAATTCTGACAAGAAAACTATTGATGTTCATGGGAAAGCACTTTTACAATTATGTAAAAGCAGTAATATGCGTATAGTAAATGGCCGTAAGTTGGGAGATTTACAAGGCAATTTTACCTGCTATAATTATCGTGGTTTACCTAGTGTTATTGATTACTTGTTATGTCATCAGACTTTATTTCAGGATATTGACTTTTTCAAAGTACATGACTTAAATCCATTCTCAATCCACTGTTTAATTTCTTGTAAACTAAAAATTGGGTGGCAAGTATTGAATGATATTGTTAGTGATGATGACTTTCCTTTAAACAAAGTTCCAGACAGGTATAATATATGGAATGACAAATGTGCAGAAGCCTGGAAAAATGCTCTCAACACACCCAGTGTACAATCTGCTATTACTGATTATATTAATGATCCTAAAACTGTTGACAATGATATAGAATACTCTCTTACAAAATTTCATGATTTATTCAATAAAATTAGTAAACAGGCCAATCTTACTAAAAAGAAGCCTAGCGGTAAAACAAAATCCAAACATAAAAAGTGGTATGATGATGATTGTACAAATTTATGCAAAAAATTGAAATCTTTAGCCAGGTGCATTAAAAAATCACCTCTTAACATGAACTTAGTACATCAATATCAAACTTTAAAAAAGAAATATAAAAAGCTGCTTAATGTTAAGAGAACGAATTTCAGAGAAAAGATATTTGATAGGCTTAACAAGGTTGAACAAAATAATCCAAAAACTTTTTGGGACATTTATAATGATCTTTGTAATATTGATAATAATTCTAATAAAAACCCAATATCAGCTAAGCAGTGGTGGGAGCACTTCTCGGCACTTATGAATAGAACACTCCCTGTGTTTGATAGAAATTTAGACACTATAATTGATACATTTTGGAATAACCATAGTCCAATTAATCATGAACTTGATTTTGACATAACAACATCTGAAGTCATTAAAGCTGGACTTAATTTAAAAAATAACAAAGCTCCTGGTTTAGATGGCATCCGAAATGAAATGCTAAAAAACAGTATTGTCATGCTTGCACCTGCTTTAACTTGTCTATTTAATACTATCTATAAGACAGGTGTTTTTCCTTCATCTTGGAGGACCAGCACTTTGTCAGTTATTCATAAAAAAGGTGCCAAATATAATGTAAAAAATTACAGAGGTATTGCTGTTTCAAGTAATTTGAGTAAATTGTTTTGTTCCATTTTACACAACCGTTTAGTTGATTATTGTGAGTTACATGATATTGTACCTCCAAACCAAATCGGTTTCAGAAAAGGGTCCCGTACAAGTGACCATATACTGGTTCTGAAAACCCTCATTGATAAATACATTAACAAAGCTAAAAAGTCATATTTATATGTTTGTTTTGTTGATTTCTCATCAGCCTTTGATACCATTTGGCGTAATGCTTTATTTTATAAACTTTATCAAAAAGGTATTGATGGTCATTTCATATTCACAGTATGTATGAACATGTTTCTTTCGCAATAAAATACAATGATAAAATAACAAATGAGTTCCAAACAACTGTTGGTGTAAAACAAGGCTGTATACTTAGCCCAATGTTTTTTAATATATATTTATGTGATCTACCTGATATTTTTGATAATACTTGTGACCTTGTTCAACTTAATAATTCTAATTTAAACTGCTTGATGTATGCCGATGACCTGGTTATTATTTCAGAAACTGCTAAAGGTTTACAATGTGCTCTTAATAGACTCCATGACTATTGTAAAAAATGGAAACTTATTGTAAACATTGATAAATCTAAAGTAATGATTTTTAATAAGAGTGGTCATATTCTAAATAACTGCAACTTTCAATATGGTGATTTAATGCTCAAGATAACTGGAGAGTACAGTTATCTTGGTATTGTTTTTACACCCTCTGGCTCATTCACAAAATCTATGTTGAAACTGGTAAAAAAGGCTTCCAAAGCATTCTTTAAAATAAGAGAAAATCTATACAATACTTCTAGTAAATGTAGTTTCAAATTATTCCGTACACTTATTCAACATATTATAGGCTATGGTTGTGAGATTTGGGCACCTTACATCCTAAAGAATTTAAATGATAAGAATTTTATCCACTTATGTGATAAACTTCCTACCTTACATGTTAAAGTATGTAAACTTATTTTAGGTGTACATCGTAAAACTACAAACAATGCTGTTAGAGGAGATTTAGGTAGTTTTCCAATACTTATTATTTTGCTCAGTCTTTCTGTAAAATATTGGTGGCATCTCAATGATATGTGTATAAGAGATCAAACAAAAATGTTGGTTGTTGATGCCCTTGTAGATAATAGGAAACTTTATAATAACAGTAGACATATTTTCTCTTGGTCTCATGGTATTAAAAAAGTCCTTGATACTATTAAGAGGTCTGATATATGGGAGAAACCAAACACATGCTGTAAATCCAAAATTTCAACAATTGTTACTTCTGGCCTCGAAGATATTTATAACACTCAGTGGAAAGATAGTATTACAAATTCACAACCAAAACTTAGAACATATTGTCAATTCAAAGATAGTTTTGCAAAAGAAAATTATGTTATTATGTTTAATCGTAGTTTTAGAGTAGCATTTAGTAAACTTAGAATTAGCTCTCACACCCTTATGGTTGAAAAAGGCCGTCATACTTCCCCTAAAACACCACTTGAAAATAGACTTTGTACAAAATGTGATCTTAATAACATTGAAGATGAATTCCATTTTATTATGGAATGCAGTCTCTACAATGACCATCGGACTAAATTATTTTCAGACTTAAAAGAAATTCTGTGTTTGGATAGCTTATCTGACTATAATACTAGGTTTATTTTAATTATGTGTGCTAATGATTATGATGTGCTCAAAATAGTTATTGACTATGTTAATATATGCTTCGCAACACGTGAGAGTAATTTGTAATATTTACTCACATGCATTGTATCACTTTATTATATGAATGGTGCTTACATGTATTTTATTCTTGTTTATTATGTATCGTTACTTTGATTATACCATAATGTTTGGTGAATGTCAATAAAATATTCTATTCTATTGTACTATAATGTGATGCGATCTGTGAAAACCCGCCATACATGGTGGGAATTTTCATATTGGAGATATTTATATTATAGGAAAGCTGAAACTTTGCTGATTACAGAACTGCAATAACAGATCATTTTTTTACGATCACTACAAAAAAAGTTATGAGTGAATGATGATTGTGATGTCATAAAAAGGTACAAAACAAGAAACCATGAAACAGGCAAAAAAGATACATATGGTAGTTCAATAGAATAACATTATAAAGTTAATTAGACAAGTGACTTAGGTAAGTTTTTGAAGGTGTCATCATGAAAGATGATGACACAACAAAAAATGGAAATGAATTTTCTTAACAAAAATCTATTTTTATTTTTTATCTACATTTTACCCATAATCCCTAGTTCACATCTGGCGACATCCGACGTGTTTTCACAGATCGCATCACATACCAGAATTAGTTTCCCAAATATTTATTATTTTTTGGTAAGTGTAACAACAGTAACTAAACTTTAACCATTGATAGAGCAATATAGAAGAACTGCCCTCAGAGCCTATACTTTATTTTTCACCCTAAAAAGAGGTAATATTTTGGATCTACTTTCATTATTGTCAGCAACAAATAACTAAAGATATCAGAATCCTCCCCTTTGATCAGTTCCAAATTAACGAAGCCGCCTAATACAGCAGCGAATGAATACAAAAGGATGTGTGACGAACGCATACACTTGGATTACTTTGGCGCGCTGACAGATAAAAACTGAATATTCCTCGCCAATTTGGAACTGATTAACCTGTAGTCTATAATGAGCTATTCTGACTTTGACTGAATCAAATTGTGTAGCGATGGATACAGATGAAACGATCTACTGTAAAAGATGGCATGAAGATATTTTTGTGCATTTTGATATCATACAGGGTGAGTCGGAAAGAATGGGCACTTTTTTTTCACAAAAGCGTCACAAAAGATGTAGGCATGCATATTCCAAATCAATGGTAGCGCTTTCAAGTTTCTAGACCTACTATTTGGCTTTCATTCTAAAGAAGAGTTCTAAAAATCGACCATTTTGATATCATGTTATACACTATTTGAGTAAAGCCTCAAAATCTGAAGCAAAGCCACGGAATAGTTGAATTATCAAGCCATTCCTACAAGTATTCTAATGGGTTTGTATACCTCCTGAATTAGTAGATATGACTACTTTTACTTTTACTTCAAGCTTTTTATTACTCATAATTACACAGATCTATTTATTTCCAGTCATTTTAAGATATTGCATCCAACATTCATGTGCCTTTTCAGTTTTTTTACTAGTTTCATTGATCAGCATCTCTGAATCAGGCAACCAACAAAACAATGCTATGGGTTTTTGCCATTTCGTGGATTTACTTTAAAATAACGGGTTCTACTCAAATGGTTGCAACCTTATGACGCAATGTTCAAATTCCAAATTTTTGTTGTTGAATGAAAGCCAAATATGTGTTCTTTGTAACAATATAATTGGTTTTGAATATGCAGGCCTAGTATTTCTGTGGCGCTTTCGCCGAAAAAGTACCCGTTCTTTCTGACTCACCCTGTAGATATTTGCAACATCTTTGTTCACGCATGACAATGTCTCCCATGCTGCGCTATAACAGGGACCATGTTGAAAGCAATATGTGATGCAGCACATCAAAAGGGGGGCTTAGCAGCTGCATGTTTTGCAAGATATAGATGAAAACGGACAGAAAAAAATAAAGAAAATAATAAGGAACTGAATGCCGTGTTTAATTTTTATACATTTTAAAGCTTAGAAAATGCTATGAGAGCACACATAATAAAGCTCTGAGAGCACACATAATAAATTCAAAATTGACTTCACCTGCAAAGTCCCCCCTTTTGATGTGCTATATCACATCTTTTTGTGAGGTGTGTTATCATCTTTAGTGCGCGAAAAGCGTGAAAAGAAAACCACCGTAAATTTGTTTGCTTTTTTTACAGTATCCCTTTCCTGGGAATGTACTCACCCCTTCCGTGTCATTAGGATAAACACTTTGTTAAGAATCTTAAACTTAATGGTCTCAACTTCCCCAACCATATTACTCTGCCCCCCCCCCCACCCCCTTTTTACCCCTGGAAGATATGCTACTACATAATGTTGAGAGACCCCCACCTCCATCCTCATGACATAAATTGCCCGCTTAGGAGCGCTATTAATTCGGTAAACCTATTGTTATCAATTACTATGAGAGAATTGCCTGGTTATACAGCATGTCCCAAAAAACTGGGTCCAAAACTTCCAGAGCTTATAACTTAAAACATGGGAAATATAGATTGGGAATATAAAAGTAAATATATTTGACATTATTTGGTAAAATTATAAGACCAATCGGATTTAAGGTTTTAGAAATACAAAAAGCTTTGCATACAGCGTGGTCAGAACCCGTTTTTTTCCATGAACCGTCCATGCGTTGCATTTGCGCATCGTACTGACGTCATCAAAGTTTTGCCTTTGACTTGATAACAATGACTTACTCAGGGAAATCTTCGTCATAAGGGGGATAAAAAGTGTAAATACCTATGATTTGTGTTAGAAAAATAAATAAATAACCTTCTGAGACACTCCCATCTTTGAAGCAGTTCAAGAACCATTTCTTCGAAATTGGAAACCAGCTGTTACAGCCTCCGTAAAACTACCGTAACTTCTTCAATATTCATTTAATCTTTATAAACGTATACAGTTTTTTGCAGAAAAGGGTTCAATGAATCCAACCATGATAATGAAATTGACCATTTTCGAAAAAATTATAAAAAACATGTTTTTTGACCCATTTTAGGTTCTGCAAAGATAACTCAAAATATATTTTGTTAAATTTTGTCATACTAGTTTTATGATAATCCTGATAACATTCCCCAGGAGCATTTTTGTTTTGTTTTGAATAATCGATTTTTTTTTTTAGTTATAGACCAAAAAGTGCCAAAAATGTGTACCTGAGA
Source organism: Ophiura sarsii (assembly GCA_035610835.1). Lineage (NCBI taxonomy): Eukaryota > Metazoa > Echinodermata > Ophiuroidea > Amphilepidida > Ophiuridae > Ophiura > Ophiura sarsii. The sequence goes on from CM069454.1 coordinate 54,849,834, forward strand.
GTCCACAGCCCCCTTAAGTCAGTCATCTCATCAAAAGAATTAGAGGAAGGGCTGGAACTTCGGATTTTTTTCAACCAGCCAGTCGGGATCGGGCAGGTAACTCACACAAATACCTGCCCTACAGAAATTCCACCAACCAGTGTAACTCTCACACTTGCACCATGAGTTTGAAATTGTTTACCCGCCAGTCGGTTGGCGGGGTACTTTTTCCTGACACAAAATTTACCCGCTATGGGCAGGTGCTATTTCCATGCATGGTATCAGGGTAACAGTTGCTCTGTTTTTGTATATATTCAATGACAAGGTTACTGTAATGGGTATTTATAATGCTGAATATTGATCCAAAATACCTATAATTTAACCCTTTTCTACCAAACATGAGATATTTCGGAGAATAAACACCATGCACATGATGTAGGGTAAACTTGCACACAACGCAAATGCAAGGCATAAGGTGGTTTATTGCTAAATTGTTGAAAGCATTGTATTTCAGAAAGTTGCCATTTGATTAGTCTCACATTTTAATTAAGGTCAGGTATATGTCCCTTAATATCTTCAAATATGAAGCAGCTACGTATTCAACTTTTTAAGTTACAAGCTCTGCAGATTTTGGACCCAGTTTTTTTGGGACACGCTGTATATTTAAATTCGGGGCGTGTACGAGCAGTACTACTTGCTAACTTCATGGGTGAGTTTCCATTATATTGCAAATAACATCCACGCTCATGCGTTTAAACTACTCAATGGGCGTTGCAATACAGCTGGTTGGTTGCACACAAGAATTATGTCATATAGCAACCAGCTTTGATGGGAGGCGAATATTTAAATTTGGTGCCGGTTTTTAGTGCACCAATTTATAGCGCTGCTAAGCGGGCCTAATGTGGAAATGCACTGTACTCACCACTTCTGTGTCATTAGGATAAAACACCGTGTTGAGAATCTTTGTCATCTAATTTTATGGTCTCAACCTTTACCATTCTTGCCCCTTGACCTGGAAGATATGCTACTCCATATGTTGAGCGACCCCCACCCTCCCTCTCCAGGCTCCACCTCTCTCTCCATACACTTACCCCTTCTGTGTCATTAGGATAAAACACAGTGTTGAGAATCTTTGTCATCTTAAGCTTAATGGTGTCAACTTCCACCACTCTGCCCCCTTGACCCCCCGGAATATTCGCAACTGCATATGCTGAGTAACCCCCAGACCCCATCCTCACACCTTCATCCTGGATATGCACTGTACTCACCCCTTCCGTATCATTAGGATAAAACACAGTGTTGAGAATCTTCGTCATCTTAAACTTAATGGTCTCAACCTCTACCAGATTGGGTGAATACATCCTGCAGCCTCTACGGATAGTCTTCTGTAACCTCTCCAGACAATCCTTGGCGAGCCATCGACGTTTGGCGCTGTGTAGAAATTTGTCTACCTCTGCCGATATGAAATCTGTACATTGAAACGTGCCGGTCACGAGCCACATTAACTCCCAACCGCTGATGTCATTGTTAGCCCTGGGAATAGATATGAATGTGAATGAAAAGTGTGTAGAAGATGATTCTTTTTCACAATGCACCCATATCAAGGGAACATGTAAAAAGAAGTGTTTTAACCCTAACTCCCCAAGCATGTTTTGGGAATGAAACTATCAGGGGAGAAAAACAGGTCAAATTGGGGTGGGGGTGGGGATCAGTCTCCGCATGCGTGCTAGGGATCAGGCCGCGTGCATGGAAGTAAGACACATTACCGACTGCTCTAAATGGTCAGCTAAAAAAACCTTATCACTTTCCACGCGGCCGGCAGGCGTCTGCAGACAACATTAAAAAATGTCACATAATGTTTGCAAAATATCAAAATTAATGAATTACATTACCATATTTGGAATCACCATGAGAAATGCATTGAAACATAAGTACAGACATGCCCAGTATTGATTCAGTAATCATTGAGATAGACGTTCAAAGTTGGGAAAGGTTTCTGAAATCTGTTTTGTGTAACCAATAGTCGCGTGGAAAGTTTGTTTCGCCATTTGATAGCACCTCACAATTTGTTAGCATGCCAGATTGTGGCACGAGATAGACCGGACGAGTGTGCAGTACCAGCGGGTAGCAGTGTAGAGGTTTTGCAAGGGTAAAAGCTAATTTAATAAGTCCTACATGCATGTGAGTGGAAACAGTATGGTGATTAGCCACATTAACAACCTCTACCTCCTACCCACTTATGTTATGATCAGCCATAACACTTTCCACGCGGCTATTAGTTTTACCATAAAAAAACAGAGTTTTCAGAAATCTTCCCCAATTTTCAAAGCCTATCTCTATGATTACTGAACCAAAAACCACTGAATACTAGGCATGTTTGTACTAATTTCAATGCATTTCACATGGTGATTCCAAATATATGGTAATGAAATTCAATAATGTTGACATTTTTGAAACATTTTGTTAACTTTTGGAATGTCGTCTGCAGATGCCCTGCCGCGTGGAAAAGTGTTAAAGGCATCAATAATAAATAAAAAGTACAAAAGATTCTTATTCATCACAATAAGGTTTATCGTGAATAGGTACAAATCAATTGATTATCCTTTTCTGTTGCATTGTGGGATTGAACGGGACACAATTTGCCCCCTTTTCTATCCCACAATGCATCAGAAAAGGATAACCAATTGAATTTTACCTATTTGCGATAAGGCCCAAAAAAATAAATGGTTTGCTTGTCCATAGATGCAAAAAAAATTGTTAGGTCGGTAGGGAGGTTTTTTTAATTAATTTTTTTTAAATCCTGTATCAAGTATTGATATGAACACTCACAAATAACAATACATATGTAAAAGACAAATATCTCAATGTTAAAAAAAATGGTGTTTCAAAACTTTTTTTTCTTCCTTTTTTTTTCACTAATGAAAAAAGGTGATTTTTTTTGTTTTTGAAAACAAAACGAAAAAAAAGTTAAAAACATCTCGGTCGGGACCGTAGGAGACGGTCGATCGGATTTGGACAAGCAAATACCTTTTTTTGTTTGGCCTTATGTAAGCAATGTCACAGAATTGAACTCCATTTTACTTACTTGCATCCAGTGAGTTGTTTGATGATTTGACAATACACCTCATCTCTTAGCCTGGGTTCTTTTAGTGCTGACTCAAATATACCATCCGTGAATGCGCACGCTTGGTTGGTCTTCTGAGTCGGGTATTCACCGGAATATTTAAGGATACGTATGGTGAAGAGTTAAGGAAACTATGATTTCATAATGTGTATGTGACAATAAATACTGTAAAAGAGTAATTTTTTCCAAATACATTAATTTTGTCACATAATTCATTGATTACCAGTGCTGTCATCCTAGGGTTTAATTCACCCTTCTTAAGATGCGCACTCGATCCAGATATAGTTCTCTGGGAAGATGGAAAACAAAAATTTGTTGCTGAGCAGCTTTTTTAATTCACTGCATTGAGGCCTATAAAGGGAACATATCTTGCACCAAACATTGTACAGAAATTATGAGAAAACTATGGGTTTTTTTCTGATATTAAAATATGTTGATTGGCAAAAAAAACCTAAATCTATCTGAACACACACTGGTTTCACAAACTTTCAACTAACCAATTCCGTATGGATAAATTTGGTAAATATTTAAACAAAACACACAAATGCAAGTATTATATAGGTATATGCTAGGAGAATATTAACGGAACACCAAATCACAAAATAATCAGTCCACACAAAATTCTATACATTATAAATGACTTGATGCTTGGTTGATTTCATTGTGTCACGCACCTTTGGCAGTGATTCACTGCATATTGGCCTATATTACGTCTAAAAGGGAACATATCTTGCACAAACATTTTCCAGAAATAATGAGAAAAATATGGGGTTTCTTCTGATATCAAAATATGTTGATGAACATCCACCTTTAAAGGTATATTATGTGATCTTTTCCAGGGAACGCCCTCAATCCTAAAAAAAAAAATTGAAAGCAGATTTTCTTGCAGCTTGACATTTCTGATCATAAATTGAACATAGGCCTACATTCCAAGTTACAGGACGATACGATTCTTAATTACTTCAAAATCATGGTTTTAGAATGAAAATAAATTGTCGGAGTCTGCGCCGACAACTTATTTTTTCTCTAAATTCACTATAAAACCATGATTTTGAGGTAATTAGGAATCGTATCGCTCTGTAACTTGGAATATATTCATGATTTATGATCAGAAATGTAAATCTGCAATAAAATCTGCTTCCAATTTTTTTTTTTTGAGGATTGAGGCCGTCCCCTGGAAAAGATCACATAATATACCTTTAATTTAACAGACCCATATCTTCTCAATTGCAGGTAAATATTCAACTAACCAATTCATATGGATGAATTTGGTCAACATTTGATCTAAACAAATACAATTTCCACCATTTCTACCTCATACAAAACACCACCATCCCACAAAAAAATGCAGCACATATAGGTCCCTGGTTAGAATCCCTCTACGTCGTCCTGCTGATAGAATGCCCGACGGAGAGGCAAATACATGTATAATGATGTAAGCATGTTGACCAACAATTTTTCTGACACCCTATACACATATTTCTCTTCAAGCCCAAACATCCAAAATACACTAAACAAGGATTTTGAGCGTTTACAAGGTTTCAACAAGTATACAAAACACCACCATCCCACACAAAAATGCAGGTGGTATATTTATTTTTTTCGCGGCCAAAAAGCGAGGGGAGAAAGGGCAAACGACTTACCACTGGGCCCTGGGGTCAACCATACTTGTCTCAGTATACTTTGCCAAGTATATAGCCTGGGCCATTATTTCATTGAAAAATTGCCGCTCTCGGTGGAACGAGCACACCGCATCGTAGTAATTTGGAGTACTCAAGGGCAAGGGTGTTAGGGTTAAAAGAACACCAAATCACAAAATAATCAGTCCACACACAATTCTATGCATTATAAATGACTTAATGCTTGGTTGATTTGAAAGAAAACCCTACTTTTCAACTTGACTATAATTGTGTCGCGCACAAACGGACCATATTGCCGTTGCAACAGGAAATTGGTTTTGTCACTGGTTTTTGTTTGCTTGAAACAGAATTACCAATTTGGTATTAGTCTATACTAATATTAGTCTACCCTAAAAGGGAATAATGTATAAAAGTTGTAATCATTCGTGTGAATCCACTCTAAAAAACTAGCCATAACACAGATTCTCAAAGAAGGAAAAAGTGACCCATAACAAGGATTATATCTCAACGAATCATACTCATAGCAAAGTATATAGGTCCTCTAGACAGAGTTAAAACTGAAAAAACACCTGTATGAAATGAAGTAATTGTGTGATTCAGTATGTTAGTAAATATGCCTTTAGGCCGGGCGATTTGTTTTCTTTTATAATTCTTTTTCTTTCCTAAAATGTCACCAAAATCTGCAAACATCGGGAATATTTTTAAAAAAATTGAGCAAAAAAAATGTTCAACATATTTTCAGCCAAAAACGTACATGATTTGAGAAAAAAGTATCTAAAACAAACAAAAATACAAAAATCTGGAAAAATGCAAAAAGTGGGTCGGTCGGGCCAGTAAATCAGGTTTTTTTTCCATCGCCTTAGGCCTAAACCATTTTTTGCTATTTTGACACTGATGACACTGAGGGGTTAGTGCTACAATGCAGCAGGCCTGGGGAAGGTGGAGGGGAGCTGAACATCAGGGGGGAATTTGGTTTGGTCGGGGGGTGTGCGGCTGGAGATTCATAATCCCAACCCATTTCTAAGGGTGATTTTGGAGAAAAAAAAGGTACCCATTTCTAAGGATTTTGCTTCATTATAGACCCAGTCTTTGCAAATTATCTGGAAAATAGATCAAATTTTCGTGAAAATAGACCCATTTGTAAAAAATGACCCCATTATTAGGGATTTTCCAGCACAAAATCATACCCCATGTTTAGGGATTTTTTGCCAAAAAGCGACCCATTAGAGCGGCACATCCCCCTATACCGTATTAGGTGAATACCCCCCCCCCCCCCTCTGAGTGAAAATCAGATTGAGCTCCATAAAGTTCTGCTGATACAATATAAAGGATATATTTGAATATATTGCAGGCTTGTTTTGCTAGCTGTGGTTCATTCTGTAGTGATTTAAGCAGAGGCATCTTCATTGGTACTCTTGTATGGCTCCAGAGGTCCTTGGTTAGAATCCCTTGACGTCGGCTGATTGAACTCTTGGGTGGCGGTCTGCAAAGAAAATTAGCAAAGGTCAAAGTGATACTCATTTGAATAGTGGCAGCATCAGCATCAACATTTTTTTGGAGGGGGCAAGACAAAATCTGTCGGGGGAGGTAAGACAAAAATGTTCCAGGGGTTGGGGATGAGAGCGAAGCGCATGTAAATAAATGTTGGTGTTCTTTTGTAAAAATTCCCTGAAATTAGCTTAATTTGTTCTGAATTAGAAATTTCAGACCAATGTTAAGCTAATCTTAATTTTTGATTGTTTGGGGGACATAAGGGAATGGGGCTTAAACTGATGGGGGGGGGCAAAGGTCCCTTCATTAGTGTCTTTACATCATCATCAAGCGATTTGGGCATTTTTTACTCAAAATTATTTTTGTTAGCTTTGTTCAAAAGAATTGGGTAAAAAAAGTGATTTTTTGTGTGTGATTTTTTTCAACAAAAAAAATCAACATTTTGGGTAAAAAATTATGCTAAATTTGGATTCTCTGATCCATTTCCTCTCCAAAATTGTATACTTTTGTGTACCTTTGAGTCATCGTTCAATAATTACAGCACTCACAAAATTCTAAAAAAAACTTCCTTAGTCCCCCCTTAAAAACAATTAGAAAAACCCTTAACCTTTTTTAAACTTGGTATAAAAAGGTTCCAAGTTTAAAAATGAGATTTTGTTCAAAATATTTCTTTATCACTTTCCATGAAATTTCATTTTTACACAGCGGGAAATATTTGGGGTTAGCCTATGTTGGCAATACAAAAATAAATCAAAATAAAATGTCAGTTTTTATATAGCGCTTTACCAATTATGCTCAGAGTGTGAACATTTAATCATACAAATATCATACATATCATACAAATACTGATAATTGCGCATATTACTATCAGACCATTAGATTGTGATTAAATCCCAAATAGCTACCTATTTTAACACCTGGGTGGAGAGAGCCAAGTGCATCAAGTGTTATGTCCAAGGACACAACATGTTGGCCGCAGTGAGACTCGAACTCACAACCTTCCAATTATGAGTGCAGTGCTCATTCCACTGGACCACTGTGCCAACTTAAATGTCACTTATACCCGTTTACAGGCAACCAACCTACATTAGAATTTGTTTTATTTTTTAACAGTAACACTTTTGACGCGTGGCTATTGGTTTTACCATACAGTACAGATTTTTCAGAAACCTTTCCCAACTTTTAAGGTCTATCTCAATGATTACTGAACCAATAATAGGGATGTTTGTACTTATTTAATGCATTTCTTATGGTGATTCCAAATATGGTAATGAAATACAATATTTTTGACATTTTTGACACATTTTGTGAAATTTTGGAATGTCGTCTACAGACACCTGCCGCATGGAAAGTGTTAATGTATTGAACAATATCACAATTACACGAAATCGAAAGCCGATCACAAATATTCTTCACTTTAACGTCTTTGGATATGAGCCAAGCAAATTTCTAGTGGGAATAACAATTTCAAACAATACACAAATAACAAACAATATTTAGTCACCATGGCTACTTTTCCATGATACTTTGGCCTCAGTGCCTTTTCAGTAAAGGTAATTTTGTCCAATTGACACAAATTGAGGGGGAGACAGTAATTCAAATCTTAATCTGATCAAAGACTTTGATCTGATCATGGATGCATGATTTGCAGAAGAGTTTCTCCAAAGCTTTGAAGTCCATTTGCTTGCAGCAAAACCAATAGCCATTTAAATGATGCTGCAATCGTTATGAATACTGTAAAAGCTGACATTTTCGCGGTGGTTTTATTTTCGCACAAAATATTTTTCCGCAAATAATTATCACACGTGAAAATATTGTTTTCAACATTCATGCAGTGCATCCAGAAGGTCGCCCACGAAAAAACCAATTCGCGAAATGTCTATGATATTAAAAATTCGCGAAAATATCTTTATGCGAAAATATTGGCTTTTACAGTTAGTTCATTGAGGTTCCTCTGATGTAGAATGGAATATACAGGGTGTCTCAAAAAAATGCCCCATGTGTTAGAAAATTAATAAAATATACATCTTATGTTTTTTTGTTTTAAAGGTGTACGTTCCGATCACTTTCTTTTTGGCTATGATTTTTTTTTACATCAAGATATTTTGATATCAGAAGATTCCCCATATTTTTCTCATTATGTCTGTTACATCTTAGAGGCCAGAAAGGTTCCATTTAGAAATTATAGGCTAGAACGTGGTGAATTACTGACAAAGGTGGTTAACCACCAGTCAATTTGTGTACTATTCAATGGGCAAATGTATTGTGACCTTGTGCTTCCAAAATAAGAACCATTGCAGTTATGCAACTCAAACTTTGGAATGCGACAATTTTAAGGATGGCCTTTCATGTAAAATAGAAAACATCAAGTTGAAAATCGTGCCAGAAATCAGAACATCTACGGTACCTTGTGAGTTACCTGCCTGACTGGCTGGTTGAAAGAAATCTGAACTTCCAGCCCTGAAATCAAGTGATGTATATATAATTGTGACCTAAATCAATAGAACTAAGCTTAACTGAGCATGAGTTTGTAACAAGTCTGGTCAAAGTGAAATATATGCACACTTAACAAATATAATACATGTAATTCACGAGTGACTGAATTGTAAAAATACACACTTAAAAATAGGTATAGTATAATAGAGCTCATCCCAACCGAATGAGTGAAATAAACACACACAACAAGCCATGCGTCGCTGAATGTTCCAACTCAAAAAAATCAAGGCCATTCACCGGGGCGGGACGCGCATGTGTTTATTTTGCTCTTTCAGTTGGGATGAGCTTCCCTATTATACTGTATTTACATTTGTGCTCGTCCCTCTGTATACCTTTGGGTATCCTGACTGTGGTTCTCTACACTGATTCAGTTGGGACTGGTTTCATATATTATATAAAAATAGGTAGTTAAGGTTGTTCCTATGGTTAATTTTTTGTTAGATATTTTAAAAGAGCTTGCTGAGCTCCACAAAAATCTGAAATTTGAGCTTGATCGGAGGTACGGTTTTCTAGATATGACACTTTTATTGTCAAAAATGAAGCAAAATTGAAGCGTTCATTTAAAAATTTTAAAAATTGACCCCCTAGCAAAATAATTAATCTATGCAAAAATGTTTTATTAATTAAGAAAAGTATAAATGCTACAAAACTGAAATTTTGGGAGCTTGTTAATTATAGTTTTAAAAAAAATTCCTGTGTGCTGCGGGAGGCTGTGAGACATCTGCATAATTAATTATCTGTAATTATCTGAGGAAGCTTTAGGTCATCAAAAAATGAGGCTAATTAATGCACTTAATTCATTTTTTCAAGTTCATGCATTTTCCTAAATGTATTGCCACTTGGTGTAAATGTTGGTTATACAACTCTCCTTATTTTCTGTGCTGCGGGAATCTACTGGGGTTTTCAATACAAATTTAGAGCAAAAACAAAAAACAAAATTTTCATAGAAGATTTTACCTAGGGAGTAAAAAATAAATAAAAAAGAACAAAAGAAAATAGACACCCTTAAAAATGACCCCTTTTTAGAGACAACTATACACCGACTGTAAAATGGTTAAATGTAACTCTTTTCTGGTCATTTTTTAACGCTTTTTGTGTCATTTTCTTGGTCACGAAGAGTAAGAAATGATTAGAAGACACAGTGTCCAAATTTAACCTCTTTTCAGTTGGTGTATAGTTGACCCCGAAAAGGGTTATTTTTAATTACAGTAACTACATATTTTTAAGTGTGTACTTGTCCGGAATTCTTCTTGTTTCGTCCGTCATTGTTGATCTATGATCTATACGATTTGCTTTGTTGAGGATGGGGTCAATATGGATTTTGGTAGGGACTTGATATTTGCAAATCATATGTTGACCTACGATTTTTACGGGCACATGCATTTCTCCTGCAATCTGGAAAAACCTAGTAAGTCAAATTTTGGAGAAAAATAGGTTTTCCCCCTTCAGTTTATCAAGTTAAATTGTGTGAAACTCTTCCCTGTCAGCAGTTTTTTAACTGGAAGAACCTGTGGAAAAAATATGGAAACAGTTTCCCTTTTGTTTTCTCAAATTTGCGTTCAACAGACTTTTCCAGATTAGGCCAACAAACAAATTGTTATGTTGTCCTCGACCGCCCGCTCCGGATTTAGGGCCGCTCCGATTTTGTTTCTTCTTTTTTTCCCCAATTTTTATTGAAAAATCAGATTTTTTTTCCCCTCACATTTTTCACATTTTTTTTCACATTTTTTTTCACATTTTTTTTCCACATTTTTTTTTAAACAGTTTAAATGGCATTGAATATTAAATTAAGTGTTTATAACATATATGTGCGACTCTCAGAGTGATTTCAACTTCTTGTTGGCTGAACTTTGAGCTTCCGCTGGTAAAATTAAATAAAAAAAAATAAAAAAATCCGCCCGCCCGCCCCTCCTCTCTGAAAGCTGTGGAGGACAACATAACAAAAAAATTTGGCCTTACAGGAGATTTGTTGTTGATCAAATAAATTCATTTTAAATTGAGTTTGTTTAAATAGTTCCCATTGAAATCATGCATAGTAAAGAGTATGCTATTGCTACATCACTCATTGTTGCATGTGCAATTTGAACTTCTTCAGGTAACTGCAGTGACGTAACTAGAAATTTGCCCCCTCCCCCCACCTTGCCAGAAAGTTTGTCCCCCCTGCCCCCCCCCCAAAAAATTTTTTTGAAATGACAAACTTTATGTATATTAACAAAAAGTTAATACGGTATACGGGGATGTGCCGCACTATGGGTTGCTTTTTTGCAAAAAATCCCTAAACATGGGGTATGATTTTGTATCCCTAATAATGGGGTCACTTTTTACAAATGGGTCTATTTTTGCGAAAATGTTGTCTATTTTCCCGATAATTTGCAAAAATTGGGTCTATAATGAAGCAAAATTCTTAGAAATGGTACCGTTTTTCCCCCTAAATCACCCTTAGAAATGGGTAGGGGTTTTGAATCTCCAGCCGCACACCACCGACCAAACCAAATCCAAGTACCCGCGGAGCATACCAAGGTACTATCTATGAGCGTGTTTCTACTGGGCAACTTAACAGTAATTAAGAGTACCAACCAGCCTTTTCGCCCAGTAGAAATGGTCAAATAACGTTAATTAAAGCTTATCTTTTCTAACGGCAAAAACGGTAACGGTGATTACCACTTACTTAGAAACAGCAACCCGATAAATCTTATCGCTAAGTTCTCATGACCCGGAAGTGTGTACTTTTTAACATGTTTTACGATGTAAAGAAAACTGGTCTGATGGTAGGTAAACTTACCGGTAAGTTTTCGCAAGTAGAAATAGGGGGTATTTAAAATATTTAACGGTAAATATTGTTATTCCAACTTAGCGTAAACTTTCCAGTGCCTCAATAGAAACACGCTCTATGTTACATACTTTTCAATATTCACACATTCAGGGCTGTAAGCAGGATTTTTTTAGGGGGGGCGTTTTTTCTGGAAAAGGTACATTGGTACCCCAAAAATCGTAAAAGGTTGCCCCAATTTCTTTTTAGTCATCTCAGAAAATGTTGAGAGCGGGAAGGGGGAGGGGTAGAACATATTTTAGTCCAAAACGGCCCGAAAAAATGCGAAAGGGGGCGTTTTCCAAAAATTGGGGTGCAGGGGGGGGGGGGGGCATTTTCACAAAAAAAGGTACATTAGTACAAAAAAAAGGTACATTTGTACAAAAAATAGGTACATTTGTACAAAAAAAAAGGTACATTTGTACAAAAAAAAAGGTACATTTGTACAAAAAAAAGGTTACGGCCTGAACAATCAATGTCATAAATGCACTACCAATCCATGCTCCATAGCAAATTCCATAGCATCACAGGCACATTTAGAACTGGAATCGGTCACTAACAGCCTTAGTAGACTGATTTCGCCTTGACCGGCCTTCGGCCCATTCACTTCTCATCTGCCGACATCAGCAAACGATATCAGTTCTAGGCATATTCACTCAATTTTGTTGATAGATGGTTATCCATTTTTGTAAATGAACTTGACTGTCACTTGCAAATGTGAGTTAAAGACCTAGATTAAATAATCTTTATTGAAAACTGTTTGCACAAAATACATAATGCTTAGTCTACTTAGACAAAAACCTGTCTCCAATCCATTGAAAGTCACTTTTATATATTGCAAAATTATCAACATTCATACGGTGGGAAAATAGTAAGTTTGATACAAAAAGCGATGACACATGCATTCATTAAACTTTTTTTGTAATTTAGCAATGGACCAAACTGTTACACATGATTACACTGTCAAGGCGATTGAATTTATTCAAGTTGATTGAGCATATTTATATATAGAATCACTGCTTGATTTATCAAACTTATTTATTCTTCCAAATTAATTAATACTGCCATAAGAGGCACATGTATGAGGCCAGGGGCATTGACATTGGAAAGGGGTATAGGTATGTGCCGCCCTGAAGACCCTCTTTTGCTCGCTCTTAAGCTCCCTCCGAATGCCCCCCATCCCCACCGGATGTGAGGCATTCAAGCTCTTGAAACACCCTTGTAATATACAGGACACATAAAGAGAATTCCTTTTTCATCCACACACTGGCAAAATTACCATGGTTACCAGGGACTTAAAATCTCACTATAAATATGTTCAAAAAAACCTTGATGGGTGGTTGGAATTTCTTTTTTAAACAAAAGTCTTTTTTTTGGTGCTTTTGAGTACGATAAAATATTTTTTAATTTGTGCCCTGCCAAGTGCCTGCTATGCTCTGGTAAATAGTTTGAGTAAAATGGGGTCAAAGGTCATGTAGGGGTCATTAGAGGTTAATCTGTATACACCCCATGAATTATCGTAGAGTCCCTTACCCAAATATTATTGTCACAAAGTATGGATGAGATTTAAGTCATATGAGAGCCCTAAACAGCAATAAGTGTAGTTGACCGTTTTGACAAAATGGGGTCAAAGGTCATGTAAGGGTCATAAGAGGTTAAAACCCATAAGTATAACAAGTCCCCTTGTACCCAAAGATTATTGTCATCAAGTTTCGGAATCAAAGGTTTGAAATCAACAGCAGGTTTTTGCTAGAAAATTTGGTTCGTTGCGGCCCAGTCAATTTTTCACTCTTTATATCTGGCCCATTCATTCAAAAAGGTTGCCTTACGCCATGCAAATATTGCATGATGGCAATATCCTCCTTTGGCTTTTCTAGCCAGGGGGATAAAACACACACCATTTAGGTAAAAGGTACATGTCACCAGTCATTTTGTGTACTGACTGCTATCTACTGAAGATAGCACATACGGTATGGATTGACTTGAACAATCAGTGGCGTAGCTAGGTTATTCATATTGGGGGGCGAGAAATGAACCGACAAGACTTTTGTGAGTCAAGAAATGTGCACATAGCGCGCGAACATTTTCACCTTTACACCTTTTTGGCACGATTGAGCTACATTTTGGCTCTAAACAAGCTTGTACCAAATAATATTGCATTTTGGGAAGACATATGCGCGCGTAACGCGCAAACATGTTTCATCTGTGTACTTTTGACCATCATAATTCCATGTTTCTTTTGATCAAATGAACCGACAGTGCCAATCTCAACCGACACAACGTCAATATTTGGGGGGGGGGGGGGGGGGGGGGGGGACCGCCCCTCTCTGGCTACGCCACGGTGAACAATGTTGCACCCACCAGTCACTGCCTGAAGAAAAAAAACGCAAAAAAAGACCAATAACATAATATAGCCTATATCTCACCTAAAATGGTCTATAGCAAATTCTTCCAGCGTGTGCTGCTTTTTATGTTTCTCTTCCATAAAGACATCTTCTTCCGTGATCGGCGTGAATTGTACACCGATCACACGGTCTCCCGATATCGCAGTCATGACTGCCTGGTGTACAGCTAGGCCTGGCCTCAACAACACAACCTGTCAGGAAATGTCAGCTTCACCTACAAGCAAATAGCACAACAATCCGCAAGATTATTTTCACTCCTGATTTTATGCAAATCCCAAGTTCACCGGACAGTTTTAGCAACACCTGTCAGGCAACGTCAGCTTCGCCTACAAGCAAATAGCACCACAATCGGCAAGTTAATTTTCACTCCTGAATTTATGCAAATCCCAAGTTCACCGGACAGTTTTAGCGACACAGTTTGATTGTATTTCCTACAGACCTGCTGCTATTTCACCATTTGTGCAAATATTGGTGCTATGAAATTGACTGACATGTTCTGTACCTACAGTTTGTTCAGGAAAGTCAATGCCTTTACTTTAGTCAACTGAGCGCTTTCATTTTCCAGTTGATTGGGTAATTAATAGTGTTGCTGTTTGATACTGATCAAAAGCAGCCTAATTTTTTTACAGCAGACAACATTCCAAAATTTCATAAAATGTTTCAAAAATGTCAAAATTACTGTATTTGATTACCATATTTGGAATCACCATGAGAAATGCATTGAAATAAGTACAAACATGCCCAGTGTTTGGTCAGTAATCTTTGAGATAGACTTTGAAAATTATGAAAGGTTTCTGAAAGATCTGTTTTGTGTACGGTAAAAATAATAGCCGCGTGGAAAGCGTTAAGTAGCAGGCCATAAAATAGGGTCTGTCTCCCGGGGGGTGGGGGGGGGGGGGATACTCGCCTAAGACGGTATACGGGTGTGCCGCTCTAATGGGTAGCTTTTTGGGCACAAAATCCCTAAACATGGGGTATGATTTTGTGCTGGAAATCCCTAATAATGGGGTCACATTTTACAAATGGGTCTATTTTCGTGAAATTTTTGCGAAAATTTGCAAAAATTAGGTATATTTTCCCGATAATTTGGTCTGAAATGAATCAAAACCCCTAAAAGTGGGTACCGATTTTTCCAAAATTACCCCTAAAAATGGGTATGGGTTTTGAATCTCCAGCGGCACACCCCGACCAAACCAAATCCGAGTACCCCCCCCCCCCCCCCGGGTCTGTCTCACATATATTTGGGGAAATATCTGAGAAATCTTTAAAAAACGGTCAAATTGTGCTAACAAAATTCACTAGAATTACATTTTTGGAGTGGGGGGGGGCGGGGGTAAACAAGGGTGAAAAGCGCATGAAAATTTACTTTTATTGTCAAAATTGCCCAAAGTTAACTTAATTTGCTCAATAAGTTCAATTTTAAGCTTATTTTAAGGAAATATTCTGGTCTTCTGAAGTGGCCCAATTGGGCTCGAAATCAATGGATTAGCAACTGGTATACTATGTAGATATAAAGATATAAAAATATACCATTGCCAAGTGTAAGTCAAGCGAATCATTTAACTATTTACAAGTTATTTGCAGCAAAGTTCATTGCATATACAAATGGATGCTTAGATCCTGGAACCAATTACTTCAAACTGAGCCAAATAAGGCCTCAAATACTGTAATTATTTCGTGGATACTTTATTTCGCAAATTAAGAATTACTGCTATTTTAGCGAGCATTTAATTTTGCAAATCCAGAAATTTACTGTTACTTTCAATCAGGCTTCTCGTTAGGTACAAATATTATGGGGTCCACTGGACCCCATAATTTACCAATTCTCAAAATTATGGGGTCCGAGAAGAAATTATGGGGTCCAAGTCAAAAATGTAATTTGCGAATTAGTCGAGAGTCGAGAGTTGTACTTGTAAGGAAGACCGAGAATATTTAATATTTTATTACCAAGTATACTTCGATACGAATTGTCACGAAAACTGATATTTGTAAGCTTAAACGTGTAAAATTATCTTGACACACGATTAAAAATTATTGCGTCCAGATGGACGCAATAAAGAGTCTAGTTTAAAATTTATTGCGTTTTTATCAAAATTATTGCGTCCCCAGACGCGAAAACGCAATGTAACGAGAAGCCTGCTTTCAATGCATAATTTTGCGGGTATTTAATTTCGCGAATCCACATCCCTCGCGAAATTAAGTGGTTTCACAGTACATGTTTGTGTTCCGCATGTCCCTTAGGCCTAAAAAAAAAGAGTTTGATTGGCATAACCCGACCGACCCTAAATACATCGCCGACCCTGAATATTTTTTATTATTTTGAGGGAGGAAAAATTAAAATTAAATTAAATTAAAAAATTAAAAAATTAAAAAAAATTAATTTAAAAAAACCAAAAAAACCAATTATACAAATTGAACAAAGTATTACAGTTTCTGACTGTTTGCTTTCATTTTCGGCTATTTTAAGTCCCCAAAGCAGATGATTTCAAAAAAGAAAGAAAAAAGAAAAAGAAAAAAGAAACCCAACCAACCTACCCTATTTGTTTTTGTTATGTTAGGCCAATCAAACTCTTCTTTTTTTAGGCCTTATGAGGAGGAGCAGGCAGGAGGAAACAGGTTTATTTAAATATTCTTTTTAAATTACGGATTGTTAAATGATGGTTTATGGCTGACAAAAAAGCCTATAAATAAGGTCTCGATCATATTTTAGTACTTTTCACTTGATAAATGTTTTACTAAAATAAACGAAAGTGAGGGAAAATACACAGCAAATCAAGGAAAATGTCAAATAAGGAAAAAACAACGACTTATATTTCTGGTATTTCAACTTATTGGGTGGGTATTCTTTTGTACAGTAAACACTTTTTTCAGCCTCATTATCGTCAAATGTTTAGTATGACAACATTTCAGATGCTCTGGATGATTGATTTTGAAAACAAAAGTTTTGGGAGAATTCAGGCATAGCCACATTTGACCTGTGTGCCAAGTTTGATCAAGTACATAGCATGCACAGTTGTCCTGTGCCAAGTCTGATCAAAGACAAAGCATGCACATTTAAAATGGGAACTCTACATGTAGTTGCCTTGAACATGCCCAGTGGAGTGTAACCAGTGCAAAGTTGACTGCTGACTGGCCGAGTCAAAAATCTAGATTACCTTTAAAATCAGCAATAACCACCTCTGGAGAAGGTTATAATACCCGTTTATGGGTGATAATCGGTTTATCAATAATCCGATTATTGTGTGTTTCCCCCGGGGTGTTTCCACAGGAGAACTTACTGGAATTGCAATTTCTTATACGGCAATAACCAGAAAGTTCAGTTCTGTGGAAACACGCCGATTGTTTGGGCTCTATACCTAGGTTATTTAGCATGGAGAATCATCTTCAGAGTTAGTTATGTGATTTTACCATTACATAACCATGAATTTCCAATATGACGGCCCTAAAATACAATATGGCCCCCAAAATCATTACAATAGTCATAACGCTGTTGGATCAAAATTGCACAAAGTTTACATGCACATTTTCTGGCAACTTAGCACCCCGGGGGGCCCAGTCAAACATAATAGTGTACACAGGCGTGACCAAAAAAACGCGTAAAAAGGGGTGTTTTTTCAGTGTTGGACGCGTCACGCGTATGACGCGTTAAGGGTATCAAAAACGCTGATTTTCAAGAAAAAGGGTGGCTTAAAATACCGGTTGAACGTGTTTAGGGTAACTTGTTTTGTTCCCCGTTCCCAGAAGAATGTTATCCCCGTTTTTGCGATTTCTTTTGAGCGTCTGACTGGACTGACTTACTGAATGTTTACATTGCAGGGCCGTCAGAAGCTTTTGCCCAAGGGGGGTGCGTTTTCACGATTTTTTACCGGAAGCAGTGGCGTAGCTAGGTTTTTTTTCTCGTAAAAGGTTGCCCCAAAAATTTTCCAAGTCAGTCACCTCGTGAATTTCACGTAAGTGGGGGGGGGGGGGGGGGGGGAGGGTGAAGTCAACAAATTTCGCACGTCAACAAATTTTGCACGGACACAAAATTTCGCTGTCCAAAAAGCACTGTAGTCAATGTTTTTTGAGTAGTTTTACTATCATTGAAATTTGAAACTAAGAAAAACACAATTTTTACCTTTAACGCACCCCCCCTTCTGACGGCCCTGATTGTCGAGCTACATTGTAATGCAAGATCCTCCTTGACAGCATTTAAATGTACATACAAGAAAGAACAATACCCATGAATACATTTTTGTCTATTCATATCTACGGGCATATCTATTGCAGGCAAATAGACAAAACTTGTTTAGGGGTCATATTCTGGCAAGAACTTGTTTAGGGGTCAAAATTTGCAAGGAAAGCGCGCTAAAAACTTGTTTAGGGGGTAATTTTGCTTGCAGGGTAAAACTTGTTTAGGGGTGTCTGGAAAAAATTTGGTCACACGTGTGTGTACACCATTATGTTTGACTGCCCCCCCCCCCCCTTCCCCCCCCCCCCCCCCTGGGCTTAGCACAACTTGTGCAATTTTTGGGATTAAAAAAACACTCTTGTGCAATTTACCTGTTGTCAATTTCGGGCAACTTTACACATTTCCCCCTCTGACACTGGGCCTCTAAATTCCCCCATTGATTCTTATGATAAGTTGGGCTAATAAAACAAGGTTTTTTGTTGCAAACTTGACCTGCATAATGACCACACTCTGTACACTTTTTAACACTTTCCATGCGGCAGGCGTCTGCCCCCGGGCGTCTGCAGACGATATTCCAAAATTTCACAAAATGTTTCAAAAATGTCAACATTATTGAATTTCATTACAATATTTGGAATCACCGTGAGAAATGCATTGAAATAAGTACAAACATGCCTAGTATTGGTTCAATAATCCTTGAGATAGACTTTGAAACTTGGGAAAGGTTTCTGACAAATCTGTTTTGTACTTGGTAAAACTAATAGCCCCTCTTTTTTGTTAGTAAACGGAGCCACCCGGGGAGCCAGTATGACACGAGTGTTTTGACAAGTTTGTCCTATTCGGTATTTAGATAAGTAAACACAGGTTATAAGCTCTATTATGTGAAATATGCAACAATTTGTCGCTATTTTAGTTTGCTTGAATAACGGAATTTCATTGTTATTGTTGTAACAAATTCAAGCAAAAAAAGAAAAAGCCACCGGTATTGTTAGTATGAAAGGTTGTTTCCCAGTCTTGTCCTAGTTTATCAAAACATTTGAAGTCTATTCTGTTTATGGTCAGTGGCGGCACCAGGGGGGGGGGGGGGGAGGGGGGTTAAACTAGATCAAATTTGACAATTTAAGAATAAAGCAGCTAAATTTCATACCAAATTAGTTAGCATTATACCAAATTTTACACTTTAAAAAAAATGTGCACGCATGCACACACATTTTTTCTTCATGTCCCCCTATAAAAAATATCTTGCCCACCTTTTGCTTTGCCCCCCCCAAAAAAAAAATTATGATGCTGGTGGCGCCACTGTTCATGGTTATAACTCAAATGACCACAATATTTACTTATTTTCACAGCGATTCAGCAAGTTTTTTTATTATTAATTACTCATTTTTTAATTTTTTTTGAAAAAAATGTGGATTTTTTTTCTCAATCGAAATTGTTTTGAAATGTTGAAAATTGTTGAGAATTCACCAAGATGTGGTTTACAGAAACGTATGCATGATTATTAAAACATAAAGTACACTTCATAAAATGAACCTCACAGTCACATTTTAGGTATGTTATTTGGTCTTTTATTTCATGTTTCACTAAAAATAATGATTTTATTACTATTCCTGTGGACTAAATGGTCCTAAATAACTGAGGTGCTACTTAAAAAACCAAAAAATTCTCAATCATAACAATTTATTTTATTTTATTCACATTTGAATGCAACCTTAAATATACCACAATAAGGTACCAAATTTTGAGACCTTTATTTAGGCCAGAAAACAAACCTATTCTACAGCGTGTCCCAAAAAACTGGGTTCAAAAGTTTGCGAGCTTATAACTAAAAAAGTAGGAAACAAGGATAGTTTATATCTACGGATATCGAACAAAATATACCTGACCTTAATTGGTCAGACTCTGTGACCAATCCAATATAAACCTTTTGAAATACAAAGATTTATATAGAACGTGGTCAGAACCCATTTGTCCCACTTTTCAAGGAATACCCCCATGTGTTGCAATTGCGCATTGTTGTGACTTCATCAAAGTTTTGCCTTTGCATTCATTCTTTACAAAGACTTGGGCAGTAAACAAAATGATCTGGGTCATATTGCAATAAAACAAGTTCATTATTTACATAAATATTTTTAAAAAAAGTTCTTTGTTATAGTCCGAGTTATTGTTAAGTTATTTCGGAGAATAAACCCCATGCCGGGAATAATGCACATAGCGCAAAGTTTCATGCAACGCACGGATGGTTTATTCCTTAAATCGGGACAAATGGGTTCTGACCACGCTCTATTCAAATCTTTGTATTTGGGTCATTCCACAGTAAACCAACACCGCGGTTATCTTGGGGAATTCATGATTGTTTTGTGGAAACTATTGGTATCACTTGCTTGTAACTTTTACATGCAGTAGATAAGGGCAAGGAGAGATAGTTCTGAAATATTCAGCCTAATATCATGTTTCGTTTTTATTTTATAACCATTCATGTGCCAAAAAAGACCAAATTTGGGTCTCGTTATCCTGACACGACAAAAAAAGGTAATTATAATCATCACTTTTCAAAAAAACTGAATGATAAACCCAGTAAAAATTATTATAGTACAAAAACAAATGGTTAGCACCCATCAAAACCATAGAAAGAATTAATGTTAGTTTATTTGTAAAGCTACTAACAGTCTTTCTTCATTTTTGCAATAACGGTCGAACATGTATGTCAAACATTTACCAAAGCTTGCAGATCACCTCCTGTATTAATGCTGATATTGCACAATGTTCCAATTACCTACACATAGTCAATGTCAAAAGAGTTAGGTACTCTGATTTTTTTAGGAATTAAGCATGTCAACTTTTTCAATTACAGCCTTTAGAATGTAACAGTCCAAAATGTATGTCAATGTTTGACCGTTATATATTTTCTAAATTATACATGTTATAGGTACCAGCTAGTATTGAAAATGGTTTGCAGTGAAGAAACTAGTGTATTAATTATTTCTTGAAAGTGAAAATTATAACATATTTCAGTTTCGCCACTGAAATGTATGTATGTCAGTTTAATGTCACATTATAACGGTCAAACATTGACATAAAGGGGTAAACTAAAATGCATGTTATAGTTCAGGTAATTATCAGTCAGGGATGTAAATGGTTTTAAAAAAATAATTCAATATAAATCCATATGATAAAATAATTTTAAAAAGTGCACATATCAGGCCCGTCGGAACCGCTACGGCAGGTACGGCAGCTGCCGTACCACTTTTCCGGGGAGGAAAAAATAAAATAAAAACCCATTGGGGGTCGCACCCCCAAACCCCCGCTAGTGCCGTACTACTTTAAAATTCCTTCCGACGGGCCTGCCACATATGTAACATTTTCTCAGTCTCAGCCTTGAAATGGTAAATACCGGTCAAACACTGTGAAAACAGGTATGTCAATGTGCGACCGTTATATTTCCCATAGACTTGCTGTAGGCCAATTTTAAAAGTTTCAGATAGAGAGTTGAAATTTACCAAACTATCTCTCTATTACAAGTGAAAAGGAATGCTCAATGTTAAAATTATGAAATCAAAGAATTTTTTGCTCTATTTGTGTTTGAATATTTTGACATTTTTCAGGATTTGGTGTTGGTTTACTGTGGAATTGCCCATTTCACAACTTTTATATTGGATTGGTCTCCAAATTTACCCAATCAAGGTCAGGTATATTTTGTTTGATATCCGTAAATATAAAATATCCATGTTTCCTACTTTTTTTCGTTATAAGCTCGCAAACTTTTGAACCCAATTTTTTGGGACACGCTGTATGGGTCAACATACCTCTCAGGAAACTTCTGGTAAATTGCCTAAATTTCCACAATTTCATAAAATGTTCCCCTTTTTTTAAATTTCACAAAAATGTTGTTTTAATGTTTTCAAAAAATGTGTTAAAAAATCCTCATTTCAAAACAAAAAAAAGAAGGTCGGTCAGGCCCATCATGATTTTCATGATTTCAGGCCTTATCAGACAACTGATTATGATATACATAGCATGTCAATACGCCGCGCCTGGCTACCCATTTTAATTCTCACACGCTTTAAGTAGAAAATAGCACTTGTTATACAGCCACTTCATCAATCCGGGGGTGGGGGAGGGCTACCCATGCTTGTCCAAGCACCTCTAAAATGGACCCCAAATGGAGGACGTTTAAAACACAAAACCATTATGAAACTCCGAAATGATGTAACACATATAGCATATTTCTACTGAGGAACTTAACAGTAATAACCATTTAGTTGCCCAGTAGAAACAGCCAGATAACGTTAATTAACGGTAAGTTTTGTAACCGCAAAAACCTTCACAAACCAGGTTTGTGACCAGTAATTAATTCTATGCATTGTGTTGAGGCAGTCTTTTTCAGGTGGGCGGCATTGTTTGGTATAACAAAAGGTCAAATGTCGTGGCCTATCGACTAGGATCGATAAACTTAGCGGTGAACTTTTCACGAGTAGAAACAGGGGGGATTAAAAAGTTAGCGTTAAAACTTACCGTTAACTTTGCAGTGCCCAGCAGATACACACTCATATAGATCCTACCCTAAAAGGCATGCCCTTTAATGGCATAATTCTACAAGGAAAAAATTGATCAAGGCAAATATATATACAAGCAAAACATTACAAATGTACTACATTAATAGACAAAATAGAATTTAAAGATGGAAAGTTGAAAATATAAAGAAAAAACTAAATTTTAAAAAAGTAAAAAATTACTAAATTAGTGTATCAGGCAGATAGAGTTATATGTACATGTATTGTGTTATCAAAATACGGGTTTGTAATAAAGGTCCCTGGATGAATTTGGCAAAAAGGTGTAACTCTCAGATGATTGAAGCCCAAGATTTTTTTTTTTGGGGGGGGGGGGGAGTTCACTCAGCATAATTACAGCTAAGCATCCATGTCCAAAAAAGAATCAGGGAGGGAAAAAATTGTGTCTCTTTGCTCGTCCATTTTATCGATGTTTAGGAGTGGATGTGTGGCTATTTAAAGACATATTATGCGATCTTTTCCAGGGGTGCCCTCTATCCTTGAATTCTCTTTTGAAAGTAGATTCTCTTGCAGATTTACATTTCTGATCATAAATCATCAATATATTCTGAGTTGCCTAATTACTTCAAAATCATGGTTTCTAGAGTGAAAATAGAGTGAAAATAAACTGTCTGCTAGCGACAATCTATTTTCAACCCTTAAAAACCATGATTTTTAAGTAGGCCTAATTAGAAATTGTATCGCTCTGTAACTTGGAATGTATGAACGATGATCAGAAATGTAAATCTGCAAGAAAATCTACTTTCTAAAAAAAATCATGAATAGAGGGCGCTCTCTGGAAAAGATCACATAATATGCCTTTAAAGACGGCAATGTTGAAAATATAAAGAGAGACTAAATTTTTTAAAAAGTAAAAAATTACTAGATTAGTGTATCAGGTAGATATAGTTACATGTACATGTATTGTGTTATCAAAATACGGGTGAGTAAGAATGGTCCCTGGATGAATTTGGCAAAAAGGTGTTACTCTCAGATGATTAAAGCCCAAGATTTTATTTTTTTTGGGGGGGGGGGTCACTCAGCATAATTATAGCTAAGCATCCATGTCCAAAAAAGAATCAGGGAGGGAAAAAATGGTGTCTCTTTGCTTGTCCATTTCATCGACGTTTAAGGGTGGATGTGTGGCTATTTAAAGGCATATTATGCGATCTTTTCCTGGGGTGCCCTCTATCCGTGAATTTTTTTGCAGATTTACATTTCTGATCATAAATCATGAATATATTCTGAGTTATAGAGCGATACGATTCCTAATTACTTCAAAATCATGGTTTTTTAGAGTGAAAATAGAGTGGAAATAAACTGTCTGCTAGCGGACAATCTATTTTCAACCCTTAAAAATCATGATTTTGAAGTAATTAGGAATCGTATCGCTCTGTAACTCGGAATCTATTCATGATTTATGATCAGAAATGTAAATCTGCAAGAAAATCTACTTTCTAAAAAAAATTATGGATAGAGGGCGCCCCATGGAAAAGGTCACATAATATGCCTTTAAAATGGAGGATGCTGTTTCATGTCGATTGTTACAAATGAATCCAGCTTCCGGCAGCTTGGTGCTAAGCATTGGTTTCCAGTTTCCAATACGATTTATTCCGTAAAATATATACTACCGGGTTCCAAATTGTCGGTTCCTTTCATCTATGCTTAGCAGCAAGCTGCTCAAAATGAGATTCGTTACAAATGGTGCAATATTTCCATTTCAATCAAGACTGAAAACAATTCCAAAGCATGTGTGCCAATATAGGCTATTCCAGTTGAAATCCATACACCCCCTATATGGAAGACATTGCCTTTAGGCGAGGAAAAAATTACACCCTGTTTTACAGGCCCAACCGATCCACTTTTGCATTTTTCAAGATTTTTTTTTTTTTTAGAATTTTTTTTCTCAAATCATGTAAAATCTGCCAACAATTTTTTTTCACAAAATTTAAAAATAATTCCCATTTTTTGGCAGATTTTGGTGACATTTTATGTTAAAAAATAAAAAATACCCCCCCCACCCCCGAACGACCGACCCTACTTGACGGTCCGTCCGTCCGTAAAACAGGGGTGTGTTTTTTTCGTCACCTTTTCTTCCCCACAGGTATAGTGTGAATTTCAAATTGGGATTTACCTGCATGGGTGACTCCATTTCGAAATCTACACTCCCTGTGTGGAAGATTAGGATCATGTCTTCCACAGGGGGTGTATGGATTTCAACTGGAATAGCCCAAATATTAACCGAGCGTCACATTCACTGTCTCAACATTTGTTGGTTGATTGGGATAGCATAATACTGTAGACTTGAATAAGGCCTAATTTTTTGTTGTTGTTGATTGGCGTAACCCGGCCGACCCTATTTTTACAACCGACCCTAAACATTTTTTTAATTTTTTTTAATTAATTTTTTTTTTTTAACATTTTTTTTTGTGTGAGAAAAAGAAAAAATACAGTGAAAATGTGTATTTGTGCCATTTGTTTATATGTCTGTATGGTATATGTGTGCTGGTATATAAAATTTCATAGACGTTTTATAGATTTAAAAAAATCAAAAAAAAATCCGACCTACCTACCCTATTTTGTTTTCTATGTTACGGCAATCAAACCTTTTTTTATTTAGGCCTAAGGCCAAAACAAAATTGTTGCCCGAACCTAAACTCGCAAAAAATTAGGGTGGCAATTTTGTTGTTGTTGAAGATTTAAATTTCACCCAATTTGTCAAAAAATATTACTATTTTCTGCTTGAAATGAATAAGTTTGCTCGAATAGATTGCTTTTAAACTATTATCACACTAGAAACATTAGTCAAATTTACTTTTACCAATTTTGTCTTGTCATGAACCACAGTCTGTCACGGGGTTTGTCAGTAATATTTGTCAGCAAAAAAAAAAAGAAGAAAAAAAGAGCAAAATCTACCAACTAACCCGACTTCAAGATTTTGGGCACTTGAGGGCAACACAACAATTATTTTTGGGCCTAATGTTGTTGTCTGAGTGGGTGTAGTCAAAGATAACCAGATAAAAGACCAATGACCTTGTTGCTATGTCATGGGAAAATAATGATAAAATAATACTTTTTTAAATCAAGAATAATAATAAAAAAATAACTGGGGGGGGGGGCAGTTGTGACCGGGGATTTTTTGTCGGCAGTGGAAAATATTAAAAAAACGAACTTTTTGAATTTTTATTCTAATCTGAGACAATCTAATGGCACAACATTTGTTTTTTTCCTTTTTTTTACACAAAAACAATAACATTCTAATTTTACTACAAACAAAACATGAACCTCTTTTCGGAAAAAAAAATAGTAGAATATGTATGGGGGATTTGGATAGCCATCGCCATAACTTTAAAAGTATCCATTCAATTTTGATGAATGAGGTATCAAACTGCGGAGAAGAAATTTGCTCATTCAATGTATATCTCAGATTTTTGGTACCGATTATCTATTTTGAATTGGCTAACCTCAAAGCACCTGGTCAGGGACTTTATGTGCTAGGTGTACATCACATGTGGTGCTAACCCTAATAATACGAAAGTTATCAAGCATTGTAACTTTTGAACTATTAAGGGGGCTGTGCACCTTCGGTATAGCCTCCGTAAAACTGCCGTAACTTCTTCATTATTCATTTAATCTATATAAAAGTATACATTTTTTTGCAGGAAAGGGTTCAATTAATCCAATTCATACACTCTTGGCAGTGTCGAACCAATCAGAAAGCAAGAAACTAAAATACGCGGAGTGCATTGAAAGTGTCTAACGGCACTCCACGTGCGTGCCGAACAATTCACGCACCATGCGCTTTGTTTTGATTCGTTGTTCTCGCAGCAAGGGTTCGCCGATTTTCACTGCGGGTGTTAGCAAACTTGTTAACATGTTTTTATTTGTTAATAAATATATCAAAAGTATGCCTAAAATTGTAAATTTTGATTCGTATAGTGTCGTGTATGAATTAGGTCAATACATGCGTATGTTTTGTTTCTCGAGAAATGAGAAAAATCAATGCACTTGCGCTGGTGTTGATTTGCTCACAATGCGGGGTCGTGGCATTGATTTTTCTCTTTTGACCCATTTTGGGTTCTACAAAGATAACTCAAAATATATTGTGCTTTTTTGGCACTTTTTGGTCTCTAATTCAAAAAATAAGATCAGGGGTTTTAGCTCTAAATTGTTTTTTAACAGTTACTCTTTAAATAAATATGTCAAATAACTTTTCATACCAAAACAATGTCCTCAAAACAATGTTCCATATTACCTTCACGTGTAGGTAAGATGGGACATTTATGATGACGTCAGTATTTGATAATAACAGCCAAACCAAACATAGAATGACTCTGTTTTTTTTATTACAATAAAGGTTTATAAAATGTAGATTACTAATAACAAACTTTGCTTAAATTTGAGTCAGTTATTTTGTATTTTAATT
Organism: Ophiura sarsii; assembly: GCA_035610835.1. Classification (NCBI taxonomy): domain Eukaryota; kingdom Metazoa; phylum Echinodermata; class Ophiuroidea; order Amphilepidida; family Ophiuridae; genus Ophiura; species Ophiura sarsii. Next base: position 54,876,925 of record CM069454.1, read on the forward strand.
ATGCAAATGTCTTAAAGATCCCGGATTACCCCCACCTACCCTATAACCAAAAGTAGTTTGCCTCATATATGCTGAAAACTGGGCAAGTCATGCCCATTTTAAACCATTTTAGGTAAAAAAGGGTTTACTTTCATGATGTCCAGTTGCTTGTGTGGGGTTATTTAGACATCAGTGAATACACCCCCCCCCCCCCCCCCCCCCCCCCTCCCCCCACCGCCCACTTCGTACTATCGCTGGATTTAAAAGAGGTAAACATGGAGTTTTCTACATATTTTGGTCAACTTTTTTCCAAAAAAATGTCGCCCTCTATAGTCAATAATATGAACATCCCTACCACAGGTTAAAGTTTAATCAACAGAAAATTCATGAAAACATGACTTGAAATTTGTTTGCCCTTATACACGCTACAGTGAAAATACGATGTAGGAAGTCTATGGTAGGCTTCGTAGTTAAGCTTAAACATGTATGTTGTAGTAAGTGAAGGTAAAATCTGCCTTTCTTGATAGACACATACCATGATATTGTACAGTTTAGCTCAGACAGTTACATAATTATTAAATTGCAGTATTTTAGAAATCAATCTTGTACCTCGAAACCCTTCTATATTCGTCTCCAGACCCCACAACCGCAGCATTGCAATCACTTGGTCGTCTGCCATTTTGTCCAAGAGAGAGTAAACGGGCCAGCCTCATTTTGATGTCGCGGCAACACACCACATTTTTAACCAACGTTGTGCAATAGAGATTTTTCATCAACGCATATTAATTAAAATGTAACCAACATTTGATAATATGCACAAAACATTTGCCCGCCATTGAAATTCTTTGGAGGGAATCTTGTTTTGACCTATTGTTGGTTTAAATTATGATGCCTTAACCAACGTTGAATAAACCCAAAACGAATTATATTTGTACTCTTTACCCAACACAGTATTAAAAGTAATTTTTAACCAACGCTTAATTTTTTTTACCAATGTAGTTTACTTTTTAATCAACATTCTTTTAATACCTGTTCTGAGAGTGCATGACCCAATCCACTTCTGACAACAAATCTTTTGAAAATTTAAACACTCTCACCCAAAGAACCATATTTTCTGGAAGTTGACATTTATCACCAAGAGACTTCCTTTTTCGAGCATTTTAGCATCCCTTACTCATAATATGGGATATTAGGTGCCCAATGCCCCAGTGAAAGTGCCAACACACCCATCCTTTCATACTAGAGTGGAATTCCCCTGCATGGTATGGCCAAGCCCGTAACGGTACGGTAACCAATGCCTCCACCCCGTCCCAAAAGTCCTGAAAAAGCGAAACAAATGGGATCTTTACGCTTCTTTGTAGAAAATAGGTCAACACTTTGGTAGAGATGTCCACTTTTACCAAATTCACCCCACCCCCTGGTAAAAAGATTCGTATTTTGCCAAATTCGCCCCCCCCCCCCCCCCCCCCCCCGCCCCCGGTAAAAAGATTCATATTTTGGAAAAAGGTCCACTTTTGACAAAACCCACTGCACCAGAAAACAACCCACTTGGCCTGTTGGTCACAGCTATCTTCAGTAGGTAGCTGAAATTGCTATCTTAAGTAGATAGCTTTTAAATTATAAATTGTTACCTTCAGCAGTTAGACCTGGAATTGCTATCTTCAGTAGAAAGCTTTTAAATTATTACCTTCAGCAGTTAGATCTTAAATTGCTATCTTCAGTTTTAAATTGTTACCTTCAGTAGTTAGACCTGAATTTGCTATCTTCAGTAGATGGCTTTTAAATTGTTACCGTCAGCAGTTAGACCTGGAATTGCTATCTTCAGTAGATAGCTTTTAAATTGTTACCTTCAGCAGTTAGACATGGAAATGCTATCTTCAGAAGATAGCATGCTATCTTCAGAAGATAGCATTTAACTTGTTCCCTTCATCAGTTAGACCTGGAATTGCTATCTTCAGTAGATAGCTTTTAAATGGTTACCTTCAGCAGTTAGACCTCGAATTGCTATCTTCAGAAAATAACTTTTAAATTGTAACCTTCAGCAGTTAGACCTGGAATTGCTATCTTCATTAGATAGCTTTTAAATTGTTACCTTCAGCTGTTAGACCTGGAGTTGCTATCTTCAGTAGATAGCTTTTAAATTGTTACCTTCAGCAGTTAGACTTGGAATTGCTATCTTCAATCTTCAATAGATAGCATTTAAATTGTTACCTTCAGCAGTTAGACCTGGAATTGCTATCTTCAGTAGATAGTTTTTAAATTGTAAATTGTTACCTTCAGCAGTTAGACCTGGAATTGCTATCTTCAGCAGATAGCTTTTAATTGTTACCTGCAGCAGTTAGACCTGGAATTGCTATCTTCAGAAGATAGCTTTTAAATTATTACCTTCAGCAGTTAGATCTTGAATTGCTATCTTCAGTAGATAGCTTTTAAATTGTTACCTTCAGCTGTTAGACCTGGAGTTGCTATCTTCAGTAGATAGCTTTTAAATTGTTACCTTCAGCAGTAGCAGTTAGACTTGGAATTGTTATCTTCAGTAGATATCATTTAAATTGTTACCTTCAGCAGTTAGACCTGGAGTTGCTATCTTCAGAGGATAGCATTTAAATTGTTACCTTCAGCAGTTAGACCTGGAGTTGCTATCTTCAGTAGATAGCATTTAAACTGTTACCTTCAGCAGTTAGACCTGGAATTGCTATCTTCAGAAGATAGCATTTAAATTGTTACCTTCAGCAGTTAGACCTGGAATTGCTATATTCAGAAGATAGCTTTTAAATTGTAACCTTTAACAGTAGACCTGGAATTGCTATCTTCAGTAGATAGCTTTTAAATTGTTACTTTCAGCAGTTAGACCTGGAATTGCTATCTTTAGAAGATAGCTGTTAAATTGTTACTTTCAGCAGTTAGACCTGGAATTGCTATCTTTAGAAGATAGCTGTTAAATTGTTACCTTCAGCAGTTAGACCTGGAATTGCTATCTTCAGTAGATAGCTTTTAAATGGTTACCTTCAGCAGTTAGACCTCGAATTGCTTTCTTCAGAAAATAACTTTTAAATTGTAACCTTCAGCAGTTAGACCTGGAATTGCTATCTTTAGTAGATAGCTTTTAAATTGTTACCTTCAACAGTTAGACCTGGAATTGTTATCTTCAGAAGATAGCTGTTAAATTGTTACCTTAAGCAGTTAGACCTGTAATTACTATCTTCAGAAGATAGCTTTTAAATTGGTACCTTCAGCAGTTAAACCTGGAATTGCTATCTTCAGTAGCTTTTACATTGTTACCTTCAGAAGTTAGACCTGGAATTGCTATCTTCAGTTTAGTTTTTAAATTGTTACCTTCAGTAGTTAGACCTGGAATTGCTAACTTCAGAAGATAGCTTTTAAATTGTTACCTTCAGCAGTTAGACATGGAATTGCTATCTTCAGAAGATAGCTTTTAAATTGTTACCTTCAGCAGCTAGACCTGGAATTGCTATCTTCATTAGAAAGTTTTAAATTGTTACCTTCAGCAGTTAGACCTGGAATTGCTATCTTCATTAGAAAGCTTTTAAATTGTTACCTTCAGAAGATAGCTTTCAAATTGTTACCTTCAGAAGATAGCTTTCAAATTATTACCTTCAAGCAGTTAGACCTCGAATTGCTATCTTCAGAAAATAAAATTTAAATTGTTACCTTTAGCAGTTAGACCTGGAATTGCTATTTTCAGAAGATAGCTTTTAAATTGTTACCTTCAGCAGTTAGACCTGGAATTGCTATCTTCAGAAGATCGCTTTTAAATTGGTACCTTCAGCAGTTGAACCTGGAATTGCTATCTTCAGTAGCTTTTACATTGTTACCTTCAGCGGTTAGACCTGAAATTGCTATCTTCAGAAGATAGCTTTTAAATTTTTACCTTCAGAAGTTAGACCTGGAATTGCTATCTTCAGTTTGGCCTTTAAATTTTTACCTTCAGTAGTTAGACCTGGAATTGCTATCTTCAGAAGATAGCTTTTAAATTGTTACCTACAGCAGTTAGACCTGGAATTGCTATCTTCAGAAGATAGCTTTTAAATTGTTACCTTCAGCAGCTAGACCTGGAATTGCTATCTTCAGTAGATAGCTTTTAAATTGTTACCTTCAGCAGTTAGACCTGGAATTGCTATCTTCAGAAGATAGCTTTTAAATGGTTACCTTCAGCAGTTAGACCTGAAATTGCTATCTTCAGTAGATAGCTTTTAAAATGTAACCTTCAGCAGTTAGACATGGAATTGCTATCTTCAGAAGATAGCTTTTAAATTGTTACCTTCAGCAGTTAGACCTGAAATTGCTATCTTCAGTAGATAGCTTTTAAATTGTTACCTTCAGCAGCTAGACCTGGAATTGCTATCTTTAGTAGATAGCTTTTAAATTGTTACCGTCAGCAGTAAGACCTGGAATTGCTATCTTCAGTAGATAGCTTTTAAATTGTTACCTTCAGCAGTTAGACCTGGAATTGCTATCTTCAGAAGATAGCTTTTAAATTGTTAGACCCGGAATTGCTATCTTCAGTAGATAGCTTTCAAATTGTTACCTTCAGCAGTTAGACCTGGAATTGCTATATTCAGAAGATAGCTTTTAAAGTGTTACCTTCAGAAGTTAGACCTGGAATTGCTATCTTCAGTTTAGCTTTTAAATGGTTACCTTCAGTAGTTAGACCTGGAATTGCTATCTTCAGAAGATAGCTTTTAAATTGTTACCTTCAGCAGTTAGACCTGGAATTGCTATCTTCAGTAGATAGCTTTTAAATTGTTACCTTCAGCAGTAAGACCTGGAATTGCTATCTTCAGAAGATAACTTTTAAATTGTTACCTTCAGCAGTTAGACATGAAATTGCTATCTTCAGTAGATAGCTTTTAAAATGTAACCTTCAGCAGTTAGACCTGAAAATTGCTATCTTCAGTAGATGGATTTTTGAATTCTTACTTTCAGCAGTTAGACCTGGAATTGCTATCTTCAGAAGATAGCTTTTAATTGTTACCTTAAGCAGCTAGACCTGGAATACCTATCTTCAGAAGATAGCTTTTAAATTGGTACCTTTAGCAGTTAGACCTGGAATTGCTATCTGCAGAAGATAGCTTTTAAATTGTTACCTACAGCAGTTAGACCTGGACTTGCTATCGTCAGTAGATAGCTTTTAAATTGCTACATACAGCAGTTAGACCTGGAATTGCTATCTTCAGTAGCTTTTACATTGTTACCCTCAGACAATTTACTACCGCAAGAGATGCATGTAGGACTCATTAATACCTGTTGTGTGCCGCGATCCACCAGGTCTGCCATGGCATTATTATAATGATATTCAAATTCTATATATTATGGCCAAATGATAATCATCACTTTTGGGTACTATTTCAAAATCAAATTTAAGGTTAACCACTCTCAACACACTGGTTCTAAAGGAATTTGAACTGTCCCCAAGGATCCTCCGATGGCTCTCCATCGAACTAAAACAGGTTTTTAGGATAAAGAACCATTTGTGGCTCTTATAAGAACCATTTGGAGTTCTTCAACCATAGAAGGATATATTCTTGGGGTTCCATATAGAGGACAAAAAGGTTTCAAGTTATACCATAATATAGTTTTGAAACGCCACTGTCATTCAAATGTTCAGCTTCGAGGCTATTAGGACACACAGGGAGAAAAAATGGTTCAACTTAGAACAAGAGCGGACCCGAAATCAAGAGATCATGTCTTAAACATCTATTGATCATCCAATATAAGAAATCAGTCGCGAATATAGTGAAGCTCAGTTATACGGTATTGAAAGTAGAGTAGATGTTATTCGTAATTGGCGCACTTACGTCAAAAGAGGGCCGTGCTATCCAACTGAGCATGCTCAGAGCATTTCGTGCTCTGAAAACGAGGCTAGTTATGTAGCCGAGACGAGAGTGATGTAGTTTTTCAATGTGGTGAACTTTGCACTAATCATAAAAAAGTATTCATACTTCTGAGCTGTTCAATATTTGACCTCATCACATTCGTGAAATAAATTTGAACGTATAAACTATCTATCTATTCCACTAGTTTGAAATGAAATGTTTGCTGGTAACCGACAACGAGTATGTCTCCCTCTTTGACATGAAATCGCCAATTACGAATAATTTCTATTATAAAATTAGCACTAGTTCCGTCCTATGAACATAGCGAGATGCGACCGAAGCGAGCAGTGCTAGAATACCCACTGTGAGGATACGATTAAACCCAATTGTCTCAAATTAGATAACATTCACCCACTAGGTCAGGGTCTCTGCTATTGTACAAAATAATTCACTCTTTTTATCACATTTTATTTGTGTTCGAATATTATTCACCGCGTAATTTACATTGTAATTTAGCCCATATTCTGGACCTCATAAAGTGCGGCGCATAAGTATATTTTCGCATACATTTATCTGCAAAAGTTTCATTGCATAAATGTATCCTCATAAGTAATCGAATATTTTAAACCGCATAAGTTTCAATCGCACGAGTTTCATCAATTAAAGGGACATTAAGTGGTGTTGAAAATTTTAAATGTTTAAAAATTTACTTCAGAATTCAAGATGAACATTAAAAATTGTCATTATTGTTGTTTCTACTAACAAAAACGCAGCAAAACTTGATTAAAACAATATCATCGCTATTTATTGAAAAACGCCCTCTATGCAAATATGGTTCGTGTTATGTATCACGCGTACTGCAGGGGGATACTGTCGGACGTAAAATGCTCGTCGCGGCTGTACGAGCATTTTTAAATCAACGTTTTCTTGTACAAAGAGGGCTGATTTTTCTTAATCCTATATAGGTGTAAGTTCATACATGTAATACAATTATAAAAATATACTAATCCCAGTTTTTATCATAATTTAGGGCGCAGCCTCCAACACATCTAATAAAATAAAGGTCTACATTTTATTGTCATCGCAGCCAACTGGCTGAATTGTAACAACATTACAAATCATCAAATACATTAATAAACAATGCAACGTCCAGGCAGCAGCTAAATCAG